>CM074306.1:8916721-9019221 GCA_037194245.1 Opsariichthys bidens
GCCCTAGTAAACACAAGTGTTAGACATTACCTGCTGGTCTGGGAACAGTTCTGAAGCAGTCAGTGGAGAAATGACTTCCTATCGGTGACTTGAAATTGCAAAGCCACACGATGTAGGGTATGAAACACTGGTATGTTTCCACTAGGAACGCCAGTGTCCGGACAGAAAGAAAGAACCAGATGTGTCCAGGTTTGCCCAGCAAATGGTTCTCGCTGTAGTTGTCCAAACGATGCCGACTGGTTGAGACGCAAACCTTCAAATTTAAAATGTTGACCGGGAACTGTTCAGGAAAGGGTTAACTAAAACTTAAACCATTTTCTGTTCTGTTAAATGTTTACTGAATGAAACAAATGTTAATTGAAATAAAACCTTTTATTTCAGCTATACTTGCATTTAGGAAACATTTCTCATTTAGTTTAATTTGATGTATTACTAAATCTGAAATAAAAATTATACAGCCAAAAAAAAAACCCTAATAAAATGTCAAACGCACAAATTACTAAGCATTTACTTATACAAAATAGGACTAAAAATAAAATGGAAAAACAAACTAATTTAAAACTATTAATAAATCTGTAATAGTGATACCAAAATAACTCTAACTCAGCATGACTACAAACTGAAATTAAATTAAATCAACCTGTGATACATTTCCAAGACGGTTGATATAATGCTGATAATGATATTTAATTATATAGAATATAATGATGAGCAAATTTGCGCATCTTTGAAACAAATTTAAGAATATATATCTTTCATAATATGTATATTTTTACATTACAAATGTGTCGATGGGCTGCAATTTGAATTTCTTTAGGCCTAATTTTAGCTGTCCGTATCCACACCTGGAGCAACGGCTTTACATCAGCTCTCTGCTCACAGACTTTTGGGAAATTCATGACTAATTCAGTCCTAAATGAAGATGTTTTTTGTGGCGAGACAGTCTGGGTTTGTACAATCAACCCTATGCGTTGAGGCATACGTGCTAGCCAACACAGAACTTGAAACTGTTATGCAACTAAAATTATCGTACGGGAGACCCTCCTTTCTTCTAAAGTACACTCTCACTGGGTGGTTTTTGGCTTTGCCCCAATAAAATCATCAAGGCTGATTATGTAAGTAAATGAGCACTCCAAGACACACTAGTGAGAAATTCCCCCAACACCGCTGCCAAAGTCACCAAAACACAGCAGAAATCTATACCCTCAGGCATTGCACAGTGCAAACAAAGATCATTAACTGGTCTCGGCCAGTAAGCAAACTCCCTACCTTGCAAAAAGTGGTGTGTTCCTCCAGTGAAATGGAGTGGTGTGAGAATTAAGGCCAGCTCACTTTAACATTCCCCTGAAGGGAAGGCGGTGTGGGTAGGACTGGTGAACCAGCACCTTTTACCCTCATTTCACTCGAGTAAATATAGAAGATAATTACCATAATGACTCTAATACAGACCTGATGACTCAACTTGGCCATTGTGTTGAGTGAAAGAGAGTTTGTCGAATGAACAGCACGTACGAGGGCCTGGCTAAAAACGGTTTACTTTAGATAATTCTTGAGCTGATTCGTCTGTCTTCACATTTTAATGTAGCCTAATGCATCATGGTTTGATAATTGCATGTGAGTTTACATGCAATTAAACCACCTTTAGCAAGCAGCCAACAACAATAATAGTAGCAAAACGTGATCAATAATTTCACGCCCTAAGCCAAACACAATAGAGCGCTCGATCAATCCTCTCTTACGTTACACATGAACATATAGCCAGAACATGATTCAAACAGCTTGTGGATCTTTCCAGAGAAGTTTACGTAACACATTGTGAATTGAAAAATCGAAACCTCCTATCATTGCAGCAAATACAGTGAATTGAGCTTAATAAAAATGTACAGTTACACTTTATTTTTTGACATTCTACTATAAGTTATAAGTAATAGAGCTGGGCAAGAAAAAAAGTGATTTTTTTCGAGTAATACTTTTGAAAAATGTGGTCGATTCAATATCGATCTTTTTCCGTATTTATTTCCGTAAACATTGAACATAATAACTGACTGACATTAATCTTATTACTAGTCTTCCCCATTAAGTTAGATGTCTTATTTTACCTTGCGCAACCCAGTCGTTCATTCATTCGGTTCATTTTGGCGCGAAAGATGCTCCAGACAATTGAAGGAACTGTCAGTGTCTCAATCGGGCCAGTGCTGGATGGTCTCTTGCATGAGTTTTCAAGCCTTGCCAATTTAAGCATTCAAGCACCAGAAGAGAGAACCTGCGCTGTATGCGATGTTTTGTGTGCAAATAATAAAATGAATCCCCTTTCTTCACTTAAACTGACATTCACACACATTTATCTCAAAATGCCCGCATTGTCAAGTATCGAAGTCGGTTCGGTTATGGTTTAAGTGAACGAAAACAGAAAGACACTCAGTTACAGTATATTGGATTCGTGCAGCTCTTAAAGTGACAGCAGCTTAATATTCCTGCTTCTGTCTGTTTTTAATAGAAATCAAACTACAAATGACAAAGAACCTTAAATCACTTTGTTGTATCTTTGCTCTATTGTATGCATTTATTTCTGCTATTGCTTGGAATATAATTACTTTTTTTTTTTTATTAACGACTATTTACTTGTCTTTAGTAATCTTTGAAATTTATATTAATTCATAGCTTTAGCAGTGGTATAGAAATTGTAACCGAAAATTGCTCAATTTCACTGGTATCTAACATTTTGGTGTCATTACCTTATTTATTACTATACATGGGACAAAAACAACAAAAATAATAACTCATTTATTCATTTATTATAATTTGTTTGCGGTCGGCCAGTGAAAATTGAATTGTTTAATTCCTTGATTCGAAACGAGCATCAAATCAAATTGAGATCTTGTGAATCAGAATCGAATCGGTATTGAAACCCAACCCAAATAAATAACGTTGCAGCTACATGTCTACTATCTCTGAGTATTAGGGTTAGTAGAATAACCTGACATGTAGTTGCAAAGTTACTTACAGTCAATCTTTTAGGGAACATCAAAATAACGTGTTAGCAGATTTTAAGCAGAGAGTTTACCAATACTCTAATGAGAGCTAGTTGACAAAGTTGCGTATAGTTAATAGAATGTCTAAAGTGGACTATCGAAATAAAGTGTTACCATTGGGCTTAAATACAACTATTACATTGACAGCTTTTGTGAGATCTGAGAATAAACGAAAGATTTAAAAATATTGGCACATACACAGAAACTTAAATGCACCAAATAGCAGCTCATGACGATGAAATGATCTGCAGCGTATAAAACAAATGCAACTAATTGATCTGTAGCTGGAAAATCTGTTTTTAAAGCTGGTGGTTTGTGTGCTGAAATCCTGGAAACTCCCACCAGGGGGGCTGGGTTTATGGTGATGCATGTTTTCACTACAGTGGTTGTGCCATGTTCCTCTTAGCATTCTGACCAATTGATAAAAGGCTTGAAGGGGACACAAAAGAAAGACTTGTCTCATTTCAGTGATGGCGTGATGTCAGTATTAACTATCCCTCCTGTTTCCTCAGCGCTGTGAATCAGTAATCGCCCACACCAAAGCTGACAACACGACTTAAGACGCCAGCAAAAAACCCCCGCCCACCAACCACCTAACAAACACTACAGAGACCAACCAACACGGCAACCTCAAAGAATCATACAGAACGGGCTTTTCTTTTAACACTTTAAACCACACTAGCGTTTCTGAGCATTTGCAGAAATATACGTTAGTTTCAGTGTGCGCATGCGGTAAACAACTCCGCTGCCAAAAAAATTGGCAACCTTTCAGGATTGTTACCGAAAACAAGACCCAGATTGTTGTAGGTGGGGCGTAATGACGTTGGCTCATCTAATCAGTGCAATAAAAGGCCCATTTTACATCTTAACAGCTTATTAAAAAAACACAATCTTGTTTAACCTTTTTTGTTCATGCCCTGATCTAACTATAAAATTCTGTACCAGCCTTCAGCCTGAAGGTTTGCATCTCAAAACAACTAAAATGGAAAATATAAAAATAAAAATGAACTATTAATAAAAATAATTGCAATTCAGTGTTACTAAAACTCCACTAGTTGAAATGACACCTAATCGTTAGGTAGCTGCTGGCACTAAAGACGGCATAATGCCGCATTTGTAAACCGTACTTGCTTAACGTGCAAAAACAGTGTATATTTCACGCCATCGGCCCTGCAAAAACTGAAGGAGGCAGTGTAAATGGGCAGAGAGGTAACCGGGTTCATTCATCCCGTGGGAGATCGTTTAAGACATAATCGGCCCCCCGAACCAGCTAGCGCTTGGATGTGTGATAGATTTATGATGTCACAGCAGGGGGCGGCCCTTCAAGAGCGGGAAATACACCCCTGACTGTCATCTCAATTTCACACTTCTCGAGAAAATCTGTAGTGGTCCAGCACAGATAAGCAGTTCATGAGCTTGCTGTGAATTACTTTCAAAGGATTTTGGGTCAATAGGGCAGGCGTGTTTCGCTCTGACATGTCTAAATGAAGGAGAAAAACATATGTCATCAGAAACCACTGTGTGCCACATGACAAGGAAAACAGCACCTGTTATTTATTCAGTGAGCCTGCAAAGATTGTGAACATGTTTTAAAATAGTTTATGATGCATAAATATTAGTGCTGTCAAATCGATTAATAGCAATTAATCGCGTGTGTATGTGACACGCGCACACACATATACGATTAATCGTGTCATTAATCAATTTGATAGCACTAATCAATATATAAAACATATAGAAAAATTACCAAAAACAAATATTATATATATATATATATATATTATATTATTTTTTTTGTAATATTTTTTATATGTATATTTTTAAAATATTTTTGGTTTTTGGTAATTTTTCTATATTTTTTATATATTGATTAGTGATATATATATATATATAAAAATTTAAAAATTTAAATTCTTACCAAAATGTTTATATTTTTATGTTTATATTTTCCCAGGGAAAAAAAGTTTAGATGCATCTTCTATAAAAATATATGAAAAGACTAAAAATATTTTACTAATTTATAAAAAATTATAAACATAATTATAATATATTTCATCCAGTAAATGACTGAATTAAAAAAAATGAACAAAATTAACAATGAATGACAAATTTTCCATTCAACAGCAGAAGTTAAGAGTGAGGTCAGTCTTTAAATAGAGATGAATACAAGTGAAGCGTCATGAAGTTCAATGGAAACAGTCCAACATTATCACATCGCCTTTATTTGCTTCCCTCATTCGCAGCCGTTCCTCACAGCACACAATCCCACCCTCGACTGTAGATAACCGCTCGAAATCGCCAAAAAAGGCAAACCAACCTCTTTCACACTTCAAATGGATCGATCTGAAATGGTTAGGGGCAAACGAACCCTTTGCTTTCTTTTCATTTTTCCGATGCACCACAATGTGCAACCTTTCCTGGAAATGCATTTTGGGAATATTCAATTTATTTATGACTAGAACACTCTGGTGCCGCTGAGACAAAAGAGGTCAAAGACGAATCCTTGTGCAATTTCGGAAGATATGAATGCATGAACATAAGCAGGCTCTAAGGGGACCAAATGGAACGCTTTAAGAATAAGCTACATATCGGTCGACCTCTAATCTGAATATGGATGGGGATGCATCCCCCTTAACATCTATGTGGCTCTGAGAGGTTCACAGTTCCTTATTTGATACATCTTTGCAACCCCCCCATTTTCAGCAGTGCTCTCGGTTCCTTCAGAATCGTCTCTTTTCTTTGTCCGTGTCTTTCAAACAGGGCAGAGCTGTGCTGTGGAGCGCTGGTTGAGACCTGCTCTCTGAATAGCCCTTGTTCTTACCCTGGGGAATGTGGAATGCCTGCTGAGAAGTGTTCTTTATGCACAATACCACCCCGATGTGGCCTACACACAAACCAAACACATACATATATAGACACACACATTCACTCCCTCACACAGAAGTCTTCATACTCCAACATCCTCCAATAGATGGAAACTCAGGACTGAGATTTGAATTAGATTACAATGAGTTCCGTTTACATTTAATAACTTCCCATCCAACCAAAGATAAACTTTATTGGTCAGAAATGTTCTCAGCTACAGTATCAATCTCAACATTGTCTAAAATGTATCAATACAAATGAGACTTTAGTTGATGGTGAACATAGATGTGGATGCTTAGATAATTTGGTCAAATCCGATGAGAAATGTTTGAGATCTCTCACTTTTGATTGGCTATTTTGGCAAAGGTTTATAGCAGTAATTCTTAAAGTGTGGTCGCCATCGCCCCCTAGTGGTCCGCGAAAAGATGACCTAAAGTAGGCAAGCTCTTAACCCGCACCGGATCGCGGGTGGGGTCGACGTCATTGTGTTTTAATAACGAAAAAATGGATCATATCATTGCGTTCGTGTTTGAATAATTAGTTTTTGACTTGAAACAGTTGCATATTAAACTTACATTTAGTTTATCGTTCCTATTTTGTTGTTTTTGGGGGGGGGGGGGGGTGTTAGAGTGGGATTCTGTTAGGTGGTCCTCAGAAAAAAATTGGAAGATAAAGTGGTCCTTGTTTGAGAAACGCTGGTTTATAGAAATACCTGATGCAACACATGTTAGATTGCTAGGGTCAATGTCATTAGAAAATGTTGAGAATCAAAAGACTTAAAGGAATAGTTCCCTCAAAAATCAAAATCCTGTCATCATTTACTCACCCTCAACCTGTATGAATTTCTTCATGAACACAAAAGAAAGATATTTTGAAGAATATTGGTAATAAAACAGTTGATAGACCCCACTAACTTCTACAGTAGGAAAAAAAAATGTCTGGATACCATCATTCTTCAAAATATCTTTTGTGTTCAGCAGAAGAAAGAAACTCTAACAGGTTTGGAACAATTTGTTGAGGAAGAACTATCCCTTTAAGCAAAGTTTTCCAAATGGTCACCATTTAATCTCAGAAACAAATGAGATCTTAAAGAGATCTCCGTTGCGATTTTCCATACACGCAAAACGCGCCACAAAATCCCCGTGTTTACCCTCTCTCTGCCTTGTATTTCCCATTTCTTTTCATTTTGGTGGGGCAACCCTCTATTATTTCCCTTCAGACAGATTGAGAACAATGTAAATTTCCAAACAAAACCCTCGGCTTGGATTGCAGCCTGGAGAGAGACGCAAAAAACCCCATCTCAGAACGTTTACTTCACCTAATCAGTTGTGCCTGTCAGGCTATTCGTGCTACAGTTACATAAGAGTGAAAAGAAATCAGGAAAGCAGGGTACAGACGTTTGAGTGTGTCTGGGTGTTGAGAAGGAGGGGTCGATCGGCTCTCATTTCGATGTTCTCCCGAAGGAAAATCTATGGCGTAACTGTTTCAAACTACTCCCATGTCTGCTACAGCAGCTCTGAAATCTAATAAGAAGCCATACAGGTCCGCTTGTTTGGGGATTATTTATGTCTTGTGTATCTTCTCACACCTGCGCACCTGTTGGAAAACATCACTGACGTCAACAGGCGCACGTTCTGACTGACCTTTGTGATGCGTGACGTCAAGATGTGGACCATGTGACCCTTGAGACTGAAAGATGAAGTCTGTTTAGTGTCTTTGCTGCTCCAAAGGTGGAAAAACAGCTCTTGTGTGAACTTAATATTTAACTAAAAACAGTGTTTCACTTCACTGACTGTGTGAGGGACTTTCTTGATACCCCAAAAGAAGCACTTGAGAGTGTTTGGTTAATCTTCAGGACTAAACTGAGGAAGTATGGACTGGTTATTCCGTCAGCTGTCTGTCCACTCTGGTGGTTTGACGGATTAGTTATCAGACCGTGAGCTGAGAACAGCCTGTGTGTCACTCATGGTGATGTACATCAGTTGTTCTGCGTCAGAAACAACAACAGCGTGACCAGTTCGCCCCTGTGGCCCTGACCCTCAAATACCCCGGGAGAATAACCCTGTGATAGTTCCTCTACAAAGTAAACCAGTCTCTGCGGTAAAGATGCTTTAAAAGTTTCAGAAATGCCAGCCAAACAAAGGATCTCTCTGTGTCAACAGAGGATAAAAGGAAATCAGATCTGTTTTTAATGTAACTTCCTCTGAAGTTAATGGATATGAAACTCGCAAAAAAAAAAAAAAAAAATGCAGGTCATCCCAAAATCAAAAGGATTAAATGCATAAAGAAATTTAAGACTTTAAGACCATTAATGATTTTCTATTATATTATGACATTATATTTGCAAGGGGAAATGTATATTAAAAATAAAATTTAAATGATTATTACAATTAATTGTATCCTAAATAAAACGTAGTGTTGTTAACATAATGTATATGTGCGTGTACTTTGTTTATGTATTATGTATATGTAAATACACCCCATATTTCTATGTAAGCAAACTTTTTTCTGCATGCAATTAATCACGATTAATCGTTTGACGGCACTGATAAAAAAAAAATTATTTTGTAAAAATAAGCTAATATTGTAAAAATATATTGTAAAATATTACAATAAATTAATAATTATAATAAAACATAATATTTTCTGAATCGAGATGTCAGTAAGACATTCAAAAGTTAAAAGATTTCTATAAATATAAAATAAATGTTCTTTCGAACTTTAACCCCCAAAAAAATCTGTAAAAGAATTTATCACAGTTTCTACAAAATTATTAAGCAGCTCAACCGTTTTCAACATGTTGCTTGAGCAACATATTACAATGATTTCTGAAGGATCATGTGACACTGAAGACTGGAGTAATGATGCTGAAAATTCAGCTTTGATCACAGGAATAAATTACATTTTTATAACATATTCAAATAGAAAACAGTTATTTGGAGTTGTAATAATATTTCTGAATATTACTATTTTTACTGTATTTTTAATCAAATAAATGCAGCCTTGGTGAGCATAAAAGAAAAAGAAAAAGTAAACTGACACCAAACTATTAAATGATACCATGTATACATATCTACATCTTAAACAAATGAAATATAGCTGAGCTGATTCCCAATTTGGTGTCATTAAACAGATCTATAAGGTTATTTGAGAGAGACAGGCTCATCCTCATACTGTAGAGGAATCCAAACAGACTGATATGCGCTAACAGTCCGTGACTTGCCAAGTACCCCACATTCCCCAGATAGTGTGAAGCAGACAAAAGCATTCCATTCAGGAAGAGCTGCTCGATCCTCCTACCAAAGTAGGAAGCAAATCTTCCCAAAGGGCTGAAAGCCTCAAAGACTATGCAAATGGAGAGGGAACTGCACACAAGAGCCAAGTTTCTCTTGAATGAAAAGCTGCCCCCACGCTGTGCACTTGGATTGGAAGTACAGACTTGGCCAAACTTTAGCCTTACTTCTGAGTGCCTCAAAATCAGCTGGGAAAACGTTTGAAAGGATGACAGCAGAAGTCACAGTATGTTTTACGCAAAAGGTGAATTTGTTTAAAAAACTTGGCCAATTAATCTTTTAAGTGAATGAGGCTGTCAAAGCTCTAAAGTTATGAAATAAGCACCATCGTAATTGTGCTGTTAAGACTCATGCACAATATTCCAAGTGTTCCGAAGCCACACGATACATTTCAGTCCGTTTGTCACATAAATCCATGCTGTTATTTAAAAAACATAATCTTGACATACACCCAAAAACAACTCAGTTAAATTAAGTTTGTGAAGTTACATGAGTCATGTGAACAAGGATGGATTGAGTGAAAATAAAAACAATGTGATAGCATATTCGTTAGCGAAGATTTGTGAACGAATCAGTCAATTTATTATTATTTTTTTAAATAATTTAGCTGATCCAGTTCACAAAACATGAGCTGTTCACACATTTACTGTACTGATCCAGTTCTTGAGCTTAGGAGGGGAAGACATCAAATGAATAAAACTTAATTTCTAAATGAACGACTGCTTTACTACATATTAATAACAATCAAAATACCATAAACTAAGTATTAAGATAAAAAGACATTGCTAATGAGTCTATTCATCATTGATGTCTATAAAACAAACCCTCAGAATAAACAGTCTAAGTAGTGTAATGGCCAATCTATGCACAAATCATGCACATAAAATCCTGGAGGGGTTTAAATTTCTGTCGCCACCAGGAACACTTAAGAGCAAGCCTGTTACTCTAAACAAAACGCATGCTGTTTGCTTTAAAACATCACATTACACAATCACAGTGAGGCTCAAATTGGAAAAGGGGCTGGAGACTGGGCTAATGAATGGCCCCATATATCCTCAAGTGGCTCCGAGTAACTTGAGTTGAAAATGCAGAGTGTAAATCACATCATTTATTACAAGTCTCGCTACAATAGAGCTCAAAGAGTGCTTTTGTGTCACAGAGTAATAAATGGTGTGATTTGCACTTTGCTTTTGGATCATACCAGCCATCCAATAAATGCATGGTTGGTTACTCACACAAATTACTGCTGTTCAGAGCTGGAGCCAGCCGGTTGTCAAGTTAAGGAGTATTTAACTAAAGAGGAAGGATGCTTGAAGACCATCCTCCACTGATTTTACTTAGATTACCCTTTGAGTTATGAACATTCACATAATAATAATAATAGCCTAATAATACATGCCCATAAATTGTTCAATGTCTTTTGTATATTGTGTATTCTTTCTATCTATCTATCTTACAATTGCTCTTTCATTTTACGTATGATTCACTACGTATGATGTATAGGTACATGTAAATGATGCAGTTTACGGAAATAGCGCGCATGAATGGAGAGAGTCACTTACTTTGTGCTTCATCTTGCGCGTCCTCGCGCTCTTCAGTAACTCCAGTAGGAAACAAAAATCCGAATTCAGGTCAGAAGAAACTCTTAAAATTAGGCTAGAAGCGCATTTTGCTCATTATTTTACGGTGTATATCAGGATTAGAGCGATAACTGTATCTGTGCGGAGGGCTCGAGGGTCTGTAGTTACTCTGAGCGCTGGTGGAGGAGCGCGCATACACTACTCAGCGAACCTGAGCGAGCTCATTTGCATAACGCACGCTCATTGGTCAGCGAGCGCGGGGACGCCCCACTCGTCAGTCGTGATGTCACTGCAGTCAGCGGACTAGACTCCGAGGAATTCAGAGAGTGAAAACTTTTTATACGCCTTAAAAGGAGGAGACATTTCCTAGGAAACAACGCAGTTCGATGATTGTAGTATGAATGACTCACTGTAACTAGAGATTACATGCAAAATAGGATTTACTGAATGATGACAAGAAACGTGTAAACTTTAACATACAACTTGAGAATCTTTTGAGCCACCTAAGTGATTTTAAAGCAGATCACTGTCTTAATGTGTATATATATATATATATATATATATATATATATATATATATAAGATTTTACTAATTGTGCTGACTTTTCAGGCATGAAATGAAAATCTTATACGCTACAGTATATAATATTGAAAAACCAAAAAAACACTGAATAACAATTCCTGGTATTTCCAGGTTTTCCATACCCTGTGGATTGATTTGAGTAGGAATTTAACATGGCAGTCATGAGAAATGGCTTTCTCTGAACTACACAAGTTTGTTGCTTGAGGTTACATTTTGATCCAGGTTTTTTTGATGTCAAACAACTTTAAGTGGATTATTGTCGAACTTTAAGTCATCCCTTTTCTGCATCGCTGTAGGCAGGCGTTACGAGAGCGGTGACTGTACCACCATGACCACAGGCACTAGAATAATGAGACTAGTCCTACACAAGCTTCGAGGCGATGGTTAAAATGTGGTTGGGATTGATGCAAGGAAGCTTTGGTTTATTTTTTCCCAATCATTCTTGAATTTAAATCACAATTCTAACTACTAACATGGCATATTGTGTTCCAGATTACCTTTCTGATTGTTTGTATTCTCACTCGAATACATTTTGTTTTCTTGTAGCTGCTTTTTATTTTGTCATATAGTTTACATTGCAACACAAATTAAGAGTTAAATACGAACTTGTTTATCATTCACTGTGGTTTCCTGTCATGAAATGCGCATTGATGTTGGTCATGAATCAGGAACAGTTTGACTGTATACATGTCATCTGACTTATGAGCAAACAAACCAGTCAATGTAAGATATTTTATGTTTGTCTTGACTGTCTTTCATTTGAATCTTAAAAATAAAAGTTCCAAAAGGTGGATTTCACAGCAATGCCATCAAAGAGCCATTCTGGGTTCCTCAAAGAACCATTCTACTATTTTCTTTAGTTTGAAGAACATTTGAAAAATCTAAAGAACCTTATTCTGAGAGAAAGAATCTTTTGTGCAATGGAAATGTTCCATGCACGTCAAACGTTCTTTACGGAACCATCGATTCCAATAAAGAACCTTTATTTTTAAACGTGTAAAGAGAAAGTTTGCCAAAACGTTTTTTTGCTGTTAAAAAACGAGGGTTTTTTCTGAAAGACTTCATGTAGCACCATTTCTGAATTTTAAATTTCCCTTTTCAGCCCTTGTGAAATATGATGTTACAAGCTGTACAAAATATGCTTTGCAACTCAGTGCAGAAAACAATCCAGAAATGAAAGCGATAATGTTTAGAATTGTACTCACCAGTTGTTGAGCATCAGTCAGTGTGTTTCAGAGAACTGTCTTGACTGTGAATTATAATGATTGCAAAGAGGTGAGAGGAAACGCCCTGGATGGCCTGATCTAGCAGTAGGCCGGGGTGTGAATGCGTTTTTTTGTGAGTTTGGGCTTGCTGCATATGCATGCACATGCATAAAAGCAATGCAGTTATGGCTTAAAAGTCACACAAAACATGAGGCTGAACTTTTGATACTGAAGCTTTACTACAAATGCATAATCGGTTCTCACAGTGACACAGACGTTTTTTCTTCAAATTTAGTTTTAATTGACCCTTCGCAAAACCTGCCCCCTGTTGCTATGCCCAAAAAGCCATGGGCTCTCATGCCACACATCATGTTCTCACAAAGTGAAAAATACATCGCGGAGCAAAGAGGACACTGACAATGAATGAAATAGTTTCATATTTTAAATATCGTAATTTTTTGAAGAAGATCAAACAATAAATACCGTAGCTCCTTAATGTGTCGTGACAGATCGCTGTAGCTCCTCATGAAGCGATCATCTCTTCATTCTAGTTCATTTATAGCATCAAATAAACATGAATGAACATCAGAAGAAATGTTGTTTCAAGTGTGGAAAGACGTGAGTACGCACAACTTTTCAAGTTCAAGTTCACCAACGTTAATCTACTAACTCCCCTGACTGCTTTGTCTGATAAAATGGCGGATTCAGGGTTATGATTGGTCAGATCGCCTGTCAATCAAACTGTTTGCGAAGGGCCGGTTTCAGTTTCAAAATTTCTCTCTTGAATCCAACACAGAAGTGACTTAAACTGCAATTCATTGACTGGCCGCTAGAGGCAGGCTTCAAAAGGGAGTCGATCCCATAGACAGCATATGTTAAAATGCCCAACTTTACAGGAGAAAAAAATATGTTTACAGCCTGGTACAAAAAGTGGTTTTGTTCTATATAGCTAATTTTGCACTTCATGACAACTGTGAGGGGGGTGAATTTTTTTTTTATAACTCATCCATTTAAATTATATCATGCCTTAGTTCTATCTATTTAAGGCCACTTGAGTGACAGGTGGACTGCAGCTGCTCTCACTAGCCATTTATCTGCTGTCCATTAGCCGTCACCTCAGCTAATTCCAGCCACTGAACTTGGCATCTCTGCCATGTTTGAGTTTTTTTGGGATTATTTCATACAGTTATCAAATAATATGGCTTGCTGTGCGGTTAATTGTGACAGACTGTGATTAGCTGTCGGCTGAAACCATAGACTGTATAAAACGGTCTGAAATGTTGTCGTATAATGCCTGCATTTCATAAATAGCGTAACATTAATGACACAGACTACCAGTAGCATATGGCATTAGTTCCTTAGCCTGAGTTATCTTGATCATGTCGAACTAGGAGGGCGTGGTTTCAGCAACCAGGCACCTCAATTCCACCCACGTCCCACCTCTTTGCCCATTTTTGGTTATGCGGGAGTGACACACGGTGACGCACTGCCAGGATGGTAGCGGCCGGCTCCCCCCACGTTGGGCTTCAAAAATGCTCTTCAGAAACCTACGAATGACGTCAAGGATCCATTGTTTTATATAGTCTATGTCCAGAACCCACACTGCCCGGCCAAAAAAAAAGAGACGCTGTTTGGAATTGAAAGACTTTGGGATGTGCTGGAGTAGACTTTACAGAGTGCTTGACTCTTGCATTGTCAATACAAGATGATCTTGTGTCATCTTGATCACAACATTTATTTCCATCAAGCGGTGCATCAATTTTTGGTCAAGATCTTGTATTGACAATGCAGAAGTCAAGCACTCTGTAAAGTTTATTCCAGCACATCCCAAAGACTTTCAATGAATTTAAGGTCTGGACTCAGAGGTGCCAATTCATGTGTGAAAATTATTCTTCATGCTCCCTCCCAACCATTCTTTCGGAGCCATTTTGAGCTTGATGAATCTTGACTGTGTCGTCCTGGAATATGGCTATGATGTGTCTTCCTACGAGGTTGTTAAGAAAAGCTATACACTCCATCAAGAATGGTTATAACATGTTTATAACATGTTAGAAACATAATAATCACTGCAATAATGATCCAATCACAGACTCTTAAGTATTTGCCTATTTAAATCCAAACAATTACTTTTTTTTGGCCGGGCACTGCATTATGGAATGATAAACATTTAAATTGTGTCAAATGACCTGCATGTGAGTTGCATCCAATTATCATATTGGAAATAAAAAGTGATTTTGTAATTTTGTTTTAACAGTCCAATTAAATACAAGATTTGCAGCTAACTTTGCATGCAACTAATGTTATTTTTTCCAGATCAAGTTGGATTGCATTTTGAGATACAGTACAGCCTATATATTTGGCAAATGTAGTAGTAGATCATCCAGTTTTTTCCAAGATGTTTGGTTGGTTAGCGTAGCCCTGTTAGCCTCTTCTGGTAGATGCTGTAACTATTGTATTATGGAAATATATACGGTTGTATTGCACATTTTGGCAAATGTAGTAGTAAGTCTCCCGGCTATATGCATACACAACATTTGCATAGCCAACTGTGCACAGTACACATATGATATTCTGTATAAACAGCAAGAGTAGTATAGTAGAACCCATGTTTGCCTGTCTCTCCTACTTCTGAAGGTCTCATGAGTAGTTCCTGACTCAGAGCCCCGCTCTTTGTTCCAGGACCACAATCATATCTACAATCATAGATCTCAACACAAGTATTTTTCATACATTAGTGGCAGCTGCGACTCGGTTTGAAGGAGCTCTATGTGACACGCATTGCGAGATTGTGTTTTTGTGCACCTGTTTCCTTCACAAACATCCTTTAAAATGACTTCCTCATTTTTCTCACTATAACAAGACTGAGATAGAGCACAGCAGAGAATTTTTCTCTTTAATTACTTGTTTTATTTGGTTAATTGGTGTTGTTGAAGACAATTGTCGCTATAACTGTTGCTCACAATTAGGTTAGTGATTTGAACAAACCCCTAATTTAAAGTATTAAACTTTAGTTTGTAACAAATCGAATATCATGTACTATTAAAAAACACTTCTGGTTGTTAGAACTTCATCGCAAAAAATACAGTAGCAACATTTTAAGTTGACCTTAAATTTAGAGAAAAATGTGTATTTCATTAACCAAAATAATATTAATAATTACTAAAATCACAAAAAAGTATTAATAATTACTGAAAAAAGTGGTAAATATTTTACACAAGCTGGCCATTCACATTTTTGTTAGAAAATATAAATATGTATAAATATGTCTATATAATTCGTATTTTGTCAAGAGCTTTACCTCAGCTGCTTTAGGAACAGTCATAGAAAATTTACATTACTAAATCAACAGTCGGCTCTCAGCCAGAGAGCTCTTTCAGTAGGAGGATTGAATAACTAAAAGTTTGCAGACTCAGTGAAGACACGAAATGACGAGAAGAAAGTTATTAGTTTTAGCTAACTCTGAGCCGTTGCCATAACAATGGCTTCCAAGGCCACGAGATTTGTGGTTGTTCAGTACTGAAGGTTCTAGTTGTTTGCAGGCTGTTGATGGAGGGCGATGCTCAAACTATTTTTGTATTTAACAGCTGTGCTTCACAATAAAAACTCACAATACACATGGTTTAGCATAATGAGATCATTCTGTTTGACTCTTGAGGCACCACCAAGTGTGTAGCACATGTGTCCTCTACCATGAGTTTGACTGTGAACCGGGCGCACAGCAGTGTTGAAGCATGGCCCTCTTTGTACTGTATGTGTGTCTTTGTATTCTAGGCAGGAAGTTTGCTGACCAAATAGTGCACTAACTTTGGAGAAGAAAAATGGCAAATGAGAGCTCTTATAATTTGTTTCTTCTAGACAGCAATGAGATCATGCTTAAAAGTAACATTTTGCTTAAAGGGGTGACTGATTATGATTTTACTTTAGTTAGTGTGTAACGTTGTTGTTTGAGCATGAACAATGTCTGCAAAGTTACGACGCTCAAAGTTCAATGCAAAGAGAGATATTTTCCTTTAAAGAATTTTCTGTTTAAGGACTACAACAAACGGCTGGTAGGAACTACAACGAGCTTCTTCCTGGGTTGGTGACATCCCTAACCCTTAAATGTACATAAACTCCGCCCCCGAGAGCACGCATTAAAGGGGGCGGGGCCATGTTGGGCTGCTTTAGAGAGGAGGAAGAGTTGTTGTAGTAGAGTGCTGTTGATGCCATCATTTTACATCAGACTGCTTCATAAACGAGGGTCAAATCAACGAAAAAAGATGACGGCACATCCTAGTGGATGAGTTGAATCAAATCCACAGCAACTACATAAATGCATTCACTAACCGTTCAGAAACGTCCAGTTTAATTCTAAAAGTTGTAACTTCCTCCTGAGTCTCTCCATCAGTGGCTCCGGTTTGAACGATGTAAGGCTGAACGCCGTTACTGACAATTGTCATTTTGGCTGCGTGAGATTCTCCAGCTTTGTTGTTGTTGAGCAACCGAAGCACGAGCTGTTCCTCATTTGCATTTAAAGGGACACACACAAAAATGGTGTGTTTTTGCTCACACCCAAATAGGGGCAAATTTGACAAGCTATAATAAATGATCTGTGGGATATTTTGAGCTGAAACTTCACAGACACATTCTGGGGACACCAGAGACTTTTTAAATGCTCCTAATTTTATTTTAGAGGTCTCCTACAATAGGTTTACATGCATCAAAGGTCAAACTTTCATTTTCTCATAAAGATTCTCATAATGCATCAGCTCTAAACAGTGTCTGAAGCGCTTTGAAGGATCTGGTCTCTCTAAACCCCTCCTTTCCGAGAACTACTTTGCTCTGATTAGTCAGATGGAAGAGTCTTTTCTGATTGGTCATGTGTCTGGAAAAAAAACAGCCGTTACCTTATCTGAATTTCAGCTCTGGAGGCGTCTTTAGCCCTTGATACACTCTTATACAAACCGTAACGATGATATCGATTTTATCAGTTCCAGTGGATTTGCTTTCGCAGCGCAGACAGCATCTTCTCGACATGTTGACAACACAAACCAAACTCTTCCAGACCTCAGCTACAACTGCAGTGCTTGAGGGTCAAAGTAGACATTTGCAGGCAGCCAGCAAAGACCATAGACTGGCATTACACACATTGGTTACAAACCTATGTTCATGCAGAAAATAAGACTGTTTTTTTTTTTTACTAAATGACTCAGTTCAGGAAGTTCAGAATTGCTTTTCTTTTGAGAGACAATAACTCCATTTATGTTGCACTTTGATCTTTGAAATTTTGCAGACCTTTTACAGTCACAAACAGCTATAAGGTAATATCCAAAAAAGCATAATAGGTCTCTTACTTACTCAGAAAAAGTTTCCCAGAAATATCACGTGTTGAGTTTCAGAAGAGATTTTAACAACAATGTCTCACACTGTGCCTTTTGATTTTACAAGTTTGCATTTAAAATATCAATGAGTTTAAACATTTCTCATCAAATTCTTCCAAGGCCAAATGTTCTGAGCTGCTATTTACATTCATTTTAATATTATGTAGTGTATCAACAATTGTCTCATTTATTACTATTCATTTTTTTTTTATAAAATATTGGAGTACATTTTACAAGAAAATGCCATTTCTTCAGTCTTTCTGCTTCAAAATTTCTCAATTAATTTTGTGTTATACTTGTCATTTCCTTTCTGAGTGAAAGTCACACTGAAATTCTCTTAGTGTTTATCCTAAGGAATTTTAGGAGAAACATCTGAGACAGTTGACTCTTCAATGGAACATAATATAAAACTCAATTATGTGTCCTGAGTTGTAAAAGAACAGCATCCGTACAATAACATTTTCGTTTTGGGACGCTCTCACAGGAGCAAATCCAGGCTAACTGCTCTGATCAAGAGCACAATGATGATTTAACTTGGTTCTCAGTAACTTTCCTACTTGAGATTGAACCTGAAAGCTTTGTGTTAGCAGCCCAGGTCCTTCAGGATACTGTGAAGGTACCGCCCATCCAATCCATCAGCACAAGTAATCAGTACAGCTTCCTGTGGCATCAGCAAAGTCTTGACAGCCCCTCTCATTCTCTCTCTGTATGTCTCTCCAGGCCCTTTATAATCACACTGACCTTTGTTGACCCTGTAGCTACGGAGCATTGTGTCGGAATCCAGGGCATGTGAAGGCCAAGGGAACGAAATAAAGAGCTACGAAACCTTTGCTGTTTGGATGTGGAGGGGCTTTTTTATAGAGTTATCACCTCAGCAAAAACACCAGGGGAAGACCCCCGCCAACAAATCAGTATGTCGTCTTTGAAGATCGTACCTTTGGATAAGTCCTATGTGGAATTGTATAGGACATCCTGCTGTGCGTAGAACATCAGTTGTTTCCTTGGATTTCACTGATGAGTGGATCGTTTGCTTCTCTCTTTCGAAAGAAAAGTCTTTGGATCGCTGATTATGAAAATACATTGTTTAATTTACACTGCTCACTTTTCAGCTGTTTTTTTTAATACATTTAATGAAAACTGTTTCATATTTTAGGTTAAAATTGCTTAATGTTGCTAAATGTTCTGACCATTGAAGCTTTTGAGTGTGATGAATGTATTATAAAAAGTACCAATATTACATGCAGCCGTTCAGTTAATTAAATCATTTAAACTGCATGTATAATGAGTGTGAAAAATCATAATTAGGCTGGTTTAGACGGCGGACTGTTCATCATCATAATTTACTGGTGGACCAACATGGTCTTTCTGAAGAAATTGTTTTTAAATGGAGGATAATGTAGTCTGATGTAGAAACTAATCATGTAGTTATTTGTTCTTCAAATCCTTAAAGTTGGCATATGATGAAACTCTGACTTTTTCCATGTTTGAGTGCTATAATCGGGTACCCAGTGCATGTACCAACCCAGAAAACGTGAAAGAGGACAACTCAGTAACGTTTTGGCTTTGGTAAGCCTTTCTCTACAAGCATGTGAAAAAACGAGCCGCTCACATTTGTAGGAGGGGGATTTTATTATAATATTACCGCCCCTTAATCTGCACGTTTCCACCCATGGCGCCACCATTTTTTTCCGCAGTCGAAAATGGTGTACCAGTTTGAGCAAAGCATGCTAACTGTTCTGTCAATGGCTGCGCAGATGAGCACAGAACACTATTTAGAGTCTTGTTAGCTTGGATAACTAACAAGTTGACCCGAGCAAGTTCGACTGCTAAAAGGTGATATTTTGGGAAAATATATTAGACCATTCACAACATTTGTGTTATGAAGGAGGCTCCCTCTTCACGTCCTCCGGGAACTCTCACCCGAATATTAACTGTTTTCCGGACTCCATTTCCCATAAGCCCTCATTCCTGGGACTGATCACTTCCCCACCTGACAGCCATTACCTGGCTATTTAAGCTCTTCACTCTCAGTGGATCAATATTGATCGTCTTACCGTCATCAACTCTGAGCATTATGCCTTTGGATTGTTTATTCTGTGTTTGACCGTGAACTGTTTACTCGTTTCTGATTCCTTGCCGCCTGCCTGACCTCTGCCTGTTTTAAATTGTGGATGTTTGCAGCCTGCCCCGACTTAAGCCTGTCTACTAAGGTTTGCCTTCTCTGTGATTACTGCCGTGTATTGACCCTTGCCTGTTTAACACTGAACTGTTTCAATAAAACTGCAAATGGATCCTCACTCCGTTGACTCATCGTTACAATTTGACAATCATAACAGCTAGCCTGGTGTGTATGGCTCTGTTTGGCAATCATGTGAGGTTTGCACAAAAGATGAACATGACGGCACATGCTAGTCGATGAGTTGAATCAACTCCACAGCAACTACATAAATGTATTCAATAACCGTTCAGAAACGTCTAAAAGTTGTAACTTCTTCCTGAGTCTCTCTTTAGCGTCCGACTCCGGTTTGAACGATGTAAGGCTGAACACCGTTCAAAATGAACGCCGCATGAGGAAGCGTGAGCCATTAAAGCTCCGCCCTCTTCTGGAAAGCGGGCGGGAGCAGACGCTCATTTGCATTTAAAGAGACACACACAAAAACTGTGTAAGACTTACTCACTTGAAAGTCGCTTTGGATAAAAGCGTGTGTCAAATGAATACAGTGTATGTAAATATAAAATGCTTGTTTTGGCTCACATCCAAATAGGGGCAAATTTGACAAGCTATAATCACAGACACATTCCGGGGACACCAGAGACTTAAATTACATCTTGTGAAAAAGGGTCCTTTAACATAAATCTCCTGTTTCTCATGTTGAATCATGTCTTGCTTTTAGAATGGCTGAGTGATTTTGAATAGATAAAGTGATTGCTGAAAGGATGAAAATGGTCATCAATGGTGTTAGACCTCTTCCTGTGCATATATCACCCACTTCCTGCTCATTTGTGTGTCAAGACGTCTCTGTTGTGTCTCGCAGCACATGAATGTCTGTCGTTGTTTGTTACTGCTGGTTTGGTTTGACCCCAATTTTCATATCTCTATGCAAGAAACAATTGCCTCAGATTGCCATCAAATACTATAGAATTTATATACCAGACAAAAGCTTTGACATTGAGTCAAAATGGCATATTTAATTTATCAACATGACTTGAATTTTGTCACCAATCTCTTATTTTTCAGCCCACTTCTCAGAATCCAACCAATTCCCAGTGGATATAATCAAGTCCCGCTCTGTTTTTTTCTTGTTGGATATCTTTTTCAAAATGAAAGATCGCATTATAGAGGTAAAAAGAGTTGCAAATACAATTTCTTGAGAGAACCTTCTGTATCTTGATGAATATTAATGCATTAGTGTTAAAGATCGTTCCATTCTTAAACAAAACAGAACAATACATGATTGTTGAGCAGAATTACATTTGTTTGGACACAACACCACACATCCCCCTCTCTGTCCCAATTTTTTTTTCTAGAAGTTTAATAGCGTTGCAATGAGGACAACAGTGCGTGCGTGTGTGTGCGTGTGTGTGATGTGAGTGATGATGCGCGGTGGGGTGTTGACAGTTCCATTTCCAGTGCGAGACACCCTGCATGTCTGGAATACAGCACACACACACCTTTTGCCCGCTCTGCTCTTCATACTTTCTTTCATCGCTAAACGTCTCTTCTACAGTGAGCACTGAGCTGAATTTGATCTCTTTCTATTTCGTTCTTGCTGGTACATGTCACTCTGTTCCTCTGCCCCAACGTGAAATCAGTGCAAAAAACACATCGTTTGTTCGGCACCCTGAAAGCTATCAGAGTAATGAATCAACAAGTCAAAAGAATTTTGCATTCAGATACTGTCGCTTTTGTTCAATAAAAGTTGAATCTGTGTCCATTGAGCTCAGCAGATTTCCCTAGAAATGTATGTCATTCAAAATGTTCCATACATCCTTACACCATCTGCATTTCTGTCATTTTATTACGCTTTGAAATCGTGTAACACATTTTGCCATTTGAATTCTGCAGATTCCATAAATATTCTCTCATTTGTTCTATCATTTTATCGTTTATTTTATTGTTCTATCATTCCTTCTATTTTTCGTTCTTTCTATCTCGTTCTATCATCCATTCTATCGTTCGTTCTATCTATTAGTCGTTCTATCGTCTGTTCTATCGTTCATTCTATCATTTTCTCGTTTGTTCTATCATTCCTTCTATTTTTCATTCTTTCTATCTCGTTCTATAGTTCGTTCTATCATTCATTCTATCGTCCGTTCTATCAGTCGTTCTATCGTCTGCTCTATCGTTCATTCTATCATTTTATCATTTGATCTACCGTTCGTTCTATCGTTTATTCTATTGTTCATTCTATCATTTTACCGTTTGTTCTATCATTCATTATTTTGATCACTAACGTCTGTTCTATCGTTCATTCTATCATTTTATCGTTTGTTCTACCATTCGTTCTATCGTTTATTCTATTGTTCATTCTATCATTTCACCGTTTGTTCTACCATTCGTTCTATTATTTATTCTATTGTTCATTCTATCATTTCACCGTTTGTTCTACCATTCGTTCTATCGTTTATTCTATTGTTCATTCTATTGTTCATTCTATCATTTTACCGTTTGTTCTACCATTCGTTCTATCGTTTATTCTATTGTTCATTCTATCATCTTACCATTTGTTCTATCGTTTGTTCTATCATTCATTCTATTGATCACTATCGTCTGTTCTATCGTTCGATCCACTGCTCGTTCCATTTTTCGTTCCATCATTCGTTCTTTCTGTCTATCATTCTATCGCTTGTTCTATCATCCATTGTATTGCTCGTTCTATCTATCGTTCATTTTATCATTTGTTTGATCATTCAGTCATTCTGTCTATTATTCGTTCCCCCTGTCTATTGGTCGATCTATGGTTTGTTCTATCCATTCTATCGTTCATTCTATCTATCGTTCATTCTGTCATCCATTCTAGCGTTCATTCGTTCTATCATCTGTTCTATCGTTCGTTCGTTCTGCTGTTCATTCTATCGGTCGTTCTACTGTTGTTTCGTTCATTTTGTCGTTCATTCCGTCATTCTATCATTTGTTCTATCTATCGTTCTGTTGTTAATTCTGTCGTTCATTCTATTGATCGTCGAGTTGCTTTCATTTTCAAAAGTCACAGAAATCCCTCCTAAGTGTGATTCTACAAATATTACTCTAGTAAAGAGATGTGTTGTGATGTAGTTTACGTAAATAGCATGCATGGATGGAGAGTCACTTACTTTGAACTCCGTGTCAAAACAGTCATAATTTTAGAGTTTTTCATGAATGTTTTCCATCATTTGACATTAACACCCGGAGAGAGCTTGCACACAACCCTTTTCCAATGTTTCGATCCTTCAGAAGGCCATTCAGAGCCTCAGGCGTAAACCACATCATATCTATCCTGATTTCTCCTAATTTCACTGTGATTGGGCAAGTTGACTTTCTGAACACCCAATTGGTGCCATTGTAAATGTTTAATAATGAACATGGTTTGCAGAAGAATAGAATGAGTCCTTTTTGCCGTTTGTTTTAAATAGACGATTTCTGAACCCCAGGGGAAGTTGTGAAATTATCTGTATGTTTTAGTAAGTATTATTTTATCACAAAACATCAAGGAAAATGTGGTTCCTCATGACTGGTCCCCTTTAATAGAAACCCAAACCCAACGATTTTCAGTTCTGCTCTGCGTCTCTGTTTTTCTCATTTGAATAGTCTGTGCGCACAACGTCTGGACAGAGCCGAGGATTCCTGAGGGAGATGTCTAGAACAGAGATGGCCTGGGATGGAGATGTGTGGTTTTGGTGTAGTTATTCATGGAGACGATCCATTGAGCTTTTGTGCCATCTGGTTGTGGTGTGCTTTCGGGAGTTTTTACGAAAGACAGCAATGCAATGTGGGTATTTCAGAGTGCGTGTTAGGATGAACAGCATGTACGCTGTAGTTTTAGGAACAATGAATTTAAAGCAGCTCACACACACCAAGCCCTCCTTGTAATTAAATACTTCCAATAATACTGAATTTGGGCCATTTACACCATCACAAAACAGTTCCTTACCACTGAAAATATCTTTTCTTTCCTTGGAGACATACACAAAATGCTGTGCCGGGTTGTGCTGTGGCTTGTTCATTGACCTACTTCTGGCTCTTTTGCACCAGCCATGTGCACATGGTTAAATGGGGTACTGGATATTCAAAATGGCCTCAACACAATGTAAAATCCCATTGAAAACAGCAACACAATGTCCCGTGAAACGCTCTACAGTTCTGAGCAGACATGCATAAAAGAAAAGAGTTGATGTTTAGAAATGAACAAAAAGAGTCAGTGACTGCTTTGAGAATCAGTTTTGTATGGAAAGTGGGTGAATTTCAGTGATGTGTTGACAAGTTGTTTCACAGCAGCTTTACAGAAAATCATGATGTTAAGGTTTATGTATATATTAATTTAGCTGGCGATAATATATTTACATTCTATGATGATATAAATAAACAGGCAAGTGCATCAGGTATTCAGACAAAGCAAAAAAGAAAAAACTGCATCACCTTGATTGGCTTAACTGTCATGAAATGGAAGAAACGGCATAATAAAATTAAGCATTTTTATCTATGACATTTTAAACATTTGTTATATTATATAGATATGTATATTTTAATAAAATAAATAAAATTATAAATAAATGTAATTTTATAAAAATTATATTTTGGATTTATAACGTGTACATTTTCAGAATTTGGTAGTGGCCATTCAAAATTCAAAAGTTGTCCTCATGATGGTGTTGTGAGTGATTGTCAGGGTTTTGCTATATGGTTTCTATGGTGTTCTTAGTGGTTGCTAGGTGGTTATTTACTGACAGGTCAAAAGGTCTGAAGTTGTTTTGGGTTTTTTTCAATGATTTGGAGGGAGCTGTGTATGAAAGAGGCTGAACGTTATTGATTGAGGTCAGATAAGCTAAAGATCTCTCGTTTATGTCAGAGTTCAGAAGATTTCAGTCTTAGGTGGGACACTAATAACACTCCTGCTGCATGGTAACACACACACACACACACACACACACACACACACACACACACTATTGTATCAACACTGTGAAAAAAAACAGGTGACCTCAACATTTCCACTCACTGTTGACCTCCCAGGGAAAACACACATGCACATTCCATAGGCGTAATGGTTTTCATACTGTACAAACTGTACATTCCCTCCCCCTACACTAATTCTACTCCTAAACCTACCCATCACAGAAAACATTCTGCATTTTTAAAAACATTGTTTAGTGTGTTTGTTTTTAAATATGATGACTCTTTAAATGTCCTCATATTTCATGTTTACGTCGTAATGCCAGTGTAATACCCATGTCATTATACATATTTGTGTCCTCATAAATCACTCACACACAAGTTGCACTCAGTCTGAACTTTGGCTTGAGAAACAGACAGTACATGCTATCTGTCTTTCTGTTTTGTAAATCTGAAGAGCGAATGATAACACTAAATCTATTTTGTCTCCTTTTTAAAGCACGTCTTGTACGGAAAAACTATTTCCCAAAACAAAACCATGTGATACTCTATTGTTAGATTAACTGCGCCACAATTTTATGCGTTCTTTTTTAAAAATCTACACTACTTTTTTTCAAAGAAATGAATACTTTTATTCATCAAGAATGCATTAAATTGATCAGAAGTGACAATAAAGACATTTATAATGTTACAAAAGATTTTGTTTTTCAAGCAAACGTTTTCTTTTGTTCTTGGTTCATCAAAGGATCCTGAAAAAAATCACATTCTCCACGCAAATTAAAACATTGATGATAATAAGAAATGTTTCTTGAGCAGCAAATCAGCATATCAGAATGATATCTGAAGGATCATGTCACATGTTCCAGGATGCGCTTTTCCATAAAAACACCATAAAAGACCCCATTCATCAGCATTGTATGGAAGAGTGCCTGGAATATTGTGTTTGGAATGACATGACAATGACCATATTATTCCATTTTTTGGGGGTTTATGTGTGAACTAACCCCTTTAACAACACAGAATTCGAAAGTGCTAAAGTTTCGAATTGAAGTACAGGTATAGTTGTGACCTTTCACACCTGCTGATCAACTGTCTCTGACCATCTGAGCAAACAATTCAATCCAGACCTGCACTCCAGACTTGTAAAAAAAACCCACAAATCCTTCGACCCCCTCCATTCACCAGTGCAACAGTAAAATCATCCATTATTTCTCGCTCACGGCAGTATGAGCAACAACCATTCATTCATTTCTTGGGATCCACACTTAAAAATGAGTCTCCAGACAAGATTCGGTCTGAAACATAACTCAGCTTGTCTTAGCGTTTCCAAATGGATAGCAAAACTATACAAAACCTTTCCGCAGATGAAAAAATCATCGTCTCTGGAATTCAGATCTGACTTTTTTCATGCAAATCATGTGTTTTATTGAATGTATCTGGACAGTAGGGAAACATGACTTTGGTTTGGCAGTGGAATAATTCCCCATCTGTTCCTTTTTCACTTGTGCCATTATCACAACATTCTAGAACATTGTGCCAAAGCCAAATATTCTTATTTCCATGTCTGTTTTAACAATACGCCTGCAGCGACAACTGTACAGATAGTATGTGCTGTGCTCATATTATCTGGGTATATACATGTCCAGCGTTTCCTATCCCTGATAATGTAACATTTGCCAGTTGTTTGGATTCTATTTCTGTATGCACAGCCCCGCCCACAGTAAAATCTCATTGGTGTTGAATCCCTCTCCAAATAAGTATCTAATAAACATCAATATGTTCTAATTGGCTGTAATTTTTTGGTGCTTTTATGCAACCAAGTAACCTGTTAATAATCCAATTGATAGTTTAATGACTCAATTGAAAAATCCCCCTTTAGTCAATAATTTGATCCCTTAAAACTCATCTTTGGTCACCAAAATGACTTATTTAAATGTTTTTTTCCTGTGAAAAAAAATTTTCATGGCTTAAAATAGCTTGAATGTAACTCTACACCCTTGCTTCATTTATTATACATAGATCTATGAATATGCTAATTAGCCCCGCCCCCACTCACTCGCACAAGCTCAGAGATCCACTCGGTCATCTTTACTGAGGTAAATGCTGCACAATTGCTTTTCACAACATCGGACACAACAGTAATTGATATTAGCATTTTGCTTAACTACGTTATCGAATAGCTAATAATGTGTCGCAAATGTTACACAAACCATATTCCCATTGGCCATCTCAGAGTCAGACAGCTGCCTTCAAAGCGCTAATAGTTAATGATATGCCAAAGCCCACTGACACGTTGACGTGATTGGTTACGAGGTAGTTTGTGACGTCACAAACACCAGCGATTTCAAACCGCGTTTTTGAAACTGTCTTTCACGGCAGTTTTAAAGAGAAAATACTCAGCAATGGTGTTGACTCATGAATTTGCAGATGGTTTGTCTTAAAGCATATTAAAACACCACATAGACACATAAACAACATTTAAAAAGGAAACTAAACTAAAAATGCTTTTTTTTAATTAAACTCTTTTTTTAACCAACGTTGTTGTTAATTTTCTACTGCAATTCATTATTGAAACAAACATTTACACAGCAGCTGTCATAACTTGTTTTCATGAGATGTTTATTTAAACATACATTAAATTATCAAGACATTACTAACAGGTTAAGTAAATATAATGAATATATAAGCTAATATATTCAGTGAAATGCTCCCTTCTAGAGTGAACTAACATTCTGTCGACACTAAAGATATTATTCTCAAGCTGTTTTATTGATATCTCTACATTCTGATCGATTGTCTATTCTTCAGAGCTTTTTATTGGTCGCAAACAGTGTTGCATTAGCGTGCGCGCCCCCTTCTGGATTGGAGTGTGGATCGCCTGTGACTGACTGGTCGTGTCACTGCATGAACTGAACCGCGCCGCCTCTACCGTACGTTCCGGGACGAATACATGGACTGTTAAAAATGGTAAAAAGCTGTCTGGGAGGGAATTCATTTGATTTGAATTGGCTGGGTTTTCACAACTACATCTGCAAGTCATGTTTACCAGGCCAGTTTTCCAGGTTTAGTGGCAGCAAATCTCTGAAGGATACTCACGAGTTTTGTTTAAGGCAGTTAGCAAGTAGATATTTTATTGTCTCATAGTCTGTCAGATAAACACACCCTAAAAACATGCGAAAGCAATTGAATTCTTGTTTTTACATGTTGGCCAGACAGTCTCTTATACTGTTGCTTGAAGTCTTGACCTGAAGCTACTCAAGTCAATTGACAGTGAGGACAGACATACTAATTGACATGGAAACATGGATTTCATTAGACCTGTTTAGAACATGGTCCTGGTATTGAATTAAGTGATAAAATGTCATAAATTTCTGTTGTTTACATTAGCTTTTATTACCAAATAAAATCTACACATGTCATTGACATCAGATGACATTGTTTTACTTAATTTAGCTTTATAAATATTTAAATTAAGCACAATGTCAAATTAAGGAAATGAAACACATTTTTGCTTCAACAAAGTGACTTCGCAGTCGTTATTTCTCACTGAGGAGTTTTCCATCAGCGCAGCTCAGACCAAAGCAGAACAGACGCTCGGAAATCTGCAGTGGGATCTGAGCCACATCAACCCCACTAGACTCACAAATGCAAACTCCCAGAATGCTCTCTGCTTGCGGCTTGTTTGAGCTTCTGTGCTCCAGTGCCCTCTTCACCTGCCTGCAAGGACACCCAGTTTCCCAGTCAGTATGCAGATATATTATGCCATTTGTGTATTCCACTATAACCCTCAAACCGAAATAGTACATCTCGCATCAATAGAGGCTTGTGTCTGTATGTTGCTCGCCTGCAGCAGATGGAAACCCTCTGAGGAATGCCGTGGATTTATAAAAACGCATTTCATTGTTCATTCACGTCCGCCGAGGGGGAGATACAGACGCTCGTCCATATTTGGTCTTGAGGGAGAACTTCGATTGGACGTAATGCTGGTCGTGAATTCCAGCCCTGTTTGTTTATGGTGTTTTCTGCTGTTGTCTGTTGTAGTCTGAACATCATTTGGAGGGAAGAACAGAACAATGGAGCTGTCTGGGAATGAAATACTCTCCTTATGTAACGTTGGAGAGAGTCCAGACAGATTGAGAGGTCATCTAAACAGGTCAGGGGTGTAAAAAAAATAAGAATCTCTGCTGTCCTCAGTCTCACCTCAGCCTGGGACTCCACCACAGGGAAACAGTATTTACAGACTTGACACAATATTTACAGTTGCAAAGAACACGTGATTGTACAATAAGCACACACACACACACAGACATATGACTTCACGGTTCGGTTCATGCAGTTAGACGACAGATACGGTCAGTCACAGGCGATTCGTAATCCAGAAAGGGGTGTACGCGGTAATGCAATGCTTTTTGCTAACTATCACTATCAACTGGAAAAAAAGCAGAAGAAGTTTTTAAAAGTTTTAAAGGAAACTGTATGTATAGTAAATGTGTAAATATTTATACAGATGCATTGAATTTTTAAATATTTAAAATAAAATAACATGTATCATATATATATGAAAAAAATATATAATTATATTATATAAATAATTAAATATATAATATAATTTTTATATATATATAAAAAAACAGCACACACGCACACACACACACACATAATATATATATATATATATATATATATATATATATATATATATATATATATATATATATATATATATCATTTGGCAAATATTTTTATCTTATTTTTTATTTATTTTTAATTTACATAATTTGAACTGATCAATTTGAATGTGTATATATATATATATATATATATATGTAATATATTGTGGTTTGTGAAAAAATGGTTATGTACATAATGATTTCTGCCTTTTTTGAAGGCTCAGAAGTAGGTCACTCATCGATGGATATATCAGCACCTGCAGTCTTCGAACAAAGCAAGTCTGCCTTTTGAAATGTGCCGTGGGACAGATTGTCTGAATCACAGTTTCCCATGTAACGCTCGCACAACCAAGATTTAGAAAGACAGAGCAGAACTAATTCCATTATTTTGCTGGATATGCTGATTACAACACACAAAACACAGCAGTGCCTCCGTAAAAGCAGACATGACCAGACTCTCACCGTCAATGAAGATTGTTATGCTCTTTTCACTGTAGCAAATCTGCTAACTTTATTTACAACTCTGATATGCAGTAGATGTAGCAAACATATACAAACTAAACACTCATGATGATGGATCTTGTATTCTCTTCATGCACCTGAACATATTGTGACACATGCAATAAGTGTGTCTCACTCACTATCACTTTCATTATCACTTTCAGAACTGATTCAGGACCAGTGATGTAATCCAACAACATTTATAACAGTGTGACACAATGGTGAATGTATTTTTTTGACTGTAAATCTGTAAACTATAAAAAAACTGTAAATCAAAATATATTGAAATGACATTACGTCTCCTGTGGCCATCAGAGACACATCCTATAGTTGGGGCATAACAGGAACAGAAGAAGTTTCTTTATATCCTGTGTTACACAGGAAGCAGCATGCAGTTTCAGATTGTGCATGAGTGTTTATAACCCCATAGACTGTTTTTAAGATATTCCTCCAGGGGTGTAGAGGTTTAAACACATAGACATAACATATGTGTAAAGTTGCCTTTGGGTCTGGGTCTGCTCCGCTCATTGAACAGATCAAAAAAAGCAAGAAAACCAACTGTCTGTAAGGAACGTGAAAACTGGGTCAGACTGCCCATGTTTGCTTTGCCCCTCGCCCTAAATTCGATCGGATCAGCGGTTTCCCTGGTGACGGACACTCTCCGGTCTTTCAGCCTGTTCCGTTTGGCAGGGAGCGCTGCGGACAAACTCTCTTTGAACTGAATCCCCTTCCTCAAGAAGATTTGCGAAAGACCATTTGGCACCTTTCAGATGTCACAAATGATTTCCTTTTTTATGAACGTTGTCTTTCCACTTTTTTGCGTCCCACTTACATTAGTTCAGCTGGAAGCATCCCATGCCAAACCCCAGGACCTTGAGTTGGGAATAGTTTACTCTCCTCAAACCATGTGGATAATCCATATATAGTTGATGGCTGTTCGTCAAACATATTTTGTTTTGTGGGGAAAATACTGAACTCCTCAGGAATTTCGCGAGTTCTAACTTCCAGACAAAAGAGAAAACGTACATTGCGTGCCTCGTATGATCCCAGGATGATGGATGAAATATCACAAGTAGGCCTACTACAAACTGTAATCTGTTTTTATAAAAGCTGAACATGTTTTTCTTTTCAAAGACTGAAGAAGAATTTTGATATTTGAATTTAAAATGGTATATCGCAGTATTTATGCACATCATTATTTCTTTTTAAAACCAAATGCCTCATGTGGGCGGGGCAACTGTCACTCACATGACATCAATAGCAAACCATGGATAAAATCAAGCCCCACCCCACATTTCGTATATGTCACAATCATGTTCACAATATCCACCGTTTTCCTGAGTAAACGATGAGCGCCGCCATAAGGAATTCCAACTTCCGTTTGGATGCTGTTCCTCCATAGGAACACAGTCAATTGGGTAAAAATGTACACAGGGTTAAGCTGTCTTGTTGTTGGCTGCTACATAACAGCATTAAACTGAAGAAATTCTTGCAAAGTACATGTTTTGAGCATCTGAATAGAATGTCCGCCATATGCCTTGCATTTTATGCTAGATTGGCAAGAAAAAACGAGCATGGTGTGCAGTCAAAATGCTCCTCAAAGAGGGTATTTGTGGGCTATACTCATTTTAAGTACAAAATCCCCTGAACTTCATCCCAATCAGGAGCTACATGTAGGATATGAGCGGTCATACTGGATGTTTTCAGTGCTGCTAACTTCGGACAGCTTCGCGTCATCTACGCACTCATTAAACTTTGATGAGTAAAGTGATGGCACTGTGGAGCCATGTGCTTTTAAAGCCATTTTCATTGGTTTAACAATACTATATCAGCTCGGAAAACTAAAAAGAGACCGGAAATGTAAAGCACTATTCTAGCATGAGTCGGGTGAGACTTCCGCGTTCAGAAAAAGGTAGATAGAAGAAAAGACGGACTGTCCCAATCAGTTTCATGCTGACTTTAACTCCGTGTCTACAGTAGCTACACCTGACACGAGTGGTGCAATGCGATCATGTGACACGACTACAGAAAATAGAACCCATTATAATCAGTGACATTGCCCTTACAAAAAAGAACTGCAGTATATTGAAGTAGAACTGCAGTAAACCTGCAGTACCAAGTAGTTTAACTGCAGTTTAATGAAGCACAACCATAGATTTGCAGTATAATGAAGTATAGTCACAGTACAACTGCAGTAAAACTGTAGTATAAGTACAGCTGCAGTAAAATGAAGTACCACTGAAAGTTGCATGAAGTATAAAAACAGTAGAACTGCAGTTGTATTGCAGTTTTATTTTACTAGTACTATAGATGTATTGCAGTATAGCTGTACTCCAGTAAAACTACAGACATTTTAGGTTATACTGCAATACTGCAGTTTTTTCGTGTCCAAAAAACTGCATTTTTCTATATGTAACAAAAACTGTAGTATTACTTCTAAAAAACTGCAGTAATCTTTTGTAAGGGTGTGTACACTGGATGCAATGCGACACGAGCGACAGTATGTTTGTCAACACTTCTAACATTAACATAATCATGTGCATGTACTAGGTTATCGCATCATAGTGTCCACACAAATATTTAGCAGCAAAACTGTTTTCAACATTGATAATAATCAGAAATGTTGCAGCAAATCAGCATATTAGAATGATTTCTGAAGGATCATGTGACAGTGGAGACTGATGATGCTGAAAATTCAGCTTTGCATCACAGTAGTTTACAGTATTATTTATTTACAGTAGTAAACAAGTAGTTTACTGTATTATCCAGAAAACATTTATTTTAAATGGTAGTAATATTTCACAGTATTGTAGTGTTTACTGCATTTTTCATCAAATAAACAGGTGATCATAAGAAAATTCTCTCAAAAACATTAAAAGAAAATCTTACAGCTGCAAAAGTTTCATTCTGGGAGGTTGCTAGGGAATTACTAGGTCGTTTATAGAGTGTTGTGGGAGGTTGCTAGGGAATTACTAGGTCGTTTATAGAGTGTTGTGGGAGGTTGCTAGGGAATTACTAGGTCGTTTATAGAGTGTTGTGGGAGGTTGCTAGGAGAAAAAAAAAACATGCAAACTGAGTAAATTGATCGTCCACTTAAAGATGAATGGAGAACAAAAGCCACCGAATTTAGTCCTTAAATGTAACATAACACCAAATATATGTTCTCATATGTTCTCCATCTGAACGAAGATGTATTTCGCGACTCCTGTTTTTTCTTAATCGTAATCACAGGACAGTGAAATGATTTTTCAGCTGAGGAGCCTGTTAGCGTCTATTGCATAATATCTGAAAATAGATATCGTTCTACTTGTTTTCATTTCATCATTGGATTCTAAATAGATCAGATGTCAAGTTTTTATGCATTATGCCTTTATTATCAATGCACAATAGCTGAATCTAATTTGACTATTTACTCAATCTTTTTTAATGTTGTCTGGGCTTGTACAACATGAAGATGTGAAGTTACTTGCAAAAACAACGGCCAGAGATTGACAGACAGCTGGAATTTCACATCCGTGTGGTAGAGTGACACTGTGCTCCTTCTTTGTTTGACTCCAAACCAAAAATATGCCTCTCTTCTGGAAACTGACAGCCGCTGACGCTCTTTTTGTTGTTTTTAAAGCACTTTAAATATGTGACCTACACACTCACACAGGTGGTGAATTACTATATACTCTCAACAGCCATGTTCAGCTTTGTCTGGATAGAAAAGAGGAGGAGGAAAAGGAGGGAGGAAAGTTGAAAGAGAAACAAAACACCCTATTGTGCTTTACTACAAGACTTCCTGCCGATAATCAGGCGTACAATGCGGCCCATGCCAGGTGCTGTTTGTCAGTCTTAGGTACGCCATGTGACACAATGAAGTTTTGTCTACAAAAAAACCACTGATTACTTTAAGAAATCCTTCAGTTTGAAGTAGAAAATCAAATGGTTAAGAGAGAGAATTCAGAAACTCTTGTTATTAGCGACACCTGTGGCCGTTAAGTGAACTGCAACTTGCAACTAATTGCTCATTCTCGAGACTGCAAGTGACTCAAGGCCCGATATACTCATGCGAAGTTATTCGCTTAGAACAGGGGTGTCCAATCCTGCTCCTGGAGAGCCACTGTCCTGCAGAGTTTACCTCCAACCCCAGTTAAACACACCTGAACCAACTAATCAAGGTTTTTAGGCATACATGAAACTTCCAGGCAGGTGTTTTGTGGTAAGTTGGAGCTAAACTCTGCAGGACAGTGGCTCTCCAGGAGCAGGATTGGACACCCCTGGCTTAGAAGTAAAAAGAAGTCGGAAATACACTGTTAACGAACATGCAGAAGAGATTCACGTGACGTTTAGATGAATATGTATGTTCCTCGCGCTTTCCTCTCACAACATAAGCGACAAAAAGAACAGCGGTGAGAAAGAAAACATTTGATCATGTGGATGTGGATATATTTGCACCAGCTCTGCAATTCACCAGCATCATATCGAAAGATGAGTTAGGCTAATTCTCAATATTATGATAAAATATACATTTGAGACTATTTCTTTGCATGACACTGACATTACAGTATAGAATAGCTCTTTTAATACTATCCTGAACATTAAGCATTCATTTCGTGTGTCATAGAACAGTAGTGGCACATGAGCGCGTGTAAACGTCACATCCTTGATTTGCCCTGAGATCTTTAAATAAAAACAGTCGCATGCTCTCATACACAACCTGGGAAGTTGGGGAAGGCCTCGTTTTTTCAGTTTCGTTACAAGTTGTTCAGACATTGGCAATTGGCACGAACATTCGTAGATACAGCCCCTTTAAATCAATGAAAATATTTTTTAGCCTGTATAAAAGTGCACTTTGTTCAAACCAATTAGGATTGTGCTTTTTAGGGTGCGTTTACACTTGTAGTTCGGTTGGTTTGGTTCGTTTGGAACGGACCAAAAAAACAAAAACAAAACATATAGTCCTGGTCCGCTTAGCGTTCACATTGGCATTTTTAACAGCGAATCTAAAGTTACCGAACCAAAGGCATAGAGATATGGTCACAACCTGATTGGTCGGTTTTTATGAGGTATATTTCGCGACGGAGCTCGCTTACCGAACATCCAAAACAATGCTGTGTGCTGGATTAAACACCATCATTTTATGCGTGTACATATGCTTTAGTTTTACCAGCTGAGAACTCATGAACAGCTCATAAAATGTTCAAAACAGCAGCAGGATTTCCTCCATTGTATGCAGAATATTGTTGAGTTAGGGTTAGGGTTAGGGTTATATTTCCCTAATCAAATATTGATGAGGCACTTCACCTCCTCGTTGCTCCACGTTTGTCCTCGACTCATTTTGGACACACCGATCTTTCCGCGTCGTCAAATCAGTGACTTGTAGCGTCGCATCTTGTGACATCACGTCCACTATTTGGTTCGTTTACATGTCTTTGGTCCGTGTTGCGTTCATATATCAATCGAACCGCACCAGAGTTCGCTTGGAAGCGGACCGAGACCCATCTTTTTAGCAGTCTCGTCCGCTTGTCTGGTGCGCACCAGGGTTCGGATGCCAGCGTTCACATACGTTCAAACGAACCGCATTAACTGAGCAATCAGACCAGGGTTCGTTTTAATCAAACCAAACATGACAAGTGTGAACGCACCCTTAAACACCTGAATTCTATTAAAAGTGATTTTAAAGGATAAAATAACAAATTGAAATGTATAAGTGTCAGCATATGCGGCAGTGTCATGGTACTATAATATTTACATACAATTTACATTACCATGGTACTCCAAGAATACCATGATTCTGTTCTCAAGTAAATAGTGTCATGGTTTGTCAATATGAATTCCTAATGTCAAGCAAAGATCACTTCTTAAATATAGTATGTGTGGCTCGGGCAGCTTACTTTCAGCACTTTCTCGATCTCCATAAATAATGCTGCCGTGAGTTATGAGAGGTGTGTGTCATGTGTCTCACAGCATATGGTCTGGAGTCAGAATGTGTTTTGGTCATGATGTGTTATGTCTATACAGGTCCAAGATTTCTGCTCATGCCATTAGATCAAGTGAAAACTTGATCACACTCACGCTTGAATGTACCTACACACACACACACAAAGACATATATAACACTGTCAGATCAGCTGAGATGATAGAAACACCTGGTGTAGTCCCAAAAGATCTTTATATGGGGTTTTTAGGATATGAAAGGCCAGAAAGGCCATATTTTACCTACATGTTCCAAACATTTTAAGATCTTATGATAATACCACAAAAATGTGATAAAATAAAACCAATTATATCTAACAACTTAAGCTGAAAAACACGACCCGACTTTAATCCATCTGCTTTACACAAATCAGTCTCGTAAAATTAGATCTCTTTCATTTTCTCCATTCCACATGCTTTTTGAGTGACTTAACCGACCATGTGTAATCACAGCTGTAATTTTAGCCTTTCACTTTCAGTCACTGATGTAATGAAGTATTTTCTCTTCATCCTTGGGGTGGCATTTATGACCTCTGTGTCCTTTTGGTGGGGCTTCCTGAAGCAGTTTGATTCATAGATTCCCAATTTGCGTACAGTTTCATTGTAAATCATCGCACAATAAAGCACTGACCTCAGATAATACTGTTTTTGTAATCTAATCTATCAGGATGGGGATGGAAAAAAATTTGGATCAGAGGTATTAGTCTTTCCTAAAACAAAACTAAATTGAACAGTTTGATTGTGAGGTCATGTGAATGGTTATTAGTTAATAAAACAAAACAAAATTTTTTTTTAACTGAAATACAATAAATGATAAAAATTTAAACTTATTTTATTTCAGCTAGTTAAAACCTTCTCATTTTCATTTAGCTTGCTAAAACTAAACAAACTAAGAATAAGGAATAAAAATGAAAAAAAACCCACATATTTAAAAAAAAAAAAAAGACAAAAATGACAAATAAAGTTACTAAAACTCTAACTAGTTAAAAGTGAAAACAAAAAATATAAATTTTAATTTAAATTATTAACAAAAAACTATAATATAGCCTATCAATGATACTAAAATAACACTAGTCATGTGTCAACAAAGATAATTGTTTAAACTATAAAATAATTAAAATTACATTTAGTGCTTTCATAGTTAGATTAATCAAATCTTGCATAAAAGTTTGTTTACACAGTGTTGTGTATATATATATTATATTTATATACAGTATATTACATGTCTGGGTGTGTATACTGTATTAATGTGACCCTGGACCACAAAACCAGTCATAAGGGTCAATTTTTAAAAAAAAAAAGTCAAAATATTGAGAAAATCACCTATAAAGTTGTCAAAATGAAGATCTTAGCAATGCATGTCCACTCACAAAAGTACATTTTTGATATATTTACGGTTGGAAATTTACAAAATATCTTCATGGAACATGATCTTTACTTATGATTGATGATTGTCGGCATAAAAGAAAAATCAATAATTTTGACCCATACAATGTATTGTTATTGCTACAAATATACCAGTGCGACTTATGATTGGTTTTGTGGTCCCTTACACATATATTCATACATGTATATATACACAGACGCGCACACGCACACACACACATACATATATATATATATATTATAATCATATATATAATCATGTAAAGACAGCCTTTTATGTTAGATGTGATTAATCGATTTGACAGCACTATAAATAATAAATAAATTATATATATTTCATTGTATTAAGAAAGTAAATTGGGTCAATAGTAGTTTCAAATTGACTATGCACCATTTTCACAGACGTTATGGTTGAGATTCAAGGTTGAATTTTGGTTGAATCTATGCATGCTAGTTCAGATCTGTAACCGCTATGGGATAGAAAGCGTGACGGTATCACAACATCTAATGCGAGTACGTGCGAAAACACACTCGAGCTGATGATGTGGTCAGTGTGTGAATGCATTTGTCATGTTTTGTTTAGTGTGTTCTCTTGCTGAGGCCTTTTTCAGTAGGTTGTTTTTAATCAGAATATTCTACAATGCTGGATCTGAGGGTTCGTATGGCCTCTGGGATTGTGGGAACAGGTGATACAGGACACCTTTGTTGCTCTAGTGTGTGTGAGGAGCTTCTCTGTGAGCTTTCCAAAGAGCTCAAGGGCAGGTTTTGATTTCTAGACACGTATGTGATGCCTTACTGTGAAATTTACACTCCAGTGCAGAATGCTGGACTCCACCTTGCCCTTTAGTACTCAACAAACACATGCACAAGAAGTCTTTTTCCAGCCTGGATTTCCTTAGGACCCGTTTACACCTGGTATTAAGATGTCGATCGGCTCACAAGTGGACGACGCTGAATACAGGTGTAAAATGTTTTGAGCTTGTCCACATTTTACATTTATCAGACACTTTTATCCAAAGCGAGCAATTAGGGGTTTCGTGTCTTGCTCAAGGGCCCCTTAGTCATGGTATCAAAGGTGGAGAGAGTGCTGTTCATTCACAATCCCCACCTTCAATTCCTGCCGGCGTGGGAATCGAACCAGCAACCTTCAGGTTACAAGCCCGACTCCCTCACCACTAGGCCATGACTACAGACTACAGCACTTCCAAAGGTAGTCGAAATCACAGTTCGACCAGATTGCTTTCGTAGTGTAGACGCTCATGTGGTCAAATGAGTACAAACAGACACAAACCAGCAACCTTCAGGTTACAAGCCCGACTCCCTCACCTTTAGGCCACGACTACAGCACTTCCAGAGGTAGTCAAAAACACAGTTCAACCAGATTGCTTTCGTAGTGTAGACGCTCATGTGGTCGAATGAGTACAAACAGACATAATAGACCATCTACTCTCCACCTACTAACATAACGTGTAAACATTACATTTTTACATTTACATTTAGTCATTTAGCAGATGCTTTTATCCAAAGCGACTTACAAGTGAGGCAATTAGGGGTTAGGTGTCTTGCTCAAGGGCACCTTAGTCATGGTATCGAAGGTGGAGAGAGTGCTGTTTATTCCCAATCCCCACCTTCAATTCCTGTCGGCGTGGGAATCGAACCAGCAACCTTCAGGTTAAAAGCCCGAACACCCCACATTATGGGAAGCGCACTAGTCAGACGGGATTTAAAAGACCCAGGTTTGGTTTGAAGACGAAAAATAACAAGCACAATGTTCTCTTACCATTTCTAACACACACTCACCACGTTCGGCCGGACTGTTAGAGCAGAAAGGAAAGCTGATGTTTTTCCATTGTCTCTGGTTGCGTTCATATGTAAATTGCGTGAGGTTAACTCGCCTATTACATCGATAGATCTGAAAATACATTTACCCGCCCATAGAAATCAGAAATCGGGACAGAAGTGGGCAAAAGACAGGTGTAAACGGGAATCGTGTTTCCCTCATCTACTTGTGATCCGCTTGACCAAAACGCATCTTAATACCAGGTGTAAACAGGACCTCTTGAGAGATGGGGTGAGTGACCCCAGGAAAGTCCTGTTGGTGTGTGTCAGAATGATGGATTCTGCACTGAAGCTCTGAACGATGATGTCGTTGCAGGTGCTACCAAATATGAAAACTGCAAGTGCCAGATCTTCATCCATCAGAGGAGATGGAGAGGAATGGAAAAAATAAATAACCGCCGCAGATGTCCTACTATTTTCCGTCTTCTTTTGGTTAAAAACTCTGTGGTTTATATCCATTCAGCAGCTCCCAAAAGCTGCTAATGTCATGTGAAATATGACCTCTGTTTTTCCTCCACAGTAAAGTTATAAGAATGATAATCTGATGACTAGCAGGATATTGTATATACTCGCACAAGCACAGTGATTTATCTGTCTGTACAGTATATACATACACTCTTAAAGGTTTTTGCAGTGAGGAACCATTTTGGGTTCGCCAAAGAACCTCTCAGTAAACTTTTCTTTAAAAAACAATATTTTCTTAGTGCGAATAACATTTTAATAATCTAAAGAACCTTTTTCTTCAATAAAGTGGAATGGAAAGGTTCCATGGATGTAACGTTTCTTTATGGAACCATAAACGCCAATAAAGAAACTTTATTTTTAAGAACGTATTCGTGCATGTTGTTTTTACAGTATGAAATGTGCAACTGCTTACAGTCCCAGACAGAAAAGCCAAACTATTGACACTGTATGTGTGATGTGTCTCTGGAACGGGAATTGAACCGTCTCTCTTTCTCTTCTTTATACGGAGTGAAGCTTTTTGGAGCTTTTTGACCTGGAAGCACAGCCAGCACTGGCTTAGATTGCTTTTGTGGTGAATTTTCCATCATTTGATTGTGCCAAATGGCCTAGAGGCGACGCTGTAGAATCAGTGCGGAAGTATGGCTTAACAGATATTAGTTTTGTTTGTTTTTGGAGTGAGTTCAAGCTCACATTAATGAGAAAAGAATCATCAACAACTAAAGCTGCTGAACAAATTTTAATTAATCTGACACTAATTACACAGACCACCTGATGTCTAATCCGCTTCTTACTGAGTTTGTGTGTGTGTGTGTGTCTGGTTTTTCCTACGTTATGTCCCCACAAGGACACTAATACCAGTCATTTTAGATCTTCTGGGGACATTTTTTTTTTTTTTTTTGGTCCCCATGTGTAAAACAGGTTATATATCATTAAGTTTTTTGAAGGTAGGTTTAAGGATCGGGTTATGGATAGAATATGCAGTTTGTACAATATAAAAATCATTATGTCTGTGGAAAGTCCTCATAAAACATAGAAACCAATGTGTGTGTGCTTTTGTAATTTATGAGGAAATAAATTGTATAATGACATGGGTATTACACTGGTATTACGATTTAAACATGAAATATGAGGACATTTCATGCATCTTCATATTTCAATGTAGCTTTAAAAACATACTAAACAATGTTTTATTAAAAATGTAAAAATGCAGAATGGTTTCTGTGATGGCTAGGTTTAGGAGTAGAGACAAACCAATGTCCTCACTAAGATAGCAAATCAAACTTGTGTGTACGTGTAGTTTAGGTCCCATGTCTGAGAATACAATTTTTTTATTCAATTAATTTTTTATCTATAAACTTCTCATCTTAATAATTATAAAAAAATAATAATATTAAAATAAAGAAAACATAGAGATAATAAAAAAAACATGAAAATAATCATTTGGTAACACTTTACAGTAAGGTTCATTAGTTCAGCATGGGTTATTTTATTAACTAACATGAACTAACCGTGAGCAACACATTTATTACTGTATTGCCTAATCTTCGTTATTTTTATTTTACATTTATCAATAATATTATTTACCTATACATTTATGTTATTATTATTATTATTAAAAAATATTACAATAAATAAAAATAGAGATGATAAAATATTTGTATAAATTACTAAATGAATACAATACTATTCAATACTAAAGATATTGCATATTGAATTGTAGATGCTTGTTTTTTTTGTTCGTTTATTGGAGATTAGTCACTTCAGTAGATTATTAAATACTTGTATGTTTGTCATATTAGTTGCTTTTGGTTAGACAGTATTTTTATATTCTGTCGTCTTTATTTTGTGTCATTGTTCAGTTGAGACTGTCAAGGAATACAACAAGTATGAGTGATTGAAGTTTCAAGAAGTGTTTTTCTCATTCCTTTGACGTGAACGTCTGGCGTGGTGGACGTCTGTGTGTGACATTTGTGAGAGTGTGTGTTTGTGTGTGCATCTCATTATTGTGTGGTGTAATCAGTGCTCCTAATGAGCATCTATGATTAACTGCCAATGAAAGACTTCTTCTTCTGGTTCTTTAATTATCTTGTGTTCATTCAAGTCTCTGCTTTTGCCCCCTTCTGTTAAACCAATAAACCACCCCCTCATCCGTCTCTGTCAGGTGAAGTTCATCTATCAAGCTGTGAAACAATAGCTCATCAAATTGTCGACTACAGATTGTCGTTTAGTGGCAACAACCACTCATGGGCTTTGATTCAGTTCTGATGTGTTTACTTTCTCCAGCCGTTGAAAAAGAGCACACTTGGTCCTCTGGCATTGGTGTGGAGCAGCTTGAAAGGCTTTGGTTAGACCCAAACGGTCCAAGTCCAGATGATTCTGCTTTGAGAGCGGCTCATTGGGCCGCCTCTTCCTCACCGCACAGATTGTTCCGGAACAAATACATCCAAAGATGGCTTGTAAAAGGCCACAAATAGTTCTTTGAGTTTCTCTCCCATGGATTGCCGTAATTTGTCTTGAAATGTTTGTCTGAAGGTGATAAATGACCTTACGATGTAATGCAAGTCGCCATCATGGTAGTCTTTCTTTGACCAAGCTAAATTGACATGGCCAAAACTCACATTTCATTGCCGTTCGACTCCCCCCCTTTTTATAGGATGACTAAATATATACTGAGAACCCAAAAATGAGGCATAGTTAAGTGTAAGTGATCCTCTGTGGCGGGCTGCTAAAAGCCTTCATATTTCACAGGCTGAGTCATTGGGCTCTCGACTCATTTCAGATGCCAGGCAGGAAAGGGCCGCACCATCCACTCCACATGGCCAGAGGTTTCACAGTACGTGTTTGATAGCTGACAGCTTTATTACTTGTTGGGAAGTCGACGAAGAAGCACCTTAAAAGAAAAGTATGAAAATTTGACATTCTGAATCTCTAAAAATCTTGCATGAAGTTTTTCAGCAACTGGCAGCTTAAAGGATTACTTCACTTTCAAATGAAATTACCCCGAGGTTTTCTCACCCTCAAGCCATCCCGGATGTATAAGACTTTTTTGTTTCTGATTAAAACAACCGGAGAAATAATATATATCCTGAGCTTTATAATGGCAGTAATGCGCTACCAAACAAGTCTGAAGCTAAAGAAAGTGCTTCCATCCACATCCATCGATTATAAACTTACTCCGTTGTACGTCCTACACCTTTTCCCTATTCAACTTACCGAACTGACGCAACGGCTGTTTAGATTTTTCCGTAATTTGAATACGGAAGGCGGTCTAGCAGAAGCTACATATTTTACTTTATAACTTGTTAAATATGGATTTTTTTTTTTTTTTTTACACAAACACATCGTGTAATTTCAGAAGGCCTTTATTAACCCTCTGGAGTCGTCTGGAATATGTTTAGGATGGATGGATGTGGATGGAGACACTTTCTTCAGCTCATACTCGTTTGGTTGCGCATTACTGCCATTATAAAGCTCGGATGCGTCAGGATATTTATTTCTCGGATTGTCTTAGTCAGAAAGACGAAAGTCATATACCTAAGATGGCTTGAGGGTGAGTAAAGCTTCGGGTAATTTTCATTTGAAAATGAACTAATCCTTTAAATTTCGGACTATTTGTTTCTTTTGAGAACATATGCCTAGTTATGCTACATTTTAAAAGTTAGGGTTTGGTAAGATTTTTGAAAAAAGACGAACAAAAATGCAGGAAATACAGGAAATTAGTTCATTTTCATTTGAAAATGAACTAATTCTTTAAATTTCGGACTATTTGTTTCTTTTGAGAACAAATGCCTAGTTAGGCTTCATTTCAAAAGTTAGGGTTTGGTAAGATTTTTGAATAAAGACAAACAAAAATACAGGAAATACGGGAAATTAGTTCATTTTCATTTGAAAATGAACTAATCCTTTAAATTTCGGACTATTTGTTTCTTTTGAGAACAAATGCCTAGTTACGCTTCATTTCAAAAGTTAGGGTTTGGTAAGATTTTTGAATAAAGACGAACAAAAATACAGGAAATACAGGAAATTAGTTCATTTTCATTTGAAAATGAACCAATCCTTTAAATTTTGGTCTATTTGTTTCTTTCGAGAACATATGTCTAGTTATGCTACATTTCAAAAATTTGGGTACGGTAAGATTTTTGAAAAAAGGAATAAATACAGGAAATACTAAAAAAAAACTGTAATATTGTGAAATATTATTAAAATTCAAAATAAAATCAAATGTAATTTATTCCTGTGATCAAAGCAGAATTTTCAGCATCATTACTCCAGTCTTCAGTGTCACATGATCCTTATTATTATTTTGATTAATCATTCATATTTGCTGATATAGACTACATGGACTAATTTTATTGTTTTTATTTTTCGCAGATTAGCAGCACCCATTCACTTTTGCTCTATAGTAAAAACAGCTGGGACATTATGCTAAATATATGGTGAATAATGACAGAAGTTGATTTGTGGTGAACTATTGCTTTAAGCCACCTGACCTTGAGTCCCCAGATCTTGCTTTATACAGTTGTGTTCAAAATTATTCAACCCCCACTGAAATTGATTGTTTTGGCCGGTTTGACATTGATTTTGATCATTCAGTCATCCTGCTTACAATTAAATCAAAGAGGCACGTGTAGGTCAGACAAATATAACATAACATTTATAATGAAATAACCACAAATGTCTTTTCTCTGCTCACATCATTATCAGTTTTATTCAACCCCCAAGTGACATTCAATCTTAATACTTAGTACAACATCCTTTTAAAGTTATAACAGCTTTTAAACGTGAAGCATAGCTTGACACAAGTGTCTTGCAGCGAGCTACGGGTATCTTCGCCCATTCATCATGGGCAAAAGCCTCCAGTTCAGTCACATTCTTAGGCTTGCGCACTGCAACTGCTTTCTTTAAGTCCCACCAGAGGTTCTCAATCGGATTTAAGTCTGGTGACTGCGATGGCCATTTCAAAATGTTCCAGCCTTTAATCTGCAACCATGCTCTAGTGGACTTGGAGGTATGCTTGGGATCATTGTCCTGTTGAAAGGTCCAACGTCTCCCAAGCCTCAGGTTTGTGACGGACTGCATCACATTGTCCTCCAATATCTCCTGGTACTGAAGAGAATTCATGGTACCTTGCACACGCTGACGCTTCCCAGTACCTGCAGAAGCAAAACAGCCCCAAAGCATGATTGACCCCCGCCATGCTTCACAGTAGGCAAGGTGTTCTTTTCTTCATAGGCCTTGTTCTTCCTCCTCCAAACATAGCGTTGATCCATGGGCCCAAACAGTTCTAATTTTGTTTCATCAGTCCACAGAACACTATCCCAAAACTTCTGTGGTTTGTCCACATGACTTTTGGCATACTGCAGTCGACTCTTCTTATTCTTTGGAGACAGCAAGGGGGTGCGCCTGGGAGTTCTGGCATGGAGGCCTTCATTACGCAGGGTGCGCCGTATTGTCTGAGCAGAAACTTCAGTACCTACATCTGACAAATCTTTTCTCAGTTCCTCAGCAGTCACACGGGGACTTTTCTCCACTCTACGCTTCAGGTAGCGCACAGCAGTCGAAGTCAGCATCTTCTTTCTGCCACGACCAGGTAGCGTTTCAACAGTGCCCTTTGCCTTGAATTTGCGAATAATGCTTCCTATGGTGTCTCTTGGTATGTTTAACATCTTTGCAATCTTCTTATAGCCATTGCCCTTCCTGTGAAGAGTAATCACCTCTTCTCTTGTCTTCCTGGACCATTCTCTTGACTTCACCATGTTTGTAACCACACCAGTAAATGTCTAGAAGGAGCTGAGTATCACAGTCATTTTAAAGCTGCCTAATTGGTGCTTATTAGGCTTTATTGCTGCTCCCTGACATCCACAGGTGCTTTCAATACCTGATTGAAAACACTTCAATGGACCTCTGTTCTTCAGAGTGGTAGTCTTTAAGGGGTTGAATAATTGTGTCAATGAAGAATTCACAAAAGAAACATTTACTACTGTATTACAAAACCAATTGATGTCATTTTAGTTGCATATGCTTCTTTAAGAAGTCCTTGTAGGATTTCATTCTGAATTCAATTACAAATGTACTCTAAATTCTCTAAAACCATTTACAGCATTGGGGGGTTGAATAATTTTGAACACAACTGTATGCAGGGCCGCAGTTTGGAGCCCAGAGCTGAGGACTACTGTTAAATCAATCAGCTCAGAATGAGAGGAAAGGAGGAGAACCTCATTCTGGGTACAGCTACTGTTCCAAAGCACACACCATGACTTTTTCCAACACACACACACACAGCACTGTTCTATTTCAGTGTTCCAGGACTGTACTTTTGAGATTTTGCTGATGAAACCCCTTTACACCAGGTATGAACATCCATCATTGAGGATCTGATCACAAGTGCAATGTGTTCTGAGTGCAAAAACATTTGGATTTGGAAAGGCAAAAGTATTTGGACTCACATACAATTCCTACCATTCAAAAGTGTGGAGTCAGTAAGATTAAAAAAAAAATGTTGTTGAAAGGAGGCTTACAGGGAAAATAGGAATGTTGTGAAATATTTTTAATAGCTGTTTTCTATGTGAATATACAGTAAAATGTAATTTATTCCTGCAATCAAAGCTGAATTTTCATCATTACTCCAGTCATCAGTCACATGATCCTTCAGAAATCATGAAACATTTCTTATTATTATCAATGTTAAAAACAGTTGTGCTGCTTAATGTTTTTGTGGAAACCGTGATACAGTCAAGTTCCTTTGATGAATTGAAAGTTATAAAGAACAGCATTTATTTGAAATAGACATGTTTTGTAACATTATCTTTACTGTCAATGCAGCACTGTATTAAATTCTTTAAAAAAAAGCTTGCTGAACACAAACTTTTGAACAGTAGTATAGATCACAACATATCAAGGAAAAAGTTGCATAAAGACAAACAAGCAAACAAAAAAGATAGCACAGACTTCAAGAAAAACGTTTCACAAGAGAAGATTCTTCAATGATAGATGATAAAACTGTTCAAAACAAAGTCAACTTTGTGCTTGTGAAATGTGTACTTTCTTAGCATGACTTGTATGTATGTATAAAACATAATAGAATATGATTAGTATATGCCTGAAATCACCTGACAGATAATTCACACTTCTAAATGAATAAATGTTAAGTATCTGCTCTTCCAGTAATCTTCAACCTCTCCATGCATGTTCCTAAATACACTGTACGTCTTATCCTTATTCCTCAGGATGCAATCGAACACCACAAGGACAAACCGAGGCAGACACAGAGAGAGAGAACATTCGACAGAACCGTGACTCTGCACCCCTGGGACGCCCTCCTGCTGAAGATGTGAGACTCCGAGGTTATTTTAAGCAGCATGTCGGACCTCGTTCTGAATGCAGAGAGAGCTCGGGGGTAAAGCGACGAGGTGAGAGGACAAAGACAGCAGGTGATGAGAGTTTAAAATCATCTTTTTGTTTTTTGTCTCTGGAGATCCATTGATCAGAATTTTTTGACCTTTCACTCTTAAAAGAAAAAGTTACAGAACATTTAAGGGTTCTTTCAGACACTTCAAATATAGAACATTTTAGGGATTCCCATCATGAAATCATTTCATGGATTTAGTTTTAATTAATTACTTTAGTTTTTTTTTTTTTTTAATTAATTAGCCCATTATGCACTTTTACATAGTCTTGATTTTGTTTTTGGGCTCTACTAGAATATCTCATTCTTGAATGTTCAAAAATCACATTGTTTTTCACATATTTTTCCATTGTTGCAGCTCCTCTCTTCCCAGTCTGTCAGTAACATTCTGTCTCTATGAAGCCCCTCCTGAAAAGCATAATGTGCTCTGATTGGTCGGCTGGACCAGTGTGTTGTGATTGGCCACCACTTCGAGTGCAGTTCGGAAATATTACACCCTTTACCATAACCGTGAGTTTCAACACACTACCTTGGGCGGGAATTATTTAAATGAGGATTATTGTGAAGGAGCGGGCAGTTTGAACTGAAGGAGCTACATTGGTGCCGTGACCCGGATGGGAGTGAGGCTTAGGGTGTGAGTTTAACGCAACTAGTCCAGTAAGAGCTGTGCATGTAAACCTCTCTCCCCTGATCTCAAGAGACGCTCTAGCTACTGACGTCAGACACTGCGGTCTTTAGCCTACTTGCTAGAGTGCCGAGTATCATGCCTACTTAGAAGGTTCGAACTGGAGGGGCTACATTGGTGCCGTGACCCGGATGGGAGTGAGGTTTCGGGGGTGAGTTTAATGGACTTAGGCTGGTAAGAGCTGTGCTTGTAAACCTCACTCCCCTGATCTCAATGCTTTAGCTACTGTCTCCTCCTTGTTAGAGTGCTGACCCATGCCGGCGGACCTGGGTTCGAGTCCTGCTTAGAGCGGGTGGTTCGAACTGGAGGGGCTACACTTATAAAGAGAATAACTCCCTTTGGAGTGACTTTGTGCATTTAACTTTGCAGACCTTTTTCATGTTCAAACAGCAACTATATAGAATTCCATTGAACTTTTTGTGTCTAAAAGTGTTGAACTGAACAGCTACTATCCTTTTAAGATGTAAACGATCTGTTTTGGCAGTCATATCAATTTGAAAGAATATACAGTATTGTTAAAAGCACTATGACAGAAAACCATTCCCAGTTTTCAAATGAAATTAAACACCAGCACATTCTACTAGGACAATCGTTCATAGTTTAAAGTCGACTTCAAAGGGACTTGACATCAGATATGGATTGTTTGAGTTACTGGCCGTGACAGATATATCGAGACTCCAGCATGACTGTAGTGCACTAACATAGCACGCTTTTGTGCATCTCTATGTCGGACGCAAAAGGTTTCATTCCTGGCTTGCACTTCTTGAGCACAAAGGAAAAGAGGAATCCTGCCCTCATCCGTCATACCAAGCCCTGCCACAATAGAGCTTCATATAGGAGGCTTTAGACCCTGGCAGTTTGAGTGTTGGTTGCTGTAGTCTGTAATTTCCAGCCATGCAGATACTGGAGCGCTTTTTCTAGCCGATGACGTCAGTGTGAGCGCCCAGACTGAGCCTTGTTTTTCTCAGGCGTGGAATAATTGTGTTTACCGGAACATTTAGCATGTGGCACAGATGGATTGTTACATTAGCTGTAGACGAGATTTTGAATAACCAAATGACCTTTGTTTTTGTTTTTTTACTTACAGTGAGAAACTGGCATAAACACACACACACACACACACATTGTGTTTATGTGTTTTGTGGGGACTTTCCATAGGCGTAATGGTTTTTATACTGTACAAACTGTACATTCTGTCCCCCTACCCCCCCTCCACCCCTAAACTTAACCCTCACAGAAAATGTTCTGCTAGTTTGGATTTTCAGAAAAGATAATTCTGTATGATTTATAAGCTTGTTTCCTAGTGGGGACCAACAAAAGGTCCCCACAATGTCAAGATTTACTGGTTTTACTTACGTAGTGGGGACATTTGGTCCCCACAATGTAAGGAAAAAAGTACACACACACACACACACACACACACAAATACACACATACAAGAGCAAGATTTCAACTAACTGCTTTGATTTTTTATTTTTTTTGGAACATAACTTTGTAGGAAAGAGTTGAGAACCCCTGCTGTGGAACTTCAAATGATAACCATTTATATATTGAATATATATAAAACATTTTTTTTAAATCAAGTTTTCATCCAGTGCCTTCAGATCCCAACACTATCATCTCAAAATATCAATGTTATTCTTTTAACCATTGCATTGGATGTGAAGAAAGGAGCATCTCTGTATTCATGAGTTATGAATAGAAGCATTGTGTACAGTGTCCAGGTGCTGAGGTGTGTCTATAGTGTGCTGAGCTAATAAACAAACAGATCTGAAAATGATACAAGCTCAAAGCAGATCGAGCTTTATATCCAGTAATGACGGTTTCATAGAGTCAACAGGGAGGCTGCGGGTGTATCATGTCTTAGAGTTTATCCAAACAGTATAAAACAGAGTTGCATTGCATAGATGCAATAAATGAATATGATATTTATGGCTGTGTGTTCTTCATAAACAAATAGTTCACAAAATTCTGGAGCAAATTCACTAAACAGTTGTTATTTCCAGCTCAAACAAGCCTCATTTCTACACAATTATAGACATATAGGAACCATGACAGGAGTACATAAAATGTTAGTCCTCTGAAGCCATACGATGGGCACCCCCATATCAGCAATCTTAAACAATAACTTACTTGTTTTTAGATGAGAAAAGTTGAGTTAGTTATGTCTTTGTATTCTGAATATGTTCATTGAGCTGAAGTGTTGTTACAGGTGTGTTGGCATTTGTTTGCTGAGGGAAACCCGCATGTGAGTACGAGTAGATGTGTTCACTAAACGTGACATCATGCTGCATATAGTGATCTAGAAAACAAGATAATGAGTCAAAAAACACTTCAGTTCATGCTACTGTACACAGGTAGACTGTAAAGGACCCAGACTGAGGGAATTTCTCTTCTACCGGTTTATTTGCCGGAAGCAGTGGGTTTGTCATGTGTACTGATAAGAGTCTATCAGATAGAAGCACTAGACGGGTCACTGTCTGGTCTGGAGAGAGTTGTGAGGAACTCATCAAGCCATAAGCACAGCAGGGGTGAGAGACACAGGCTGATAAGGAAATCCAGACAGCAGCACACCGATTGACCTTGTTTATGTCCCAGTAGAAATGTGTTAAACCTTTTTACACCGTCTGAAAGGGTCCACTTGACTGAAACGGCAGTTTGTGATGTATTATTCAATGTACAAACATGAGGTTCATGAGCTCATGATATTTATTGTAATGCATATTTAAGCAACAACAAGGCAGCAGACGAGAATCTCATACCTTATTGCTTTTGTAAAACTGCATCATATACAATACAATTGATCAAAAGTGACTCTAAAGATATTATTTAAGTTAAGTTTTAACCTTTCTTTTCATCAATGGATCTGAAATACGGAGCAGCACAACTGTTTCAACATTGATAATAATCAGAAATGTTTTTCCGAAGGATCATGTGACACTGATGACTGACGACAGAATTTTCATTTTTGGGTGATGAACGACCCCTTTAAAGGAACACTAACAAACTAGAGTTCTGTCTATTTTATCGATCTAAGCACATGGTCTGAAGCGCATGGTGCAGGTGCACTTAGGGCTCGTTTCGATCCATTTTTGCTAGTTTAACGACTGAAAAAATGATTGACGCCTCAGATTAGGTCCGCAAGGGTTGTACCTAATCTCTTAAAGGGTTAATTTTATTCTGTCATTAATTCCTCAGACTCCTGTTGTTCCAAACCCGTAAGACCTTCGTTCATCTTCAGAACACAAATTAAGATATTTTTGATAAAATCCGAGAGGTAAAAGACTCGTCCATATTTAACAGACACTTTCAAGGTCCAGAAAGTTACTAAAGACATCATTAAAACAGTCGACGTGACTGCAGTGCTTCAACATTAATTTTATGAAGCAGCGAGACAAAACAAAACAAAAATAATGACTTTATTCAACAATATCTTGTGTACAATATCTATGGTGACTTTCACTCAGTTATGACTTTATTTTCACCACAACCAGCATTTTTTCTCACTAATATAATCTAGGATTATAAAGGTAGAGTACTTGGTTACCAAGGAGAAGAGCAGGAGATGAAGACAAACCCTAGTTCAAAAGGTTAAAAGTTGTTTCTATTCATAAAACAATCAAAAAAAAAAAAATGCACCATGGTTTTGACAAAAATATGAAGCAGAAAAATGTTCAGAAATGTTTTATGAGCATCAAATCATCATATCAGATTGATTTCTGAAGGATCATGTGACACTGGAGTGATGATGCTGAAAATTCAAATTTTACATTGTAATAATATTTCACTTTTTTAGTGTATTTTTGATCAAATAAATGCAGCTTGGGTGAGCAAAAGAGACTTTTCAAAAATGGACAGACTCCAAACTTCTAAACGGTGGTGTATTAATTCCACCCCCCCCCCCCAGTTTGGTTTACAATTCTGATTCACATTAGTTTATCCACTTTATCAGACCTACGTAAAATGATCTACGTCAGATTTTGCTTTAATATGATGAAAACCTTTGACAGCACTTTTTAACAGAAAGGACTTAATTTTGTCAGTTTGAAATCGGTGGGAATACAATACAGCGAAAGATCATAACTGGAACCAATGCGGATGCCAATGTGCCTGATTTGATGCATCAAAACACTTTTGCAGAGCATCACTTGAGATCATCCTTGAGATGGTTCTACACCTTCATTTGAGTCCAGCTGTGTTTGATTATACTGATTGAACTTGATTATGAAAGCCACACACCTGTCTATTTAAGACTTTACAGCTCACAGTGCATGTCAGAGCAAATGAGAATCACGAGGTCAAAGGAACTGCCTGAAGAGCTCAGAGACAGAATTGTGGCAAGGCACAGATCTGGCCAAGGTTACAAAAACATTCTGCTGCACTTAAGGTTCCTAAGAGCACAGTGGCCTGCATAATCCTTAAATGGAAGACGTTTGGGACATTTCCTTGTGAACTCTTGTCCTTGCGATCCCTATTGACATCAATAGATTTTCCACAATTTCCGATGCAATGTAATCTCTAGGATCTATAGTTCCTTAAAATCATACATGACTCTGAAAAAAATTGGTGTACTGAAAGACTGTTGCTATAAGGCATCTCAAACTTTTCAACATCTTGCATTGATTCATTGTCTTCAATGATTAACCCAGTGATTAGCTCTTCCTCAGACGTGCTAATTGGTGTCTTGTAAACATGTTTCCTGTGCACTCTGACTCCTGGACATTGCAAAACATCAGCTATCAGCACTGCAGGCTTCAGTTTTATGTGAGCTCTTGCCATTTTAATGCGTCTGTGGGCAGGTCTGTGGTAAAACACTGCATGACTAATCGTATTTTATAATTACAGCTTTAGAGTGACTGCCCTTATATTGTCAGTTCTGTTTCTTAATAATTTCTCTAGAAGCTGTATAAATTCAGCTGTAAGGCTCAATATGCAATAATACAATGTACAACAAACAGCCAAAAAAAAGTTTTTTGCATGATTGTGACTCATCATGAGCCGGTCATTCTGGCATGAACTTACATGTGATCTCAATATGAGAGTCATTTCTTTGTGGTTTATTTATTTATTTTGTAGCAGACGCGTAAGGAATATACGCTACACTGGATCCTCAGAAACCTGAAGTGTTTTGTTATAGGTCACAAGGGAAGGGTGGGATCAAACCCTGAACATTCATGATATCATCCCAATGCCTGAACCACGAAGTTACCACTGACCTTGTGTCTTCAATCACACAAGTAAATACCACAAACACACTGCCTGTAAAATCCCTTCTGCACCATGGATGACCCATGTGATACCTAAAAGGGGAAATTATTTATTTATTTGCTTTTTATTTTATTAATTATTTGTTTAGCTGCTTTTATCTATTTACATATTTATTTATTTGCTTTTTTATTTTCATTTAATTAATTATTTGTTTGGAAGCTTTTATCTATTTGCATATTTACTTATTTGATTTTAATTTTTAATTGTTTGAATGAGTTTTATTTATTTACATGCTTATTTAGTTATTTTCTTTTTCTTTTTATTTAATTAATTATTTGTTTACATGCTTTTATCTATTTAAATATTTAATTATTTGCTTTTTATTTTTGTTTATTTGCTTTTTAATTATTTACATGCTTATTTATTTGCTTTTTTAATTTTAATTGTTTATTTGCTTTTTATTATTTACATGCTTATTTATTTGCTCTTTTACTTTTAATTGTTTATTTGATTTTTATTTATTTACATGCTTATTTATTTGATTTTTATTTTTATTTTATTAATTATCTGTTTAGATGCTTTTCTCTATTTACATATTTATTTATTTGCTTTATTTATTAACATGCTTATTTATGTATGCATATATATTAATTTATTTTCAGTGGCACCCATGGAAAAGAAACATCACTAATGAGATGATCATTATAAACAAGTGATGTGTTTAATATTTGTTTCTCGTAGACATGGACAGTAAATGGAGACTTTAACATCTCATTCTTTAGATGTTTCTCCTGAGAAAAACACGACAGTAATCTCATGTCTCCGGTTTCAGAAAAGATCTCAACAACAACGCATCAAACTGTGAGTTAGTTTTTGACCAAACCCTATCGTATACCCCCGAACACATGGAATATATGACACGTGTTCAAAGGGATCATTCTGTGATACTTTTACATCTTTTTAAAAAAACTTGATGCTGCTCACTATTCACTGCCATTATATGGATGAATGCTCGTGGGATATTTTTTTCTTTTTTTAAAAATCTGCTTTTGTGGTCCGAAAAAGTTTGTCATACTGCATTAATACAACGCAGGGTGAGTAAATGATTACACTTTAAATGAATTACAACTTTAAAAAATCCATCAACTCATTCTGAATTTCATTTATGACACAATGCTTCCGTGCCATAGACAGAATTTACTTACATATGTTACATTTGTTTTCACAGTTAGATGGTAGGGGGCGCTTCTGAAAGACGCAGAATAGGCAAAAAAGAAGCAGAAACAAGCAATAAAAGCATTGCTTATGCATGTTGTAGTCTTTGACAAAAACACAATTTTCTCAGATTTTTGTTCAAAATAGCTTTTTTAAGGAAACTTAAAAATGTCTTTTTATGAAAATTCAAGTGTTGATAAAAAAGAATGTATGCATAAAGTTAGAATAAAATATTTTTGTTGTTGTTTAAAAGCAGAGGCTCTGTTCTTTCCTTTGAAATATTGCATGTTCAGCTATTCATACAACAAAATATTCGGGGGCCATGAAAATGTTGGGCAATTACGGCAATCAGCTGGGACTGGTTGGCAATTTAAAAAAAAAAAAAAACTGGTAGGAAAAGAGTTATTAATTATCATGAGCTATGAAAGAAGAACTTCTGAGTTTCCTAAAAAGTTACCCACTCCTGGAGTGTGATGTGTGTAATGACTTTGCATGTTGGTCTTGTGGAAAGTTTCACAGCCTCTTTTGTGGGTTAAATCATCTGTGGTTCGTTCTGATCTCATGAAGCGAGTACACGTGAAAAGCTGCTCAGCTGCCTTTAAACACACCATATATGATGCTGACGTGTGGTTCTGGCAGGACATCTGTCCTTAATCTGAGGACGAACAGGTTCTGTCCTTCCTATATATGAAACTAATGCACCCCAATTTCACCCTCCAGTCAACAGAGACAGATGAACTTTGTTTGCACAAATGTCTTTGAAACCTGCCTTTGTGATTCTTCACTCTTTATCTCAGCTGAGATGAAGAACCTGAGCTGACACTATTTCAGTCAGGCGTGTCGATCCTGTATGATCATGCCCCTCGACATCACAGCTGCTGACTGGAGACCCTTCATCTGAAGGACGCTCGTCTGTGTTTGGTAAGTCAAGCTTCTCTATTACTGCTTATACTTAAGGTTAGCCATTTGAACAAAGCCCTAAAACCGCAAACCTGTAAGACATTCGTTCATCTTCGGAACACAAATTAAGGTCTTTTTGATTTCTGACCCTCTATTGACAGCTACACAACTGAAACTTTGAAACTGAAGCTTAAGCATGTTTGCCTGACGTGCAAGAACCAATGAGGTTCATTCTAGTGTTACGCAGCACATTTGAGCTTCTGCAAGAACCAATGAGATTCGTTTTTTTGTTACGTAACACGTTTGAGCTTCTGCAAGAACCAATGAGGTTCATTCTAGTGTTACGCAGCACATTTGAGCTTCTGCAAGAACCAATGAGGTTCGTTTTTTTGTTACGTAACACGTTTGAGTTTCCGCAAGAACCAATGAGGTTCGTTTTTTTGTTACGTAACACGTTTGAGCTTCTGCAAGAACCAATGAGGTTCGTTTTTTTTGTTACACAACACGTTTGAGTTTCCGCAAGAACCAACGAGGTTCGTTTTTTTGTGTTACGCAACACATTTGAGCTTCTGTAAGAACCAATGAGGTTCATTCTAGTGTTACGCAGCACATTTGAGCTTCTGCAAGAACCAATGAGATTCGTTTTTTTGTTACGTAACACGTTTGAGCTTCTGCAAGAACCAATGAGGTTCATTCTAGTGTTACGCAGCACATTTGAGCTTCTGCAAGAACCAATGAGGTTCGTTTTTTTGTTACGTAACACGTTTGAGCTTCTGCAAGAACCAATGAGGTTCGTTTTTTTTGTTACGCAACACGTTTGAGTTTCCGCAAGAACCAACGAGGTTCGTTTTTTTGTTACGCAACACGTTTGAGCTTCCGCAAGAACCAATGAGGTTCGTTTTTTTGTTACGCAACACGTTTGAGTTTCCGCAAGAACCAACGAGGTTCGTTTTTTTTTTGTGTTACGCAACACATTTGAGCTTCTGTAAGAACCAAAGAGGTTCATTCTCATGTAACGCAACACGTTTGAGCTTCCGCAAGAACCAATGAGGTTCGTTTTTTTGTGTTACGCAACACGTTTGAGCTTCCGCAAGAACCAATGAGGTTCGTTCGCACTCTTAATGTCTTAAGAATCAGCAGCAGCAAAGTAACAACCCAAAACACCCTAGAAAGACATTAAAACTAGTTAAAGTCTCCTTTTAAATGCGTTTAGCTGCGATGCACAGTAGATGTCTGAATTAATTGTCTTTGTCTTGGCAACTGCATCAAAGGCGGGACATCCCAGATAGAGCTTTGATGTTTAATACAGGTCTTTGAGATTTACATCATGTGTGCAGATCAGTTCTTACCATCCTGCTATTATGTGAACAACGTAATTCTGGATAAGTTGACAAAACCTATAAAATCCAACATAATTGTGATATAAATTGAAAACTGGATGTCTGCATCATCCCTCGATGATGGCATCCACCGCCTGCACATCTTACTCATGTCTGATTGAATGAGGGGAATTCTGCGTTAGAAAATCTACACCCTCAGGGGCTGTTTTATCAAAGCCAGGAGGACTTACACCTTCACGTTGTGACAAGAATATGATAGGCCTTGCGCAAACACTATGTGTCATTCTAATTAATACGATATTCTCGGAACCATGAACAAAAATTGGAGTTTTTTTTTTTTTGGAGTCTCCATTTTTAACTCTAGGTTGCCTGAAGCGGATTCTAGACCACCAGTTCCCATGGTGTATGAGTTTGATTGACAGGAGGTCTGTTTGATGTCACAGACCCTTTGTCAAATAGACGGATCATTGTCGCTAACAAAGACCCTGCAGTCATTTGGCTTCCTTATGATGTGCGTAATTATAAGATTCCATAACAGCGAACTATATAATTATGGCAGAATTGTGTTTTGTTCAAACCATTTTCTTCCAACTATACACAACAGTTAAAAAGTGGGGTCAGCAAGAGGTTTTTTGGGTTTTTTTTTATGTTTCTTGAGCAGCAAATCAGCATATTAGAATAATTTCTGAAGGATCGTGTGACACTGAAGAGTGGAGTAATGATGCTGAAAATTCAGCTTCAATCACATTTTAAAAATATATTTTAAAATATATTCAAATAGAAAACATTTATTTTCAATTGCAATAATATTTCACAATTTTACTGTAATATTGATCAAATAAATGCAGCCTTGGTGAGCAGAAGACGTCTTTCAAAAAATCTGAGACTCCAAACTTTTGAAAGGTTGTTTACATGCACCGTCTGAATGATAACATTTATTTATTTTGAAACCAAAAGTGAATGTACAACAAGTTTCTTGGAAAATGGGATATAAAGGATGCTTTCCATAAGTGTGTGATTTGATGCATCTCATAATGTCTCAGAAAAGTCCCTTCACTAAAATCAGATTAGGTTTAAGTAATCCGTGAAAAATCAGGTTGAAAGTCCCAGGATTTGGTTTTCGTAGCCTTAGGGATATGTTTTAGTCCCCGGCAGGTACGGGCAGGTCTTCCACAGGTGTCTGTACTACAACCAATTTCATCTGGAATGATCTTACAACCGAGGAGGTCAAACAAGGTTAACGCTTTAAAGTCCCACATCAGTAGTTTATTATTTGTTAAACAACCTTTGGAGAGTTTCACATGTGAAACGCCTTGTAGTGAGTAACGCAGCAACAAAGGGAGCCGATTTCTGTTTGAACTTTTCTGAATTAACTTTTGAATGTTCTCTCTTTGCCAGAGAACGCACAGATCTCTTTGAAGTCTGTTTATGGATACCAAAAGGTGAGTTTTTGAAGAATAAACTGGATGCAATAGAGCTGTCAAACACTGAAATTATACGAAAACACAATAAAAGTGTCATAAAATTAATCCATTTGGAGCCATTTCACAATCTACTATAGTACCATTAATTTCATTTGCATCAGGTTTGAGTCGAGAGCTTCAGGAAAGATTTTTAGTAAACAACTTACATGTTGAATTGCACTTGACTTCAGAGGACGTCTAAAAAAACACGTGGACCTCGTCTAAAGTGCTTTTTTTTTTTGACATTTTGGAGCTTGACTGCCAGTTCTCCTTTTATGTTCTCCAGAAGTAAGTCATCAACCTTTTTGACTCAGAGTTCCCAAACAGGTGTTTGTGCACAATAGTCACGAACAGCAATTGACCCTTCACAAACAGTTTGATTGACAGGCGATCTGACCAATCATATCCCCGAATCTGCTATTTTGTCAGACAAAGCAGTCAGGGGAGTTAGATTAACGTTTGTGAACTTGAACTTGAAAAATTGTGTGTACGCACGTCTTTCCACGCTCGAAACAACATTCCTTCAGATGTTCATTCATGTTTATTTGATGCTATAAATGAACAAGTACGAAGAGATGATCGCTTCACGAGGAGCTACAGAGATCTGTTACGACACATTAAAGACACACTATATGCTATTTATTGTTTAAACTTCTTTAAAAAATTACAATATTTTAAATATGAAACTGTTCCATATGTTTGTAGACGCCTTGTCCGTGTCCTCTTTGCTCCGGGATGTATTTTTCACTGTGTGGCGTGAGAGCGCATGGCTTGTCGGACAAAGCTAAAGAGGACGGGTCTTTGCGAAGGTCAATTATTAAATCAAATAACTGTAGTTTGATGCACTGCACATTTCAGAGTGAAGCATATTTCATTATACTACAGAGCTGTTGAATGCTGATTGGTTGACGAATGTTCTGAGGTGTGTAGTTATTTTCAGGGAAACGCACAGCTAAAGTAGTTCCAGGCCAGTCTTGACCCCATTACATGTCCATATCACTTCGCCAAATGATTTCAGTTATTTCAAAGCTCATACAGCCAGCAACTGCAGAAGTACCAAAGCCCACGACACTGACCTAGCAAGTAAATATAGTAAACAATAGGATAAAAATGACTAATTATTTCCATTATTTCATGCTTTGCATTGTTTTCTAATAATTCAACAGCCCATCATCAATTATTCCTTACTTATAACTATCAATTATTCAGTACAATTGTAACTGACAACAGCCATATATTTCCATTTTCATTTTTGGAATTGTAAATATACAACTAAAAATATTTAAATGATGCCGCCTTATTGGGACAACAAACACCAAACCTTAACATTTATAATAAAACACACGTAAGACACTTTTCGAATATTTTTTTATTGAGAGTAAATGGATTTTCGATCTGGTATTAATGGGAAAAGGGAGTAACGTTAGAGCGCATTCGACAAAAGGCGAAATCGAACCTCTATTGCCACTTTAATCAAGCCAGTGTTTTCCGTATAATCTTGTCTGCTCAAAGCAGACGTCAGTAAGTGTAAATAACATTTGCCAACAAGGCTGGCAAATATACACTGAAGAATACAGGAAATGGCATCGACTCCAGTTACAATTTTTTGGGGGAGGACCACCCACATTTTTTTAACTACTCATAGCTAATATCAACATCAGAGAGCCTTGGATGTGTCTTTAAATTATTGAAATGTTAAATTATTTAATATAAAATTAAAATCTCAGGTGGTACTTCAAACAAATATTACATCTAAGGGGTTAGGCTGACAAAAACGTTTGGGAACCGCCGATCACAAAATTAAAATGTAAAGGTAAGATATTTTCTCCAGTATTTCTGCTGTGTCATACTAGAACATATTCTAGAAATTGTATGTAAAAAAAAAATTTTAAGGGTGGGAAAATAGAAATATTCAGAGTTCAGTTTACATCTTGATTGTTTGTTTTCTAGCATTTAAACTAAGTTAAAATATTTTAATATGTTAATAATTATAATATGCATTTAAACTTTTAATAATAATTTTTTTTTTTTTTTTTAAATCATCATGCTCCGCGTTTGATGGTTTGCTGAGGGCCCCTGTATGAGGATGTACTACCACCAGCCCCCCCCAAAAAACACCTTAACTGAAAGGGGAACTTTATGATGATGATGAATGGGGTCATGTTGCGTTTGTTGTTCTGTGGTTGTGACTCAGGCTGGGACTTGGTCATTCCAGAGAATGGATTCACTCTGACACCTATGATATATTGAGATGAGCCGCTCAAGACGTGAGTCACCTGAGGAGAGAGAAGAGCAGAAGAATGTGGGAATCCAGAGAATAAGAAGTATGAATAGATTGATATAACACGCTTCCAGCAATGTCACTCCCTTAGATTAGGTGACACAGATTTAGATGCACAGATTCACTCACGCACATTCACACACCTGAGGCGATTCTGATGACAGGGTGAGACCTTTTACAGTCACTCATCGCACAAAAAGACAATTCTCATATCGCTCAAGAGAAATCAAACACACATATATTGTACATATATCTACACTATTCTAAAACAAAGATAGATATATGGTGTTTGTGAAAAGATTTACTTTGTATTTTATCTTCTGACGTTTATACAACGCTTTATGCCTAACTGTACTGATATTACAGAGGTTTTGGACACTGGAAAACTACTGGGTCAATCTGTACAATGCAAGTTCACAGCGCCATCTGCTGGATAAGGTGAAAAAGAAGTTCTTTTACTACATGGAATTTTCCATAAGCAATTTCATTGTGCTGTTGAAGACACATTGGAACATCACCCGTAAAGTGTGATGTTTATTTATTTATTTCGTCTTTCAGCGAACCTCATTAAATTCAAGGCTGAATGAAGCGCATGGGGGAGCGTGTTTGTGATATGCAAATAAAATAAAATGCAACCCTATAACATGACCTGGACCAAATTCCTGTCAGTAGAATGACATTATGCAGGAAATGAGCATTATAATATGTATTTTATTTCAAAGCATATTCAGTGATTATACTGATTCTCATCAGCACTTGAATGAATTTCTCTGCTTCAATCATGCTTTTAAGTCCCTCGATGATTTGAGAATGATTCCTTCTGCCTTTGGAAACACCGACCATTTAGAGGAGCTGGGATTTCTCCACAAAAGGTCCAGAAGTTATTCCTATCCCAGCTCTGATCAAGTGTCAGGTGTTTGCCTTCATACTCCATCCAGTGCTTTGGTGTGGTGATCTCTGGGCTCCTCACGTGACCTGCGATTCAGACAGCATTTGAGATTGTTCCTTCAATGGAGCGTTTACAATGAGAAAGCAGAAGCTGGGAGGCTTGGGTCTGTATGGCGTAGTCTCAAATAACAGGCTGATAAATAGTGGAAAAATGATCAGGGTGTGTGTTTGAGGAACACTATGTCACTGTCCTATTGAAAATCCCATTGGTTTGTGTTCAGTCCATAAACCTGTTCTGGGAGCTTGCTTCATTGTCCCCAAAAATCAAAGAGCAGCTCTTTTTACTTTTCTGTATAGTATTGCATGATGAATCAGCATAGCTTTATATTTTTGCTTTTCGGTGCTTTGGCATAAGAATTGCAATTTGTATTTGTTAAATTATTATGTATGTGTAGTTACAGGGAACATATAAGAAGCCTATAATCTCTTCCACAAACTGACAGGAGCTTAGGAAAGCTTCAATTTCTTTAGGAAATACTCAGACAGCATTTACATTTAAACTGTCACACTGTAAAAAAAAAAATATTTTCATGATTTATTATCACAGCATTTTTTTTCTTTTATCAAATCACGGTTCAGATAACACACTATTTTGAGATTCTGTTGATTAAATCGATCGCCTTAATTATTATACTCAATGAACTCAAAATTTGAAGGCAGGTAACTTACTTTTTTAAGTTAAACCAACAATTCTTTTTTCAGTGCAGGTGTTTCCAAAAAATGAATTGATTTTATTTGGCAGGAATTCTCCAGAACGGCTTTTCTCGCTCAGCAAGAGGAAACAAGACTAATGTTTCAGCAGTTGACTGTAAAAAATACACTTAATGATGTTCAATATTAAATATTGAAGTGATATTTAAATATTCAAATTGATATTTTATATACTACATTATTATCCTATTATATAACAATATTAATAACAAATAACATGTTACATTTTAACAGCAATTTATTTTTTGATTAATATTATTTTATTTAATACTGCAGAAATTGCTCAAATCATATTTAGATTGATAGTAGTAGTAACAGTATTTAATATATTATACAACTGACATTTGGTTTAACTTAGTTTTCTATGCGTAACAACAATTATTATAGTTGCTACATTAATAACGCGCTAAAATTATAGTAGTAGTTAACAGTTGTGTCCATAAAACACTTCTAAAATTGCATATGTATATATATATTTTATTACTCATTCATAAACCGCTGTATTTGATCGTAGTGTACAATGCGAGGTTCACCTCCCTTTAAGAGCGCTGCGCCTTTAAGCGCCATGCAGAAGCGCTGGTGTGTGCGCGCGCGCGCGTGGATGTGTATGTGTGTGGTGAGAGTGTGTGTGTGTGAGAGTGTGTGTGAATGTGTGTCAGCCGTACCCATCATGGCCCCTGAGCAGCAGCTGATCAGACGGACCGCCGCTCCGCCGTCCTCCTCCAGCGAGCAGCGGCACCGGTGAAGAGGCTCCATGTGTCCTCCATCCTCGGTCCGACATCTGAGCAAGAGGGCCGCGCTCCAGCCGCCCAGCGCGAGCATGAATAAGGATTATTCCATTAATCTATCGGTGCAGCAAGTGCTCAGCCTGTGGGTCCAGGGCACGGTACCGACCCTACAGCACTTCACAGGTACGTTCACGCGAGGCGACAGATCTGGTGAAACGGGTTCATGTGTGTCATCCAGCCGCGCGCGCACACGCCTCTCCACACCGGCCAGTCTATTGTACCGGCAGCTGCGCGCATCCCATCTGAACAAGGTCACACTTCACATCACACTGTATACTGTGTACTCACACGCTACATTAATAATGCATCATGCATAGTATTGCATTAATTAATATAATAAAAAGTGTGTGTCACGGCACTTTGACATATAGCCAATATGACAGATCTTGGAATATGTTCAAAAACATGATGATTCATTTTTCTTAAGGGTGGCATTTTTATATATATATAAATAACATGCACATGGTAATCAGTCAATCATTTTCATATACTGGGATCATTTTATAGTACTCCAAGCTGTGTCCAAACCATAGTTATCTGTATAGTATTTTGATAGTAACAATAGTTCCCCATGCATGTCTATTTTTGTGGACTTGCAAGTAAAAGCTTTGCTCGTCCTACACTAATGCATTGAGCCAGCCTGATGTGAACCTCTTAAAAGCATTGTGCCACTCATTAGTCTTTAGTTAATCTTGAGTCATTGCATGGTTCCTGGCGGCTCTAGTGGAGTAATCATTGGTAATTACAGACACCATATATGGCAAGCCATTTTGACTTTTATTCATTTTCAGGAAATGAACTTGTGATATCAACAATTACATTTTCACTAGTTAAAATGTTAATTCTTGATATCAGGAATTAGATTTCCACTAGTAACAATGGCAATTTTTGATATCAACAATTCAATTTCCACTAGTAAAATCTATAATTCTTGATATCTGTGATTGTATTTTTACTAGTGAAATCTCGCTATAATCTCTGAATATCTATTTTCAGATATCAGAAATCAACATTTTTACTAGTACCAATTCAATTGTTGATATCAAGAATAGACATTTGCACTAGTAACAATGTAATGGTTGATATCATAAATTTGCATTTTTGCTAGTAAGAATTGTATTCCTGACATGTGAAACTGGAGGGCGGGTGTAAGAAATTAATTCTTGATATCAACAATTGAATTTGAATGACAGCCTATGGTGAGATTTCACTAGTAAAAATACAATTCTTGATATCAACAATTATAGTTTATACTAGTGGAAATCTAATTCCTGAGATCAAGAATTAACATTTTAACTAGTGAAAATGTAATTGTTGATATCACAAGTTCATATCCTGAAAATGAATAAAAGTCAAAACGGCTTGCCATATGCCATACACCATATTGATACTGGACTTCTTTTGTGCAGCATTATAAAGTCTTCTGCCTTGCTTTGATCATTCACTCCACAATACTAATGACACGCAGTCCCTTTTGAGTGGGACCAGGCTGTGTTAGTCAATACGAAAACTGTTGTAAAAACATCCATTCAATGTCAAGGGTGTAACCTGCCATGGAAAAACCGGCCCAAATCTCCCAAAGAATAGTTCATTTCCTTTCTAAGGGTCCAGATAAGGCAGCTACACCCATAGTTGTATGAACAACTACAAGCAATGATATTTTCCTTTCCTTAAATGTTGGAATCAGTTTTTTGTGTGTGTATGAAACGGATGTTATTAAATATTTGATTGATTTGTTTTTTACAGATTGCAGGGGTTCTTAATCGGTGAGTTATGACCCAAATCGCGCATAAAACCACAAATATACACATAAATATATATATATATATATATATAAATGTTACAAAAGATATATATATACTTGCAAAATTTTTATTAGTATGCCATTGCCTATACAAATGAGTTTTTTTCTATTTTATAGAAAAGTCTATATAAGTACATATTTATAGCAGTCACTCCTACTATACTCTTTGGCAGGTTTTTAGGATTTTATATATGATACATTTTTCATTTGTAGTCTTCTAAAAAGGCATCTGAAGTAATAAACTAAGTGCAATCTAGTGTTGTCAATTTCATTTTTTTCTGAAATGCCTCCAATAATTGTTTTCTCTAGATACACAATACCATATTTCTCTCATCTTTCCGACTGCGACACACAAACTCACTCGTTCACTCGTTTCATTTGCTCCGGATGTGTATTGTTGGTGATGCAGGGCTTGAATTTCATGTGGGATTGCATGTATTGCGCATAATTTTACTCATTTTCGCAGATTTGTGCGCGCACATAAAGCCGCCTCTCAGTATTTTCACTGCTTTTTGTGCTCAAACCATGAAATGCACACAAATTAATGTCAAAATGCCGGTCTTGGTGAGTAGTCATGTCAGTTATGTTTTAAGTGAACATAAACAGTTGAGAAAGAAAATGCATGTGTAACAGTATAATGGATTTGTGTGTCAGGTCTTAAAGTGACAGCAGCCTAATGTACCTGCTGCCAAATTATAATATTAAAAATATCTATGGCAGTTTTCCTTCCTGGTATTGATGTCAAAATTGTGGCCAGTCAAAATTGTGGCCAGTGAAAATGCTATATATATATATATATATATATATATATATATATATAGTATATTAGAGGTGTAACAGTACACAAAACTCACGGTTCGGTATGTACCTTGGTTTTGAAGTCAAGGTTCGGTATGGCTTCGGTACGGGTTCGGTACAGCAGGTGGGGAGAAAAGTAAACAAGTTTTTTTTTAAATTAAACAGTGATTTACTGAACAAATTGTTTTTGTCTTTAAATATAATAATTACAACTAAAAATTTGTGAAGGATTATTTTTTTTTATCTCTGCTAATGCTATAAAATAATAATTTATACACACTGGCTGTCATTTTCATGACAGATTTATTTTAACATTAAATAATCAAGACATCACTTGGCTAAGTCAAATATAATGAATATATAGGTTAATACAGTGCATTTATTAAACGAAAGAGTTCATTTCTCTGGCGAACTAACAAGCTGTGTTATATATATATATATATATATATATATATATATATATATATATATATATATATTGTTCCTCTTAATGCCGCACATTTTTAAAATATTTTTTATATTTTTTATTTTGTTGGGTCATTTAATGTAAAATCTGGATCCTGAAGCAAAACTGGTTTAGAAGCACTGAAATACTCAATTTGATGTAATATAAAAGCCAGACCACTGCAGGGAACTGAATGTTACTGGAAGACAGCATGAAGCATTTCTAGGGAACAAGTGTGGCCCAGTTCTATGGTGCATGAGGCACATGACACGCCCGTCCTTTCACTTCCGAGATTTGGCCAGATTATAATTTCTGCAATCTTGTGGACATCTGGCATGACGCAACACATGATGCAGTTTGAGAGAGAATTGTGGGACTGGTAGCATGTGAGGTAGAAATTCACTCACTTTATTACTCCCCCTCATGTCATTCCAACAGTGTTGCCATTTTCAATGGAAAATAACTAATGCTAGCTCAAAAAGTATCTAAATGTCACTAGATGGCTTAATGTGGCAACTGTCAGCACTTCTGTTTTCTCTGAATCCATGCTCACATAATGTATTTTAATAGCCGAATGTCCATGATATAGTGCCTGATTAGCGGTCCAAAAATCGCTATATTTGCTGGTTGCTCTTTTTTTTAAATAAACAAAAATAAATAAATAACCTCACATTTATTTATGCAACTACATACTGGTTTGGAAAGACATAAAGGTCGAGTTTATAATGCCAAAATCTTCATTTTTGGCTGAAGAACATGATGGGCTGAGGTGGCACCCCAGCTGTGGTCAGAACAGAGCGTCAGTCTGACCGCTGACAGAGACAGCTGTGTTCAGAAGTGCTCTCTCTTTGTGATGACGTGAAGGAACGGCACAGGTGCGAGACTCAAAGAGAATGTAGGGAGATTATGGCAAACTCCCACTCGGGACTAAAGTTAATGGCGTTTCCTGTTGTGGTCAGTGAAACAAGCCTATTTAGTCATTTCATTTCCTTCTGCTGTTTACGGAGACAGACTTCTGCATACTTTGCAGTTGTTTGTGCCTTTGGGTAAACAGTGAGTTCTCAGTGTCACATGATCCTTTAGAACTCATACTAATGTGCTGCAAAAGAAACATTTCTTCTTCTTATTATTATTATTATTAATAATGACAAAAACAGTTGTGCTGCTTCATATTTTTGTGAAAACTGACCTTTTTATCTCAGTGTGCAGTGAGTTTCTTGTGTGGAAGTATAAACTTAACATGCGGCTATGTTTATCATGGTTCGCCACAGAGTTAGATCGCTTATGTTTGTTTGTGTGCTTGCTTAATAAGAATTTAGTTTTTTTGTCCTGTGCATCATTATATGCTGATGTTGAAGAACATTGTTACTTACTGTGACCATTGACAGCCGGACAAAAGAGGCTTTTTGTCACCTCGGAAACTGCTTTGTTGACATGATGTGAGCCCAGAGGCCTTTCACAAGCTGAACGCTTTACATTGACCCCTTTTTCTTTGCGACAATGTGACCTTTAAAATATGTCCTGATGATCTATGCTGTTATATTTATTAGCGTGACCTAACCATAACCTGTCACGCTTTCTGTTCGGTGTTTACTTTTGTGTGGTTCTTCATGGTTTAATTGTTTTATGTGCTTTTGTTGGTAAAAATGCAAGTCTGTGTGAGTGTTGAAATGAGAGTCTCTCTAGTAACTGGCAATGTGGGTCAGTAGTACATTGAAGGAACTTTCCATCAGCTTCTATATCTCACTCTCTCTTCCAGTAGATTTGTGCTAAAGTGTCTGTTTTCCTACATCTCATTGTCACTTGTCCAGTATTCGTGTGTTATCTGTGCTTTTTGTTGTGCAGTGCCTCCTCACCTCAGGACTGCAGCAGTGTTCCTGGCACAGCATGGCTCTGAGGCTTTTGTGGCCAGTCTGGCTCAGTTTACACAGTTAGATGGACGTTTCTATGTTGCTGTTGTTTGTCCGTTCGTAGTGAGGTGTGTGTGCATGTAGTGTTTACAGACCTTCTGCACAAAGGCTTTCTCTGTCTGGACGTTATGTCTCATTTAGCATGTGAGTGGCAGCTTATAGCTTAATTAATACATTGAGTTTGTGTGTCAGTCTTTAGTCTGGATTAAACCGAGGCATAGTTGTTATTGCACATAGGTAATGTTCATATGTATGTATGTATATATGTGTGTGTGTGTGTGTGTGTTTATAAAGGATAATCCACGGCTAGCTGTGCATTGAACATTTTAATGCATGATGTGGAGGCAAGAAACCTCCCGATGCAAAGCAGAGTGCATTCAAATTGTTTAATGCACAGCTAGCCGTGGATTATCCTGATTATACCATGTTTATTTACAAGCATTTTACAAGTTAAAGCTGTTTTTGATTTTTGCTGCGCTAAATTTGATGGCTGTTTTCATCAGCTACAACTAGCATTCTTTCTGCTTTAAATCAGACACAAAGATAAAGTAGTGTGGTTGAATTTGATTGCATTATTACATTTATTTGAATAAATAAGCAAGAGAGAGAGAGGAGAGAAAGATATAGAGAGAGATGTGCGTGTGAATAACCTGTGCTGAGTCTCTACTAGCAATAAAGATGCGAGTTAAAAAAAAAATGTGTTGAAAAAAAAAACCGATGCTACAACGTCCTTGCCGAGTAATATAATGTAGCGATGCAGTAGTTAATTTATTCATAAAAGTCACGGGAAAACATTGACAAGTTTCTGTGCTCCTGGATGTCCCTGTGTGTGTGCAGCACACTCACTGATCTGTGTGTGTGTGTGTGTGTGTGTGTGCGCTTCAAAAAGAGCAGCACATTAATACAAAACGGTGATTAAACAGACTTGGAACTACCTGGGCATTAAACCTTCCAGCCAATCAGAATCGAGTATTCAAACAGACCATATATGTATGTATGTATGTATATATATATATATATATATATGAGACACAGTTCAAAATAACGGGAAGGAGGAGGCGGGAACCGGCGAACGTGTTCAACATAACATTAATAACTGCAAAATAAACAAACAACAAAACGAAAGTAAAATGGCGGCAGTTCCTCACAGTGACTGCCGCCCACACCAACATAATAAAACACAACATAAAGTCCAGGCCTGGTCCTCTCTCGTCCTTCACTGTCATCGCTCCTCCTTTATGCTTCCGGAGCCCCTCCGTGAGAGATACGAGACCGGTGCAGCACGCAGCTGACGCTCATTATCAATCACATCACCGGCTCTCGCCCGCCCTGCTCGTCACAATATAAAATATATATGTATATATATATATATATATATATATATATATGTGTGTGTGTGTGTGTGTGTGTGTGTGTGTGTGTGTATAATTCTAATACACTGAGAATATGAAAATTACTTTTTAAAAGTAATGAGTTACAATATTTTTACTCCTTAAAAAAGTAACTAATTGTGTTACTTTACTTCTTATGGAAGGTAATGCGTTACTTTTGTGTTACTTTTTTTTTTTTACTTGTGTTGGGCTTGCTTGTTTACTTTTTAACAACAAAAAATTTCTATTTTTGGCAAACGCAAGGGCCCTTTCTATCAAAAGTGCAAATGCAAAAGGAAATGCAAATGCACGCCTTTACAGTAGAGGGCGCAGCTCAAACAAACCTTTGAGCTGTGTTGCCATTCTGCATCGCAGAAGAATTGGACGCAAGAGAACACTCTTCAGCAATAAAATCAACAACAACAAATGAAACAAATGTAATGTTTATCTACTTGAAAAAATAATACATTACCCCCAATAATGACTATAAATGTGGAAAACACAGTTTTTACTGCTTAAAATTTTTTGTAAAAAAAAAAAATTTCAGGATTCTTTGATGAATAGAGAGTTCATGAGAACAGCATTTATTTGACATGCAAATCTTTTGTAACAAAAAGTCAGTGATCAATTTAATGTGTCCTTGTTGAATTAAAATATTAATTTCTTTCAACAGTAGTGTATCACAGTTTCCACAAAAATATAAAGCTGCAAAAATGTTGTTTTCACATTGAGAATAATCAGAAATGTTTCTTGAGCAGCAAATCAGCATATTAGAATGATTTCAGATGGATCATGTGCCACTGAAGACTGGAGTAATGAAGCTGGAAATGAATTTCTGTGTTCAATGAACACAGGGTGCTAACGGCATAACGTCTCTTCATGCTTCAGGGTACAAACGCTCTAATCAGCACTATACAGCGTTGCATGTGCAACTATGCAGTTCGTTATTTGACGCGTTCGCTTTGACATGTTAAATTACGGCTGTCAGCAGTATTTCTGCCTGAGCGTGTGGTTTCTCAAGCATTTCTCATTTATGTGGAGCTGTATTTCCCAGAGTTCATGACAACAGCAGTTTGATAATCATTTTCATGTTGAGCGAAGATGCTTATCCTGGAATCTTCTGGAACGATGCAGTGTGGACTTGATTGACTCTCAGTGGAGGCAGACTGCCCGTTTACTCTCCTCTGATCTGTGTGGACAAGGCACTTAAATAATAACAGTCTCCAAGCCAAATGTAGGACTGAGAGATGTATATGGAGTGTTAAAGAGAGAGTGTATATGAAAGTGGAACTGACAGTTTATGAGAAAGCGAGGCTGGTGATGGTGGGAGAGTATTGAGGTTCTCTGTTATAAGTTCAACCTGTTCATGTGCACCACATCTGAAATTGTGTTTAGTAATATTATGTGGTGGAAATCACATTTTAAACATTTTTGACTTTCTATGGAAAATTTCAATTCCACCATTCCTAAACACACACATACTATTAATTGTATTTTCATATTGTTTGCATAATTTGACAAAATTACAGCTTGATTGGGAATGACACAGAAGAAATCCCAGGTGATATTTACCTCATTGCACTAACTTTTAAAAATTTCAAATTTCAAAACCCTTTTAATGGTTTCTTGTTTCTTCAGCTCACCAAAAGGCTGCGTTTAATTGATCAAAAATACAGTCAAATCAGTAAGATTGTGAAGTGTTATTCCAATAACTGTTTACTTTTTGAATAGATATTAAAATGTCATTTATTTCTGTGATCAAAGCTGAATTTCCAGCTTCATTACTCCAGTCTTCAGTGTCACATGATCCTTCAGAAATCATTCTAATATGCTGATTTGATGCTCATAAAACATTTCTGATTGTTGAAAACAGTTTTGCTGCTTCATATTTTTTGTGAAAACCGTGCGATTTTTTTTTTTTTTTTTAATAGAAACTTTTAACCTTTTGAACTAGGGTTTGTCTTCATCTCCTGCTCTTCTCCTTGGTAACCAAGTATTCGACCTTTATAATCCTAGATTATATTACTGAGAAAAAATGCTGGTTGTGGTGAAAATTAAGTCACAACTGAGCAACAGTCACAATAGATATTGTACGTAAGATATTGTTGAATAAAGTCATTATTTTTGTTTTGTTTTGTCTCTCGCTGCTTCATAAAATTAATGTTGAAGCACTGCAGTCAAGTCGAATGATGTCTTTAGTAACTTTCTGGACCTTGAAAGTGTCTGTTAAATATGGACGAGTCTTTTACCTCTCGGATTTGATCAAAAATATCTTAATTTGTGTTCTGAAGATGAACGAAGGTCTTACGGGTTTGGAACAACATGAGTGTGAGGAATTAATGACAGAATAAAATGAACCCTTTAAGAGATTAGGTACAACCCTTTTGGACCATGGGCCTGGGCTGTCGATCATTTTTTCTGTCGTTAAACTAGCAAAAGTGGATTCGGACGAGCACTAAGTGCACCTGCACCATGCGCTTCAGACCATGTGCTTAGATCGATAAAATAGACAGAACTCTAGTTTGTTAGTGTTCCTTTAAAGGGGTCGTTCACCCAAAAATGAAAATTCTGTCATCTTTTTCTCACCCTCAAGTTGTTGCAAACCTGTGTAAATTTCTTTGTTCTGTTGAAAACAAAGAAAGGTATTTTGAAGAATGTGGGAAACTGAACAGTTCTAGGGCAACTTTGACCATAGTATTTTTTTTTTCTTTCTACTGTGGAAGTCAATGGTGCCTCAAAGCAGCCTGGATACAAACTTTCTTCAAAATACCTTCATTTGTATCCAGCAGAACAAAGAAGTTTAGAAAGGTTTGGAACAATTTGAGGGTGCGTAAATGATTACTGAAAATCCCTTTAACAGAAGTTCCTCACATTTCAGTTCCTCTTCACTCAAGAAGCAGAAAGCAGAGCTTTTACTTTTTTTTTTAAGTAAAAACAACATGCACGAACAAGAATGTGTTTTATTTTGTTATTAGTTGATTTGAATGTAACACAGAAAATCGCAATTGTTATGATCTAATATATTCTATACTATTATTGAGCAGGCAAAAGTTAAACATTTTTACATAAAATTGGTTTGCCATGCAACTGACATATGCTTCCTGAATGAAATGCTGCTCACTTGCAGTTTTTGAAACCAGCTAACTTTCTAACCAGTTTGCTCTCTCTCTGTCTGTGTGTGTTTTGTCTGTGCAGAAATGTGGTACTGGGTGTTCCTGTGGTGTCTATTCTCGTCCCTGTTTGTTCACAGCGCCGTGGGTCTGCTGATGTGTGTGACGCTGCAGCGTCATAAGAGAGGACGGCTCATCACACTGGTGCTCATCAGCGTGGGCTTCCTGGCCTCTCTCACAGGAGGGGTCATCACCAGTCAGTACTCGCACACTTCTGCTTTTCTTATCGGCCTTTGTGGCCAAAATTAGCACATTAAATATGCATGTTCTCAAACACAAGATGAAATCAAAATGAATAAATGTCCACGGTCATTTTGTGCACGATTCATTCATGCTCATTTTAGCTGTCACTGACTGGAAAATGTTTATGATCTTTATATTTTCTCATGCAAAATTCACCGCCATGATGCTAGTGGGTTCTGGGAGGTTGCTGGGGTGTTGCTATGCAGTTGCTAAGGGGTTCTGTGTAGTTTTTAGAGAGTATCTGTGACTGAAAAAATGCATTAGAATGGAATATGTTTTGAGGACATTGTCTAGTTTGGCAGAGTGTCAGTGAACTAGCTGTTAGCTGTTCTCCAGTCGGGCACAAATGAAGTTTTTATTCCAAAATAACCCTATGCCGAAGTGCCCGTTCCCAGAGGTCTGCTTTAATATTAATATGGATCTGACTGAGAGAGAAACATTTAGTCAGTTAGTGTGTGTGTGTGTGAGTGAGTTAAATGATGACAATTTTTTTTTTTTTTTCATTTCAGGATGAATTAACCCTTTATTGTATACAGTATGTATATTAATAGTAATATATATCGCTGTGTGTGACAGATCCACACACAGTGATATACTGTACATTAAAAGCGTCATGAACTCAAAATTCAAATTTTCTTTGAGCTTTTGAGATGGAAGAGGTCATCATACTTTAAGAATATCCTGTAAGTCTCAGAGCTGAAATTTTGTGGATTCTTTGTTAAATCAGTCACAATTTACGATTACACAGACTTTTACGATATGGACTCAACATTAATGCGACAACATGTAAGTAACTGTGTTAAATCTAATGCTTGGTCTGATATGTAATGATTCATGTACAGTCAGATGTTCTTTGTCTATGTGTCAGTAAATCAGACCAGTGACCACATAATGGTCAACTTCACATTGTTTCTCTTAGTAGGATGAAAACGATCTGTTATTTAAACTGTGATTAAATTATTAAAGCCATCAAAGAACGCTCCCTTTACAATCGCTGGAGCTGTCAATCAAAAAGCGCAAGTTTATCAGCGAGTTCTGGACAAAACTCCTCTTATATTCAACGAATCTCTTATTTACATTGTGTTTGCACTGTTATGATTAAAGCATTCATTAGTTTGCAGAAATTCAGTTGGAATGACGAGATCACTGCATTCATGCACACAACAACATGGCTGTGATCGGCTACAACGTTCATCACTGCAACCTTTCATGATCTAAATGTAATGCTATAATCAACACTTTTCACGATTAGTTAACTTTGAGAGCTGTAATAGTAAAAACGTGCTAAAGTTGTCGAGAGGACAAGCAGTGGGCGTTTACACTAAAGTCTCACAGCAGACACGCCCCTTAAAACAGAGCATTCAAATAAGGGGGCTAAAATCAGGGTAGGAAAAATGCCTTTTATTTCTAAATTAGGATGATTTTTGATGTAAAAATCATACTAACATTATAAGTGCACGCCAGGAAACATTATAAAACAATGCAGTTCATGATCCCTTTAATATTCATACACATACTGTATACATTAAAGGGTTAATTCACCCAAAAATGAAAAACTTGTCATCATTTACTCGCTCTCATGTTGTTCTAAACCCATCTTTGAAATGCAAATGAAGATATGTTAAATGAAATCTGAGAAATTTCGGTCCCTCCGTTGACAGTCTACACAATAGCACTTGTCTTGTCATTTGTCCTGTGTCAGGCGCAGCAGTGGCGGCTGTGTACCGTGTGGCAGGGAAGGACATGGCTCCTCTTGAAGCTCTGGTGTTCGGAGTGGGCCAGACCACTTTTACCGTCATCATTTCATTCTCACGGATCTTGGCCACTCTTTGAACAGACGGCAAGCATCACTGACTGACACACCCAACAGCCAATCAGCCGGCAGAAGATCCGGGGTGGAGGTGAGTGGGGTTAAACCACAGAGATTTGGCCTGTGGTGCAAAGAAATGAGCTTTAGGAGTCACTAATGGCCGATGGACCACTGTATGGAACCCTCTGGAACTGCAGAATCAAACTGGAGAATCGAACATTTCAAGAAGCAGAAACCGCATTATAGGCCAATGACTGAAACTCAATCAATGTGCCAACTGCCTCGATGGAGGATTGAGATGAATCCTGGGATGTCTGTTCATCTTTGCTGAACATTTGTTTTGTTTTTGCACACGGATCGCTTCAGCTTTATGTAAACCGAGTGGTGTTGGAGCCGAAGCTGGGTTACAAAGCCAAGATGGATGCATCAAAAGCATCCTCTAATAGTTTGTCTCTCTGTCTATGTATCCTCAGTCAGTGTGGGAAAACACCACTAAACATTTTCTAATTCTGCTCAGCTGAACAGCCTGAAACATTCCTGTTTGTGTGATCATAGATCTTCATTCTGGTCCAGTAGTTTTACCACATCCAGTTTTCTTCTCTGTAAGAAAATGGCTTCCACTTTGCACTTTCTGCATTTTGAAATCTGTCTAAGATCTGTAGAAGGTTATGCAATATGGACCTTAATTCAAGGAGGTTTTGGTGTAATGTGGTCTCTTGTTACCTATATACTGTAAATGTGTCCATAATGGAAAAATGCCTTATTTATATGATATGGAAACATAATGGAACATCGGTGTAAATTTTAACTCTGGTATTAGAGCTGCACGATTAATCGTTAAAAGATCGCGATCTCGATTCAAACACCCTTGCCATCTCATTCTTAATTGACAACGTTTCGTCTGTGTCTATTAAACCTTTGACAAAATCACAGCAGAACATTCAAATCTGCATTTGTGCCGCTACTGAATGAGAGAGAGCACTTGTCATGTATTAGTATGAAACCGCTTCGCCAACAGTCTTTTAAACCACACAGTATTGTTATTTCTGTTACAAGTATTCAGATTATCACAGAAATACTGGGATAAAACTTCAGATATAAACACTGATGTCTATGAAAGCATTCCCAATAGAGCAAAACACCCTTCGAAAGTAACTTGACGCTTCAAATAACGGTTGTGTCATTACATCGTTACACCACCAGGCGGCGATAAGAGACTGTTTAAAAGTAAATTGTCGTTGAATCATCCATTCAAGAGATTCGTTCAAAAATGCTGATTCATTCAGCAATGAAAAGTTGTTTAAAATGGCCCCCTATACCGCCATTCACTATTCCCTACATTAGTCCACTAATATAGTCCAAATGAAGGAGCGAATGAAAATGAGTAAGTGAATTCAAATATGAGTTCACCTGAGTAGCTGCTGCTTTGCATAGTTTGTGCTTGCTGTGTAATAATCGCTTGAAAATCAGCAAACTGGCAGCTCCAGTAGTCATGAAAAAATTTATCTTGAACTTGAAACTAGCATGTATTAACCTTAATTAAACAATTTAATATTCAATTAAAAAGGAGTTTATAGCTGTAGCCACATCGGACCAGCGGTTTGTAAAATGAATCAGCTGCGGGCGCCATCTTCTGACGAGACGCGGGAATCCATTCGTTGTGTGACTCTCACAGTGCGTTATGGGTATTCTATAGCCGCTGAGCATACATCGGTTATTGTGGTGCATTGTGGGATTGAATGAGTGTATTCAATATAGTCCACTTTGGTTCCGGACACCACTACAAATGGCCGTCCCCTCAAATAGTGCCCTATCCTAAGTGAATAGGGGGCGATTTCGCACACAGCCAGTATTTATGAGAGAGTCATTGAATCATTCATTCAACCCGTTTCAAGCAATTCAGTCATATTAAGCATTTAAATTGGCTGCAGCAATTAACAGAACCTCTAGTAAATTACATTTTATTTACTTGTCTGTTCAGAATTGTGGGAAAATTGTGATCTCTGTTTGAAACAAAACAAAACAAAAAAAGTGATTCTTAATTTATTCAGAATCGTGCAGCTCTATTTGGCATTTATGAAACCTTGTTTCCGCCACTGGAAAAATTCTAAAAAGGTCATTGAAACTTTTTATCTCACAATTACGAGTTTACATCTTGCAATTCTGACTTTTTTTGGTCAGAATTGTGTTATATAAACTCACAATTGCGAATTATATTGTCAGAATTGCGAGATATTAACAATTCTGACTTTATAACACGCAACTGCAAGTTTATATCTAAATTCTGAGAAAAGATGTTAGACTTGAGATATAAATTCACAATTCTGAGTCAGCAATTATGTTTTAAATTCTATCAAATGGAATTGGAATAAACCCGTCGGTTTTTAATCAAATGTCAGTTTTGAAGCGAACAAGTATTCGAAAAGTCACCATGGCTTACAACTTTATGTTCTGTGTTAAGATGTAATCCATCACCTGTGATTATGTCATGGATTCCTCTGAGCTTGTCCAAATGTTATTTCACAGTAATCAATGTCTTTATGTATAATCCATTTTATCCAGCATTACTGTGGCAATACTCTCCCAGCTCAAACATGGGGACTTAAACCTCAGGCCTTAAAATACAAGACAGACACCTTCGTCCTGAACTCGTCCTACACAGTTTAAGAGGCTGGTGTACGACTATGTGAGTAAATCAAGAGGTGATTTTCTCCTTAGCATTGGCATCACGGGATTAATCAGAATATTGTGATTTTTAGGACACTCGGACTAATGTATTGTACTTGAAAGCTTTAGAGTGGACGTGCGCACTGATGCCATAATGAAAACGGTCACTCGTGGGTCTTTGCCAACAGACGTGTGAAATTGCACTGTTAATAATTTGCCTTCCATAACTTTCCTGATGGACTTCACCAAAATAGAGTTGTGTAAGGACTAGCATTCTGGTGTTAAAATGTTGAACGGAGAGTGTTTCGCGGCCGGTGTGGCGACGGTGGTGTGTTTTACGACACCTCACTGCTTCCACTGGCTTTGTTATCGATGAAACGTCGTTTTTGTTTCCCTGCGTGTTTGCTTTTCATGTACACCATGAATTTTGATGTCTTAATGCTAATAATTAACCTTATAGATGAAGACTATACAATTTTTTTGAATGTAAATGGTTGCAAATAATTACATTGGTAACCTTTTCTATGAATCTTTATTTGTAATGCATCATAAAGGTATTCATAAAGACTAATCAGAATAATCAGTTACCAAGGCAAGAATCGCTATTATTAATTGCTCTTAAAGGGATAGTCCACCCAAAAAACTCAAGCCATCCTAGGAGTATATGACGTTATAATAGTAGTGAATGTCGCTCGAGATTCTGATGTATCCATCATAAAAGTAATCCATACAGCTCCAGGAGGGCCGTCTGAAGAAAAGCGATGGGTTTTTGTAAGAAAATAAATCCATATTTTCAACTTTGTAAACTATAATAACCAGCTTCCAGCAAACATTCGTACACAGTAAAAACCCCAGAGTTAAATCAACTCTGCTCAGATAACATTTGGTCCTCTCTAAATAGTGTTAAAGTAACACTCTTCAGAGATTGAATGTCTTTTATCTTCAGTTGATTTCATCTAAGACTGTGGCTGAGGTCAGTTGTAGTTCTTGTGTTTCTCTATTCTTCAGTGATTCTGCTTGTTAACAGCAGGCGTTCATCATTAATGTTCAATCGGCGCTTAATTAATTGCTTAATTATCTCATTAACTTTAACTCTGCTTCAGTGTTACTTTAACACTATTTAGAGAGGGACCAAATGTTATCTGAGCAGAGTTGATTTAACTCTGGGGTTCTTACTGTGTACACAAGTCGGAAGAGTGACCTCTGACCCGACGCATGATGCAATGATGAGCGCGGAGGATAGAGCAAAACAAAACACCAGTCACGAATTAGAAGTCTAAAAAGAGAATTTTTAAAGAGAAATATCAGAGGATTTTGATGTAAATATAGAGGAGCTTGAGATTGTTGCACAGCCCTAGTTGTTTAAACCGCGAGATGTCATGCATCATAGTTTACACTTCCACCGTAAGTCGACTTGAGTATGGATGTTTGTCAGAAGCTCAGTTTATAAAGTTGTAAATATGGATATTTATTTCAAAAACACATGCATTGATTCAAAACGCCTTTATTAACCCCCTGGAGCCATATGGATTACTTTTATGATGGATGGATGCGCTTTTTCGGGCTTCAAAATCGCGCCCACATTCAAAATCATTATAAAGCTTGGAAGAGCCAGGATATTTTTAAACGTATATCTGATTGTGTTCGTCTGAAAGAAGAAAGTCATATACACCTAGGGTAGCTTGAGGTTAAGTAAATCATGGGATCATTTTCATTTTAGGGTGAACTGTCCCTTTAATATTTATGGTTAAAGATTTGATTGAGGGAACTTGGTATATGGATAAATGGGATAAAAAATGATGATTATAAAGTTTCATAATAAAGCGAGTTTATTATAACTGCCTAACAACCACGCAGAACGAACAGCACAAAGAGTATAATGCATTAAAAACATAATTTAATGTGTTATATGAAATGTTATGCAGCAGTTAAAACTGTAACCATGAATAGGAAAGTACTATAATACATTTTAATTGATTACAGTTGCATTTTTAAGAACACTTTGTTAAAATACCTTTAAAATGCATTATATTTGGTCCTATGCAGGCTTCACAGATGAAGTTGTCATTTTTGACACACAACTGCATTCAGTTTGCAAATGATTCAATTATTTTGAAGTATTATTTCATAGCATGTGAGCCATTTCTTCAACTAAAAACGGACGTTTCGTCTGTCATGTTTTGTTGTTTTTTGGTTTTACTAACAATTCATTCCACGCGTGGCAGTTGTGTTAAAGTGAATAACGTCGGTCAGTTTAAAACACTGTATTGTTTGACATACGAGACGTCGAACTCACTGAAACACAGGATCATGAGAAATGATTCCTTTTGCTCTATTCTTCTGTTGTCCTTGACAGTGTTTATTTAAGCCAAAGGTTTTCTTATCTCTTCAGCTTTAGGACTTTTTAAATTGAATGATTTTTTTCAACACAACTGTTTATGACTTTATATATTATGTTTTTGCTTGTCAGATTTCTCAGCACTAATTCATGAAGCTGATTTATGTCGGAACTTCTCCTGAAAAGGCTGATTTCCCTTTTGTTGTTACTATAAAAGGCTTTCAGGTGTTATTAATGATTTTAAGGTATTGATGAGGGTGGTGGATGTTATGGCTATTTATTTATTTCCAATCTTATGCAACTAATAGTTGACTTTCAGTACCTGAGCAGCACTGCAGAGGGCGACAGCGTTCCGCGAGTGAGTGCGAACCGATCGTAGCCATGATCTGCAGGTCTGATGTGTTGATACATAATTTATGAGGGATTCTGCAAGTCGGAAAAGTCTTTTGTTTGTTTACGTTTATGTATTTGCTTTGTAATTAATTCATTAGTCTATTCACTATTGTATTGCCACACTCATACTATTTTTGCAGTACATTGCAAAAAAATATTTTTTTAGTGAATTTGACTTGTTTTCCAGTTTCTACATTCTTAAATCAAGCTTCAAGGAAAATGACAAAAATATTAAATATCTGCCAGTGGAGTGTGAAAAATGCGAAAAAAAAATATTTTTCTTACTACATAAGCAGATATTTGTTCTAAACTCAATTATACTTGAAAATTATTACATGCTACATACAATTTCATGTTACTTTTTTTTTTTTTTGAAGTATTAGTAAGTAAGGCACTAGTATTCCATTCTAAACACAGCCATACACTTTTTATGTTTTAGCAAAATATTTTTCATTTGCGTACACAAGTTGAATCCATTTGAATTGTTTTTTACTTAAAATCTGCAAGTTTGATGAGAATGGCAAAACATTAAAGGGAAAAAAAAGAAAGATCGCACATTTTAACAAGATTAGCATGATGGGTTTAGAAACACAAGCTTTAGGTGTCTGTGTTTATGAGTGAAGCTGTAGTAGAAGTGTGCCGTCCGTGTTGCTGTCTGTGTGTTTGAGTGTATTGAAACTGTTTTGTGATGGAGTATTTTCCCTTTTGCGAGAAGGTTTGATTGATTCTGGTGTTTTGAGAAAGTTTGACTGTGCTTTTATAGCTGCCTTTAAGATTATGGGAACGATAACTGCATGTCTCTCATCTTTTTTTTTTAGATAGGGGGAAAAAAAGCTTTGCTTTTTGTTGTTTTGCACAGTTTTGAGGGTCATAATAGCAGTTGGACTGGGGTGGGTGTCCTCATGACCCAAACAAATTCAGAGTCATAAGTCATACGTGTGTGAAAAAAGTCTTAATTTGAACTGAAGATGTGCCATGAACGGACGGAAAGATTTCAGGCCTTGAGATGGAGAATGTTGTACACGGACACAACCATTACAGACATTCAACACGCTTTCTTCTCTGAAACGCCTGTTGCGTGTCTGTACCTCAGTGACTGCATGCGGAAATGCAACTCCTCTCAAACTTTAATGTGTCTGAATGGATTTCTGACAATCCCTCTTAAACGCCGTTCTGCAGGAAGTGGCGTGTGTAGATAGTGTATATGTTCTTTTTTTAATTTTGTAAGAGCAAACAGCTGTGCTTTCCAGCACCTCTATTTATGTACAAATGCTCCTCTGTAAAACACTGCGGTCAGTTGAAATAAAAATGTTTTGCAGTAAAAGTCGCCTTGAGGTCATTATTTACTGAAAAAAAAAATGTGCATGCAGAAATTCCAGTTAATCAGTTCATAAATATTCAATCAACAAGCCATTCCATATCTTTATATATAAAACCACATATACAGATGGGCAGTTCATGTTAACTAATGAACCTTACTTAAATAAATGGACTAATTGTCATCAAATCTTGACTGGATATAGTCTGGTGTTATTATAGTCTTGGCTGACATTTTATCTTTTTGGCTCCTTTTGGCTCAATTCAATGTCAATTGTATAACCACCCAGAAATCACAATGGAGGTCAGCCTGACTCGTTCACTTTTTATAAGTCATTGGTTGCAGAAATATAACGCGACAGCATTGCTGCACGGGTCGTTTAGTCTATACAGTGGCCTTTCGTCTCCCTCGGCCGTCTTTCTGCAGTGGACCCAACTCACGCTGGCGTGGACGTGCAGAACCAGCGCACCCTTGCCACCTGCGGACGAGGAGCCGCCCTCCTGGAGACGTTCGGAGGGCGCCACGGTACTATTTTCAGAGCCACCTTTTTAATCGGAGCACTAAATTTGGTAGAAATCCTTTAAAACAGGCACGAAGACGGATGTATGACGGCTGCCAAAGGATATAGGACGTGGGCTTGTGCCACACGGCCCGACTCTGGCTCCGTTCCAAAATCAGCAATCTCCCTTGCTGTCCAAAGCTACCTCTTCAGGCTGCATCTGGAATGCTCTACATTTACAGAGGCATTACATATGCTTTTATAAGATGATTTTAGCCAAAGTGACTTTGCAAGATTGGTTTCAATAAGTTAATGCAATATTAGACTAAAGCAAAATAGTCATTTTTATTAAAACCTCTTGATATTGAATGAATATTAGTATATTTATTGTCATACTTTTCCATCTTCTATGGATGTTTTCACTGTGCTTGTAAAGCTTTTTGAGATTTGTCTGCTGTAAGTTTAGGGGCGATTCTAGGATTTCAGTATTGGGGATTTAAAAAAAAATATTTAATATATTGTTTGTATACTATAGTAATGAACGATACAGTAGATTCAAGTCAATCCCCGCCTATTGATTTGATTTCGAATCGCTTTAAATAACCAGCTAATATTCATTAATATTCTTTAAGAATGTAGACAAACTTTATATTACTGTAAATGTATAGATTGGCCGTATGTGTGGGAAATGAAATAATATTTTTCAACCCATGCAACGTTTTAAATTCCTTTTTTACGCTCTCTGTGCAGTAAAATTATCTTTAAAGAAGATCTGCATTTATTATTTCATTCATGGAGATAACATGGAAACTGTGCCGTGCTTTAGTGGAGGATTTCTGTTACCTAGTGGAAAACAAACACTTTGAAAGAGTCGGTTCACTCACCCTTTTGTCATTGTGTCAGAACACAAAGTAAGATATTTTTGATCAAATTTGATGACTCTCTATTGCCAGCATTATAAAATAATATTGCAAAAGTGACAAGAATACTTTTTGTGCACAAAAAAATAATAATAATAATAACGACTTTTCAACAGTATCTAATGATGGCCGATTTCAAAACACTTCACAAATCTTTTGTGTCGAATCAGTGATTCGGAGCGCCAAAGTCACGTGATTTCAGTAAACGAGGCTTCGTTACGTCATAAGTGAATCGCAATTTCAATAGCTCACATGACTTTGGCAGTTCGATAAACGAACCGAATCACTGATTCGAAACAAAAGATTCGTAAAGCTTCATGAAGAAGTGTTTTGAAATCGGCCATCACTAGATATTGTTGAAAAGTCACTATTTTGCATCTGAAAGTGTTCATTATCTTGCTGGCAATAGAGCCTCACTGAGCCATCGGACTTCATCAAATATCTTAATTTCTGCTCTGAAGAGGAACCAAGGTCTTACGGGTGTAGAACGACATGAGGGTGAGACGTTAATGACCATTAATGAACTAACTCTTTAATTTGAAAATGACATGAAATTGCCACTATAACCAGTAGATGGCAGCAGAGGACCACTCAATGGCTTATTTGCCATTCCACTCCCTTTATTGTTCTTTCACTCTTAGGGGGGCTGAATGGAAATTTAGGGGGGCTAAAGCCCTCCTGCTATAAGGACATTTATATCACCTTTCTTCCCTGTTCTGATGCTCAGTTTGAACTTCAGCAGGTCTTGACCATCTATACAATCCTAAATGCATTGAGTTACTGCCATCATGTGATTGATTGATTAGATATTTGCATTAACGAGTGAACGTATATATATATATATATATATATATATATATATATATATAACATTTCTTGCTTTTGATTTTTTTTTTCTCTGCTGTAATGTGATTGTTATTAATAATTAGACTTACATTATAGGACTACCTACAATTTAGGACTTATATTTTCACATATACAAAACAGCATAATTATGCTGCAAATAGCTGTATGATGTCACATATGCCATAAAATATGGCCTTCAGTATGTTGTCAGTTCATTATGTTCTGGAACAGAGCCACTGATCATTAATGCCAACCGATGGCTCTGAACAATCATAATCCATTGCCAGACCCACTCCCTATTTTGGCTGCGCAACCACATCAAAGCCCCCCAAAAATGAATATCCACTAGAAACGGCCCAGAGCAAAGTATCCTGTGTTGAAGCCTCTACCGCGTTTGGATGCTTAGACCTCCGTGGACCTTTTTAAGTGAGCACAATGCTCATTACTTTAACAGCACCGCTGCGGAAGTCCAACAAGATGGTACAATAGAGTCACAGCAGAGGAATTTAATCAGCTAGTCTGGGAGTCAAAGTTCCCTGCTGATTATCGCTCGGTTTTGTTATTGTGTTATTTTGTTATTTTATTCCAGGATGTTGTGTGCATTGTGCTGTCCAGCTCTGCTGTGCTCCAGTTGGCCCTCGTGTAAAGCGTCTCTCAACACTTCTAGTGAAGTATGCAGGGAGTCGGGTGTACGACAGAGTGTTTCTGCTGTATGCAACATGCCTGCATACTGATACAGGAAGTGTTTCATAAGAGCCGTGCATGTCTAGAATAATGTCTTATGCCCAGAGGAACATTTTATCGTTCAGACGTCTCTTTAAATGCATGAAACGGAAGTTGCCTTTTCTTCCCGATTGCGACGTATACATGCGTGAAACGGCCTCTCGAACAAGATTTTTCCCAAGTGGAATTGATTGGATGGTAGTGGTTTGCTGTTGGTGGATCTCATGTGAGTGACAGGTTGCCCCGCCCTCACACCAGTAGACACGTCATCGGAGAAGTCATTACAAGAGCGAGGGGAAGTGATCTTGATTTAAGACGGAGGCACGTGAGTTTTAAAAAATAATGATACTAATAATAAATACCGTCAAAAAATGATGCACATTAAAAAATTAATTGACGGTTTTGATTTTGTGGTGACTTTAATTCTGAGTTATGTTTCATCTGCTTCAAATATTTAAAATAGACACAAATTGTTGACATATAGAGCTATAATATAAATGTGCATGTGCATAGCTCTTATTATTTAGCTTTGTGAGAATCTAATGAAAAATTCAAAGTTCTGTCATGAAACTCTAGATGGCGCAGGCTGATCGGTCCTTAACTCAATCCGCTTGCGATCACATCACTCACTATAGGGCACAGCTGATTGGTTCCTGCTGTATTAGAAGCCAATGAGCTCATTTCAGACACCCTCCACCTTCCCCAGCTCCACCTGTATAGATCTGATAATTCACGGTAATTCATGTATGCTATATTGTACAGCAGTAGCATGTCTTATTAGCTCACAGCAGCGTCTCCTGTGTGAATTGGCAGTAGCAAGTCCCGTACTTGTAGCAGATCTATTCCGCCAAGACCAAACAAATCAACATTGTCATATTCATCCTCATGCCAAACACTCCCGAGAGTTGTCATGACAGAAATGCGAGTTCACGTAGAGTTGTCTGACTGGATTGCAAGTCTGAACACAGTTGAGACACCATTGAGATCCCTCTGAAACTGAAGATGTGCGATTACTGGGTTACTTTTTGCAGAACAGTGCAGGTGTTAACTACAAATAAAACTAGTAATTGAAATAGTGCTGACATAAAATGTAAATATTACGTCGAAAAACTTGGCAAATAAAGTTAAATATAGATAATATAACTATATATATATATAACTAATAAAAAGGACAGGCACAAAGAACATGAACTAAAATTACAATGAAAACTGAAAATATGAAAACAATTCTATATTAATCAATATTATATTAGTCTATAAATCCTAAAATAACACTATCAGATCCATTTGATCTGCATTTCATCTCATTGTTGTCTAGGGGAAACAACCGGGACTTCTTTTGTAATGTTTCTTTCCTAAGAATGTGTTTGTGCTTTTATGTGTTTTTGAGGTCAAATGAAGTGGATGATTGTAACTTCATCATTCAGTGGCACAGGAAAGCAGTTTGTCATCGATATCTTGTTTTGTTCCTGTAGTTTGTGGTCAAATTCCCGTCTCCTCGGCCGAAACAGCGGTGCGGCCCATCTTTATTGTGAATGTGTTTGACCTGGAAATGTTGGGAACACATCAGGAAACTGCTGTAATGTGATCCACTTAAGAAAAGACGTTTCTTTCGACCCTTCTGGAATTTAAAGAATTGAACAGCGGGTCAGAAAAACAGATTCATTATCGAGCAGCAGCAGAACGGTGAATGATTTCATATCAGAACAAAAACAAGAAGTGACTTTCTCTGGACCGCTTCTCGGTGCTGAACCAGTCTGTTCTGGTTCGGCACATGTACAGTGTGGTGCTTTCAGGGGCACTGAGGACATTTCACTTCATCCAGTTTCAACCAGCTCAGCTTTTTTCATTTGTGAATGTTAATCGTTCTTAACTTTTAAAGATAATACATATTTGAGACATGGAACTGGATAATAAACAAGTGATTTCAGTCTAATAAATATCCATTACAGCTCATGATATTAGTTAATATTAACTGACAATAGGTAATGTATTGGTCACTGTATTTACTAATCTATGTTAACATTAGTTAATAAAAAATACAATTGATCACTGTTAGTTCATCTTAGCTCAGGCCCATTAAATAATATTGAAAACCTTCCATTTTAATAATGAATTAGTAAATGTTGAAACTTAATTAGAATAATAAATGCTTTAGAAGTATTTTTATATACTTTAGATATTTTTTATATCATGTTAACAAATGAAAACTTATTGTAAAGTGTTAGTTTGTTTGTTTTGCATATATTATATTATTTTAATTTTATTTACTTATTTTACAGGAATGATTTTGAATTATTGATTTATTCATTTTGCATATATTATTTGATCATTTGATTTGTATTGTTATTTTTATTAGTTTATTATTATTATTATTTTGAGAAAATATTTGATTTCATAAAAATCTGTTTAATTCAATAATGTTGTGTGAAGTTAAAAGCACCACTCAAATAAATCTGATAAAAAAAATATATTTTATTAGTTTTATTTTTTCAGTACATATTTAAGTAATCTAAATAATAGACAATTTATTTGTTTATTTTACAGAAATAATTTTGAATGATTGATTAAGAATCATTTATTTAGTTATTTATTCAACATATATTATTTGATAATTTATTAGATTTTTTTATTGCTGTTTTTTATTATTTATTATAAATTTGAAAAGAAATGATTGGATTTAAAGTAAAAAGAAAATCTATTAAATTCAACAATATTGTGTGAAGTTAAAAGCACCACTGAAATAAATCTGATAAGACATTTTTTTTTTATTTTACTAGTTTTGTTTGTTATTTAATTCTAAAGTCTGTTTCACTACATATTTAAACAAAAAACAAATCTGACCTTTATTTGTATCTTTAATAATTTGCCTGCCATCATTTTAGTAAATGTTTCTGAAGTGCTTCAGATCCAAAGATCTGAAACTATAAAATAATGTGCCTGATTGTAATTTAAGCCATGGGTTTTGATTTAAAGCCATGCTGACTTCCAAATACAGTGAGTTTTTATGCTGTAAATATGATTTATGAGCACGCAAACAGGCCTATTCCATGTGTAAGACGTGCTCTCGTGTCCAGAAGACATCCAGACTATAGAACTTCCTGCATTCTTGAACTTGGAGGGGAAAAAAATAGGAAACGATGTCTGACCCCTCGACCTATAAACCATCTTCAATGATAAATTCCCCCCTGGAAGCTTTGAGCTGCGTGACGCTGAGGCTCCAGGTCCTCAGAAGCCCGAGCTCACAATGCACTGGGGATTTATGATGCTCAGTGTATCACACTATTTTTAGCAAGGCCTCAAAAATGGACTCGGTCCTCGGCTCCATTGTTTCAGAGTGCGCTCTCGCCGCCCTTTGCAGCCAAACGCAAACAATGGAGTATCCTCGCCCCTCGGCAGGCGCCGAACAAGGTGCCTCTCCTTTGTTCGGCTCCTCGGGGGAGTGAACGCTCTGTCGGGACAGCAGCGGGCGGTCGCGTGCGATGACAGGTCAGCTGTCACCTGCTGTCCCGGCGCCAGCCACCGGCCTCTGAGGAGGGAGCTGTGCACACGTGTCGCTGAGGAATAAAAATCACACCCTTTGACTTTTACCTGCATATTTGTCCTTTGTTCTGGAATGTTCAGGGTCGGTCCTCCACTTTGAGGATTTATTATGTCAGTTGCATCATCAGCCTCTTCTCAGAAACACGGCTATATATTTAGACATCTCAAATGAACGTCTGAGTGTTTATTCGCTTGAAATCTAACAAACTTTTTTTGTGTGGGATATTTTCTTTTAAATAAATGCCACTTGGTCTTACGTTCAACATTTTTGACGTGCTATTTTTGTAAATACTATTACAGTTTTTAGAAGTTTTTTTATTTTTATATTTTAAGTTTTAGTCATTTTAATGTTTTTGTCATTTTTTAAAACCTCATTTATGAGATGGCAAGTTAAAATTTACTTCATAATTTACTTTAATTGACTTAGTATGTCATAATGCTGACTTAATATGTTATAATTTCATCTTTTTATCTCATAATTTTGATTATGTAATAAGTTTGACTTTTTTAACCCCAGTTCTGTCTTAATATGTCATCTTTATGACTTAATATGTCATAATTTCAACTTTTTAATCATGATTTTGTCATTTTATCATTTTATGTCTATATTTTATTTCATTTCTTTAGTTATTTTTATAGCTATCAAGCTAAACTAAATGAAAATTTGAAAAGTTGCCTTGTCAAATAGCTGAAATAGAGTATATAATATATATATATATATATATATATATTATATATATATATATATATATATATATATATATATATATTATTGTGTTTCAGTTACGGATTTTATTTCAAGTAACGGAAAGGTTTTTATTGGTTTAGTTTTAGTGTCAGTTAATGATAATAATAACCCCGAGGTGTTCAAATGCATTTTTGGAAAATACGAATACCATGTATTATCCAGAAATAACCCCAAGGGGGCGCTGTGGCTCTCGCTTTCTATATAGGCACACAGTTTAGCATTCGCATATTTGCTGCCAAGAATGAGCCGATCTAAAGCACTCAGGTTAAGTTGTTTTATGTGGAAGGAAAACATCATTGCCAGAGTCCTTTTGTTTGGATTCCACGCAGTAACTGAGACTGTATTGTTTAATCAAAAGGAAAATGTTGGAGAATTATTTGCATACAAAGAGGATACCTGTAGGGTAAGCCAAGTTTTCTTGGCATCACTGTTGCTCCAGAATCTGAGAATCAAAAGTGACTTATTTTCAATTACTTCTGGGATCGTAAATTTGTCTAAAACTAGGTAAGGCATCATAAAGTTACTGCCCACCCTTTGGAACTTGACAGAAAGGCATAATATTTACGGAATATTTATGGATTAGGCAGACACTTTTATTCACAGCTCTATTTTAACGAGAAACAGAACACATGAAATGACTTGGGACTGAGATATGTTTGCATTCTGGGATATGTGAGGATTCCTGTAGCTCATACAGAAGAGCAACATCATGGGTTCGATTCAGAAAATGCATGAACTGATCATGCATGCCTTAAATGCATTGTAAGTCTTTGCTAGATGCACAATTGTAAATATGCAAATATGTTTAATCGAATGAATCCGAAAAAAAAAAAAAGATTCTTATAGCTTCGAAGCAGTGTTTTGAAATCGCCAATTACTAGATATTGTTGAAAAGTAGTTGCCGCACAAAAAGTATTCTCGTCGTTTTATAATACAAAGGTTGAACCACTGTACTCACATGAACTGTTTTAAATATATTTGTAGTAGCTTTCTAGGCATTGAAAGTGAAGATAGAGGCCTCACTGAGCCGTCAGATTTCATCAAAAATATCTTCATTTCTGTTCTGAAGATGGGTGTAAAACGACATGAGGGTGAGGAACTAATGACAGAATTTTCATGTTTGGGTGAACTAACCCTTTAAAAGAACTCCACGTCCTCATCACTTCTTAAAACAGCCACCAGCTCTGACTTTTTCCATATTCTCTCCAACAGTTATGTAACCTTTTTTGTTTCTCAGTAAGCGTGTGAAATGCCAAGCGTGCGTGGATCTTCAGCAGTGGTGTGTGAGGTGCAGGTCCTCAAACCTTCACAATGGCTCCAGCTCTATCAGGCCTCCACAGACGTCAGCTCATGGATCTCACCTTCCGGTCTGACCCCCTGACATTTTGATGAGGCATTCAGGCTGTTCTAATGAGCCGTCAGCAGTGTTTCTCCGCAGGTTTGGCGTCTCCCTGCCAGCCTTCGCTCCCTGCAACGGAAGTGCTGTTTTTATCCAAGACATTTCCAAGCAGTTCCACTGACCTTTCCATCGTGAGCCTTTGGAAAGCCCTGATTAGATTATATGGAAGATGGCTCAGCCAAACTTGAACTAACTTGCTCAAGATCTTTTCAAACTGAATGAGTATCAGTAAGAGAAAAACAGAGCATAGAACAAGACAATTACGCTCAACATAGCGCCCCTTGAGGCAATGTGGAGAATGCAATTCATGACTTTTTTTTATCACAATTTCATGTTTATATCTCACTATTCTGAAGTCAGAATTCAGAATTGCGAGTTATAAAGTCAGAATTGCGTGAAATAAAAGTCAGAATTGTGAGTTATAAAGTCAGAATTGTGAGATATAAAGTCAGACTTGTGAGATATAAAGTCAGAATTGCGAGATATAAAGTCAGAATTGTGAGATATAAAGTCAGAATTGTGAGTTATAAAGTCAGAATTGTGAGATAAAGTCAGAATTGTGAGTTATAAAGTCAGAATTGTGTGATATAAAGTCAGAATTGTGAGATATAAAGTCAGAATTGTGAGATATAAAGTCAGAATTGTGAGTTATAAAGTCAGAATTGTGAGATATAAAGTCAGAATTGTGAGATATAAAGTCAGAATTGCGAGATATAAAGTCAGAATTGCGAGATATAAAGTCAGAATTGTGAGATATAAAGTCAGAATTGTGAGATATAAAGTCAGAATTGTGAGTTATAAAGTCAGAATTGTGAGATATAAAGTCAGAATTGTGAGATATAAAGTCAGAATTGTGAGTTATAAAGTCAGAATTGTGAGATCTAAAGTCAGAATTGTGAGATCTAAAGTCAGAATTGTGAGATATAAAGTCAGAATTGTGAGATCTAAAGTCAGAATTGTGAGATATAAAGTCAGAATTGTGAGTTATAAAGTCAGAATTGTGAGATCTAAAGTCAGAATTGTGAGATATAAAGTCAGAATTGTGAGTTATAAAGTCAGAATTGTGAGATATAAAGTCAGAATTGTGAGATATAAAGTCAGAATTGTGAGATATAAAGTCAGAATTGTGAGATATAAAGTCAGAATTGTGAGATATAAAGTCAGAATTGTGAGTTATAAAGTCAGAATTGTGAGATATAAAGTCAGAATTGTGAGATATAAAGTCAGAATTGTGAGATATAAAGTCAGAATTGCGAGATATAAAGTCAGAATTGTGAGTTATAAAGTCAGAATTGTGAGATATAAAGTCAGAATTGCGAGATATAAAGTCAGAATTGTGAGTTATAAAGTCAGAATTGCGAGATATAAAGTCAGAATTGTGAGTTATAAAGTCAGAATTGTGAGATATAAAGTCAGAATTGCGAGATATAAAGTCAGAATTGTGAGATATAAAGTCAGAATTGCGAGTTATAAAGTCAGAATTGTGAGATCTAAAGTCAGAATTGTGAGATCTAAAGTCAGAATTGTGAGATATAAAGTCAGAATTGTGAGATCTAAAGTCAGAATTGTGAGATCTAAAGTCAGAATTGTGAGATCTAAAGTCAGAATTGTGAGTTATAAAGTCAGAATTGCGAGATCTAAAGTCAGAATTGCGAGATATAAAGTCGGAATTGCGAGTTATAAAGTCAGAATTGTGAGATATAAAGTCGGAATTGTGAGATATAAAGTCGGAATTGTGAGATATAAAGTCGGAATTGTGAGATATAAAGTCAGAATTGCGAGATCTAAAGTCAGAATTGTGAGATCTAAAGTCAGAATTGTGAGATATAAAGTCAGAATTGTGAGATCTAAAGTCAGAATTGTGAGATATAAAGTCAGAATTGTGAGATCTAAAGTCAGAATTGTGAGATCTAAAGTCAGAATTGTGAGATATAAAGTCAGAATTGTGAGATCTAAAGTCAGAATTGTGAGATATAAAGTCAGAATTGTGAGTTATAAAGTCAGAATTGTGAGATCTAAAGTCAGAATTGCGAGATATAAAGTCGGAATTGCGAGTTATAAAGTCAGAATTGTGAGTTATAAAGTCAGAATTGTGAGATATAAAGTCGGAATTGTGAGATATAAAGTCGGAATTGTGAGATATAAAGTCAGAATTGTGAGATATAAAGTCAGAATTGTGAGATATAAAGTCAGAATTGTGAGATATAAAGTCAGAATTGCGAGATATAAAGTCAGAATTGTGAGATATAAAGTCAGAATTGTGAGATATAAAGTCAGAATTGTGAGATATAAAGTCAGAATTGTGAGTTATAAAGTCAGAATTGTGAGATATAAAGTCAGAATTGTGAGATATAAAGTCGGAATTGTGAGATATAAAGTTGGAATTGTGAGATATAAAGTCGGAATTGTGAGATATAAAGTCGGAATTGTGAGATATAAAGTCGGAATTGTGAGATATAAAGTCGGAATTGTCGGAATTGTGAGTTATAAAGTCGGAATTGTGAGATATAAAGTCGGAATTGTGAGATATAAAGTCGGAATTGTGAGTTATAAAGTCGGAATTGTGAGTTATAAAGTCAGAATTGCGAGATATAAAGTCAGAATTGCGAGATATAAAGTCGGAATTGTGAGATATAAAGTCGGAATTGTGAGATAAAGTCGGAATTGTGAGATATAAAGTCGGAATTGTGAGATATAAAGTCGGAATTGTGAGATATAAAGTCGGAATTGTGAGATATAAAGTCAGAATTGTGAGATATAAAGTCAGAATTGCGAGATATAAAGTCAGAATTGCGAGATATAAAGTCAGAATTGCGAGATATAAAGTCGGAATTGTGAGATATAAAGTCGGAATTGTGAGATATAAAGTTTGAATTGTGAGATATAAAGTCGGAATTGTGAGATATAAAGTCGGAATTGTGAGATATAAAGTCGGAATTGTGAGATATAAAGTCGGAATTGTGAGATATAAAGTCGGAATTGTGAGATATAAAGTCGGAATTGTGAGTTATAAAGTCGGAATTGTGAGATATAAAGTCGGAATTGTGAGATATAAAGTCGGAATTGTGAGATATAAAGTCGGAATTGTGAGATATAAAGTCGGAATTGTGAGATATAAAGTCGGAATTGCGAGATATAAAGTCAGAATTGCGAGATATAAAGTCAGAATTGCGAGATATAAAGTCAGAATTGCGAGATATAAAGTCAGAATTGTGAGATATAAAGTCAGAATTGTGAGATATAAAGTCAGAATTGTGAGATATAAAGTCAGAATTGTGAGATATAAAGTCAGAATTGCGAGATATAAAGTCAGAATTGCGAGATATAAAGTCAGAATTGCGAGATATAAAGTCAGAATTGTGAGATATAAAGTCAGAATTGTGAGTTATAAAGTCAGAATTGTGAGATATAAAGTCAGAATTGTGAGATATAAAGTCAGAATTGTGAGATATAAAGTCAGAATTGCGAGATATAAAGTCAGAATTGTGAGATATAAAGTCAGAATTGTGAGTTATAAAGTCAGAATTGTGAGATATAAAGTCAGAATTGTGAGATATAAAGTCAGAATTGTGAGATATAAAGTCAGAATTGCGAGATATAAAGTCAGAATTGTGAGATATAAAGTCAGAATTGTGAGTTATAAAGTCAGAATTGTGAGTTATAAAGTCAGAATTGTGAGATATAAAGTCAGAATTGTGAGATATAAATTCAGAATTGCAACTTTATATCTTGCAATTCTGACTTTATATAACGCAATTCTGACTTTATAACTCACAATTCTGACTTTATATCTCGCAATTGCGAAAAAAAAGTCAGAATTGTGAGATAAAAAGGTCAAACTAGCTTCCATATGTTTGAATCCCTACTGTAGATATCAGGACTAGCGCACTGTAAAAAAAAAAATTCAAAGTTTTGAATTAAAAAAAAATATTATTGGCAGACATTTGACAAGTAAATACTGTGTTTCTACTACAAAATTTTAGCTTCAATTCAAAGTTTTGCTAATTTGGAAATTTACTAGCAATGAGTGAAAACTGTTTTGAAGTAAATCCTACAACGCAATTGCAGACACTCCAAATTATCTCTAGAACTTTTGCTTTTGTAGCCATCAGAGTGGCAAAGAAGTGATTTAAATAACATCATAAGCAAGTTAGAGTGGAACACAATGAAAACATGAAAAGTAATCAAAAAATAGATTTGCTACATGGAGATGCCTAAATCAACATTTCTTCTAGGCGGTACCGAGGGGGGTAAAAGCAAAGTGTGAGGGTGTGAGTCATCACCGCATACCCTCCCTAGTCTGGGTAAAAATACACACACATACACTCTCTCAGGAGCATACGGTCTCCATGTGCCACTGCTATTACCTAACTCCAAGAGTGGGCGGCAGCCATCGCCATGTTTAATTCATCATCACTGAATTAAATCAAGCGGAAAAACTTGGAAAAGCATTATTACACCTTCAATCTCTTCTCTGCACTTTTCATCTAATTTCTTTGCCAGGTTCGGTCTGCTATACAGGTTCTCAATAATGAATGAATCATATGTCTCATCAGTTATGAACAAAAGAGAATAAAGTTCGCCGACAGTGCGAGTTGAGTTTTCTGAATTACCAGTTGATTTACTTCAGCAACAATATTAAATGTTGCATGCCATTAAATCAGTGCTGGTTGAATGGTTTTGCTTCAAGATGCACATTTCACACTGGACATCATGTGGTGATAAAAATATTTATTTTATAAGATTTCATTTCTAAGGTAGCCAATAATTTATTGTCAGATTCCAAATTTGTGACGAATTTGAGCCAAAATACTGTCTTCGGTTGGAATGTATTCAGCATTTATTCAGCCGTTCTCTATGCACAATTAATAGTTGCATGTCATTATTTGCATTGTATTTTTAGAACAGACGCCATTTTGGAGTGACCTACCAGCAAAGGTTTTTTTTTTTTTTTTTTTAAAGAATTTTAATGTATTAATCTTTTTTATTCCCAATGTGTGAACAGCTTGTAACAAATTTAAAAAACGAGACCTTCCCCGACTTCCTAAGTTGTCTATGAAAGCCTGTAGACCGATTTTTATGTGAAGGACTCGGGACGTTTTTGCCGGGAAATTCAAAGGAATGGCCGTTTATGCGCGTTCCCGAGAGAGACCTTCCATTCTTTGACACATAATGCTTGTAACCTACAATGTTCTGGATACCGAAAAAGCTATTACTGCAATATTAGACTGTCATGAAAAGAAATGGGATAGCTTCGCCAAATCTATCCCGGATATACTTTACAATGAGTCATAACTGTGTATACTTTTAATTACCTCATCTGTCGATGATTGCAGAGCTGGTGCAAAATCCTCCACATCGCTATGATCACATGCTTTCTTAACTGTCTCACTCACACTTGTTTTTGTTGTATTTATTTTGCTTTTAATTGAAAGTATAAAACAAAATGCAAAGCCTACGTGCATAAATATTGGATTGTGAACGATAACGAGCAAATAAGTGACTGTACTTGGATGAAATGGAAGAATAACTTAAGTTATTCACCAGATATTGTGCTGTTTTGCTTTAAAGACAATCCATAGAGACCAATAATGTACATGATGCAAGTATCTAAAACAAGGCTGTAATCTCATGCGACTCATTAGCAGAAGACCCTTCAGGGTCGTGGAATAAACACAAGCTTTTTCTACCTACAGCCCACAGGAGGCGCCAGAGCACAGACTTGAGACGAGGGAAGGGAAATATAAGTGGACATGTACTGAGAATAGTTGACCCAAGAAAGACAATTGAATTCTGTCATGCTGTTTAAATTTTTAGGTTTGGTTTTGAAACACAGGCAATCTTCACACAGCTTTTCTGAGCAGCAACAGTTTTACCGTGAATCTCAGAGAAGGCAAAATAAGAGAACAATGACTTAAAAATGGGTCTGTTTCTCACACAAAACCTAGTTTAAGACTTCAGCAGGAGACTTGCACACAACATTGCTCTTTTTGGAGTATCGTGATACTGTATGAGCTGTTGATGAATGAAGAAGGATTCTTTTGCTTTGCGTTCCACTGAAAAGTAACAACATGCATGTTTGGAACTGCATGGGGTGAGTAAATGATAATAAAATGTACATTTTTGGGTGAACTATTCCTGTCAGATCAAAACTTAAAGGATTAGTTCACTTTCAAATGAAAACTACCCACTCTTCTACATGACTTCCTTCCTTCTAATGATCACAACCAGAGATGTTTTAATAAAAATCCTGACGCATCCCAGCATTATAATGGCCGTGAACGGGACCAACGTTAAGCTTAAGAAAGAAATCCATACTTGATAAACGTACTCCACAAGGTTCCTGGGGGGTTAATAAAAGCCTCTGAAGCGAAGTGATGAGTTTGTGTAAAAAAAAAAATCCATATTTAACAAGTTACGAAGTAAAATATTTAGCATCCGCCAGACTGTCTTCCGTATTCAACTTACGGAGAAAGTGTAAAACTCTTGCAGTTCAAAAAGCTTACGCTGCGTCCTACGCCTTCCCTATTCAACTTCAGGAAAAAGTGTAAGTGTTTTTACACTTTCTTCGTAACTCTAATACAGAAGGAAGCTAGATTTTTTACTTCATAACTTGTTAAATATGGATATTTGTTCAACACAAATGCATGGCTTCGCTTCAGAAGGCTTTTATTAACCCCCCGGAGTAGTGCGGAGTACATTTATGATGGATGGATGTGGATGGAAGCACTTTCTTCAGCTTCACACTCGTTGGTCCCTCTCATTGCCATTATAAAGCTTGGATGCTAAGGATAGCTCAGGATATTTATTCATATTTCCCCATTTGTGTTCATCAGAAAGAAGAAAGTCATATACACCAAGGATGGCTTGAGAGTGAGTAAAGCTTGGGGTAATTTTCATTTGAAAGTGAAGCAATCCTTTAACCACATGATCAGTTTCAAGTTTATGACAGTCTAAGATGGTTTCTGTTTTCAGTTTAATGACATTGGTTTCTCTTTCTTATCATGATAAGGTGTAAGTTTCATCAACACAATGTTCTTTTTCAGAATTATAAGATGAAGATATAAACTTATAAGTTTTATGTTTTACAGAAAAATATGAAGATTAGAAACTGATATAAGGGAGCCAGTGCTTTAAATCCAAATCTTCTTCAAAATTATCCCTTTATTTGTCATATCATTTTTTTTATTTTCTCAAAGTGTAGCAAAAACTTGGCTTGTTTCTGTTAAAAATGTTTTAAAATGAACCTCGAAGGCTCCACCGTATTGGTTTCTCACATTCAGAGTGAAGATATGTGGATGAGGGCATGTAAGGGACAAGTCGTAGAAGCATGAATAAATTGCATATTTTCTTGTGTCACACGCACTTCTGAAATCCACTGCAATTTCCTTTCTTCTCTCTCCATTAGAGTTCAAGACTTCAGAACTTTCTTGCTCAGCGATAAAGTACCTTGATCGATCGGCGCTGTGCTTCCAGTGGGGGCGTTTCACAGACAGTTACCCAGAGATGATGCCCTTTCTGCAGGTATGTGGCAGCGCTCTGGTCCCTTGAGCTGTGGAGCTCGAGGAGGATTATTAGACATGGTGTGTGGACCATAAATCAGCTGATGTATGATCCGGTAGAAGACTCCCCCGAGCAACGGGATTCACCTACTAAATCCAGGAAGGGTAATAATGTCCTTTTCTTCTTGCTGCCAGGGTTTCGGCATGACTCCAGATCCGTTCGGATGATTTAAGAGGATAAAATTAGTAATAGCTAAACTGATTGCTTCATGGGTTCCTTGAACTGAAGCAATACTAGGGAAGTTTTGCTTGAGAGACCCAGATTAAGTTTAAAGACATGCTGTGGGTTTATCAACACCATCTAAGGCATGTTGCCAGAGATATTAATTCTTCCTTCAGTTTGTTACAACAAACAACAACCTCATTTACAGTAATGCAGTCGACATTTCGCTGGAATAAACAATCGAATTTCACATTGTTATGTTATTAGATTGCATTAGTTCAAGACTTTTTAAAAGTGTATTACTGCAAACATGCTTTTGCATGGGATGTAGAGATGCTGTCTGTAGAGTTTTACTTGGTACAATGAATTTGATTGCGGCTGGAATTTTGCAAACTGCAAACCTGACCGAAACTGAAATGTGGAGTGATTTGATTTATATTAATTTGGGAGTGAATGGAAAAGCACGGGCTGATATTTTCCTCACTCTCTACAGATTTATCTGTACAGGTCTTTATTCGGCATGAGACGTCACCCTTACCGACAATCTGCCTGCTGGTTCTTCTGGAAATTTTGACTATGTTCTGCATTTGGTACAGACTGGATTCCCTGTAATGTTGCTTCAGTGTTGTTTAAACGTTGTATCTGACTTGTCTTAAAAATGGAACTTACAAACTAAAGTCATGGTTTGGCTTCAGTGATTTGAAGCCATAGAAAAGCACTTTCCTCATTGGCTGCAGATAAAACCCATTCTCAGTGCTTGTTTTAAGTTTTCTTCTAATGGCATTCCAGTCACTTACAGATGGAAAAGAAGGACTTTTTTTTTCCTCCTCAGACTGGTTTGATGAGTTTTTTCCTCCCTAAAAAAATCCCCCTTTTTGTTTTGTTTTTTTCAGGACATTTAGGCTAAAGATTTTTCAGCCTGCCATGCTTGATGGGACATTTCCATTGGTAGCCATAGAGGAATGCAGATGCTAAGTATTTTTACAGTAATGCATTTAGTCCTTTTTGATTTTGTGCTTAAACCACTTCCACTTTCAACTCTAGAACAGCTAGTATTCCTTTTCTCATAAACTATGATTACAGGGGCAGATTATCAATTAATAAAGACTCGTCGCTGTGACCTCAAAACACTTTTACCGTAGTGCACTTTAAGCATATACATTTTAATTTTTGCATCACATAATCAGCTCAATATTTATGGATTTTTTGATGCAATAAGTTAGCTGGTTCTTGCGATGCGGAGAACTCTGGTACGAGGAGTGTGAAACACAACACTTGACAGATGAGCTCAACGCGTTGTAGAAACAAGCTAAAATAGCGTTGTTGCATCAGCAACTTTTTTTAGCTCACATTTACTCTTGCTCACAGTACTGAAAATTCACAGTCGCTTGTTGTGGAAGAGCAATAGGATGATATGTAAGAATGTGTGGTGCTGCTGGAAGACATAATAGCGTGTGTAAAAGGGAACATGCAACTGTGAACTTTCAGTTTACATGTAACGTATACATTTCTGCAAAAATAAATGTACTGTATAAATAAAAATGTGCACTTTTGTGGACTACAGTATTGACTTTTCCCATTTTTACTTGGTGTGAAAATCTGTTTCTGAAAAGACATTCTGGTATATTGTAGAAAGCAGTCAGTGTCAACAAAAAAGTAGGAAACAAACATGAAATTTCTATATAACAAACATTTCCAATTTACTGACTCAATAACTTGCAACAAAAACTCCAAACATGCATAAAAAATAGCCCATTGCAAATGTTTTATTGAATATAGAATTTATCATATGTAATAAACCAATCATCTTATACCATTAAACATTAAGTATCTGTATAATATGTATTTTTTATCAAATTTCAGGGCTTGTTTTGTCTGTTCTTTGGATGGGTCAGTTAAACAGAGACTATTAACTACTATTATTCATTAAAACGTCTACAAAAATATAAAACTCGTCAGAGATCAGGTAATAGACGCTGTGACACTTGATCCTCAGATTGGGGTGCGATCTCTGTGTTCCCAATGAATCATGCGGATTCACTGAGATCGCCCCCCAGGGGTGAGGCATTAACATTTTGAAACGTTTCGAAACCGTTATGACGTAACAAAGCCTCGTTTACTGAAATCACTTGACTTTAGCTGTTTGAAACACGCTCCGAAGCATTGATTCGAAACAAAGGATTCGTGAATGTTTCATGAAACAGTGTTTCGAAAGCGCCCATCGCTACATTACAATATTGCGTTATTCCCTAAAGAAGTAACTAATTGCGTTACTTATTTACTCTTTAAGGAAAGTAATGCGTTTCGTTTCTTTTGCATTACTTTTTCTCATCTGGGCTGTTTGTTTGTTCGTTTTTATAACATCAAATCCCTTCTATTTTTGGAAAATGGAAAGGCCCTTTCATACCAAAAGTGAAATGAATAAGCCTCAGACTGAAGGAAATGCAAATTCACACCTGTACAGTAGAGGGCGCAGCTCAAATAAACCTTTCCGCTGTCATACTGGAATACAGCAGAATATCAGTTCTGTATGCTCACATTTAGTCTAGAACTAGTCTAGAATAAACATCATGTTCACACAACGGACATAACACCTCCCGATTTTTCTCGACATGGGAACAGGAGAGCTGTCAGTAAATAAATTGGGGGGAAAAAAAAGTAACTTGTGTTACTTATTTGAAAAAGTAACTCTGATATTTTGTTGTAAATTTAAAAGTAATGCACTGGTTACTTGAAAAAGTAATCTGATTATGTAACTTGCATTACTTGTAATGCGTTACACGCAACACTGGTCATGTTTGCCCTGTGATTTTGATCTCTAACCTGTTATCTGGATCGCGATTTTTCCTAATAAAGCCGCATTTAGATTCTCAACCTCTGTGTCAGGGCGGTTCGTGACAGTTCACAAATGTTTTATGCTATATTCCAATTTTGCGTTTTAGTTCGCAACTTTACATGGAAACATAGCTAACAAAAACTAGAACAAAAATTATATTTGTATGTTACAAAAATTTCTAGGTGGTAGTGGCCAATTTATCGACACAGGTTCTGAAGCCTGAATTATATGCTTTGGGTAAGTTACTACAGTTTGCAGACATGCAGTAGTGTTTTCACCTCCCATAAAACATACAATTTAAACTTCGCAAAGACCCGCCCCCTTAAGTTACTGTTGCTATGCCCAACAACCCATGCGCTCTCACGCCACACATCATTTTCTTATGCAGTGAAAAATACATCGCGGAGCGAAAAAGTTTTTTAAAGAAGTTTAAACAATAAATAGCGTCTAGTGTGTGTTTAATGTGTGGTGACAGATCGCTGTAGCTCCTCGTGAAGCGATCATCTCTAGTTCATTTATAGCTTCAAATAAACATGAATGAACATCAGAAGGAATGTTGTTTCAAGTGCGGAAAGACGTGAGGACATACAATTGTTCAAGTTAAAGTTCACTGACGTTAATTTACTAACTTCCTTGACTGTTTTGTCAGACAAAATGGCAGATTCGGGGTTATGATTGGTTAGATCGCCTGTCAATCAAACTGTTTGCGAAGGGATAATTGCACTTATAGTTTAGAGAGCACTGAGAACAAAAATGACATCGCAGCCTTTTTTATGGGATTGGACCGGTCTTTAAATCATTTCAAAAATATTTGCCAGAAGACTCTCTCATCACAGACAGACATATAGCCCATATATGCTCCAGATCCAACCTGAAGACTTATGAATCACAAACATCTCACACCAGCTGGCCATGCGTCATTGCCTGAATCATATCGGCAGAGCCACCTGTGGGCTACCTCTGCAAACACGCTATAAAACAAGTCTGCTCAAAAGACATCAAAACCTCAGAACGATTTCCGTAAAGGTGAAGAGGAATCAAGACCGTTCTAAAAAAAAAAAAAAGTAAAGAAATAAATCACGAGAGGCAGCTTAAATGGAACTTAATTGATTGAGTCCATACGGAAAGCAGCATGCGTTAGGAACACCTGCGCTGTCGTCCGGACTGAAATCGCACGTAATGTAACAGTCTAGCAGATGGCTGGGAACACAGGTCAAATGCCAAATGAATGAAGTACGGAGGAAATACTGCTGTCTGAAAAAGCACTTAGCACTGTTGCTTTAGGTCAGATCACAGAGCGAAGACAGATGAGGACGGACCCCAGAGAGGAGAAGACAGAAAAGTGAAGAGAACCGGAAAGTAATTGACCTTGGTGGAGTAATAAAACGAGGATCACACAGCCACAAGCTCGAAAAAGAATCACAATGTTGCTATTGATATCATGCTTGTGCATACAGATAGCGGCCATCCTTTTCTCATTAGGACTGTTTGGGATATTCCAAGGTTTTCCAAAATACAGTGTTGTCTGTTGATCCCACAGGCATGTTTTCATGAATAAATTTCACGCCACTGAAAAGTAATCAGATTTTAACAGTAGGGATATAATGGCAATATTGTGGTCTTGGTTGCCAATATTAGAGGCCTTTTATTCACTTATGACCTTTCTTCTCTATAAATAACACGAGAAACAGTAAAGTTTGTGATTTGTTATTGAATACAGTACTTATTTGCATTGCTTGCTAATAGAAAATCATAGATTTATTTGTGCAACAGCAAGTTTTTGACTTGAAATGTATTAAAATATAAAAAATTAAATGAAATAATGCTGTAAAAATAAATAATTAATAAAAATAATTATAAATACCATGGTTTTCTTTGAAGTGCCTTGGAATACCATGTGGTAATCTTAACAGTACCACAGTGTGCATGAGCATTTCACAGTAAATCTGATCCCATAACTGTACCGTATAAGAAAAACACATCCAATATCCAGAACTTTAAGTTCTCTTAGATGTGGGGCAACTGAGAGTCAACTTATAAGTTTGGCAGAGGGACGTTTGCAGGGGGAAAGGTGGTGCGGGGTGTGGGAGTCAGGCTGTTGCCGTGGCAACAGCCTCGGTTATGTAACATCGTATGGTTATGTGTAAACAAAGAAGTCAGTGCAGTGATGAGAGAATGGGCTTCCCCCGCCCTCCACCACTTAAAACCATTACAGCACATC
>CM074306.1:9021721-9079221 GCA_037194245.1 Opsariichthys bidens
AGATAGATAGATAGATAGATAATTGGATGGATGGATGGATGGATGGATAGACAGACAGATAGATAGATAGATAGATAGATAGATAGATAGATAGATAGATAGATAGATAGATAGATAGATAGATAGATAGATAGATCGATAGATCGATCGATAGATAGATAATTGGATAGATAGATAGATAGATAGATAGATAGATAGATAGATAGATAGATAGATAGATAGATAGATAGATAGATAGATAGATAGATAGATAGAAGGATAGATAGATAGATAGATTGATAGACAGACAGACAGACAGACAGACAGACAGACAGACAGACAGACAGACAGATAGATAGATAGATAGATAGATAGATAGATAGATAGATAGATAGATAGATAGATAGATAGATAACAAACTCAAGTGCATTCATGTGATTTGAGGAAGAGGGACTCAGGTCTTGAGGTCTCTGTACAAGCGGCTCATTGTTCCTAACAGTGAGACAGGCACATGTCGTCCTGCTCTGAACTCCCTCCAAGTTATTAATAGCTCAAATCTCCCTTTGCTTCTAGTGCGGAAGAGCCAGTAGCCCCTGAGAGGACACTTGCTTCTGTTTACTAGTATTGTGTGATAGCATTCAGGTTTGTAATGACATGAGGGTGAGTAAATTGTGACAGAATTTTTATTTTTGGATGGGCTTACTCAATATATAGGCCTAATAGTTGTTCTTTATATTTGGATATATGGAAGGATGTTGGTAACCAAACAGTTTTGGTTCCCACTGACTTCCGTTGTATGAACAAAAAATATAATGTCAAAAAATGTCAATGGGAACCGAAACTGTGTGGTTATCGAGATTCTATAAAATATCTTCTTTCACGTTACACAGAAGATGTGTTTCATACAGGTTTGATGAAGGAAAACCCTGGATTAATGACCTGGTTTAAACATTTTAGATGTGAAAAGCCCATTAAGAGGTTCAGAACCTTCCGGAAATCAGGCACAGACAGATAAAAACGTGTTAGATAACTAAACATTAGGAGGATAGAGGGATATTACAAGTTATTTTTAACGTGCATTTTGGGATATTGCATAAATAAAATCATGCATGGAAATGCCAAGATATGCATAAATTCTATAAATGTGCATAAAAATGTATGTGCTCAGTTGTGCATAAACTACAATGAAACACATTCACAGAATAACACGCAACAAAAAACTCACTTGACTTTGCTTCAACAGTGGATGCGATTGGATAATTGGACTAATCGCATCGCACGACATCTTAAATGTTGGTTTGGTCATTCTAAAATGCCTGAGCCGGAGTGTGTCATCAGAATGATTTGATTTAATTCCCTCCCAGAAGAGTCTCGCATGATCGTGTTCTGAGATGCAAGTCACTTATGATGTAGGTAAAAAGAGTCAGTCATTTTTATTATTACAGATATTCATTCATTCATTCATTCATTTTCTGCCGCTTATCCGGGGGTTGCGGGGGCAGTAGTTTGAGCAGAGATTCCCAGACTTCCCTCTCCCCAGACACTTCCTCCAGCTCTTCCGGGGGGACACCGAGGCGTTCCCAGGCCAGCCGAGAGACATAATCTCTCCAGCGTGTCCTAGGTCTTCCCCCGGGGCCTTCTCCCTGTGGGACATGCCCGTAACACCTCCCTAGGGAGGCGTCCGGGAGGCATCCGAAACAGATGCCCGAGCCACCTCAGCTGACTCCTCTCGATGTGAAGGAGAACCGGATCTACTTTGAGCTCCTCCCGAGTGACCGAGCTCCTCACCATATCTCTAAGGGAGCGCCCTGCCACCCTGCGGAGAAAGCTCATTTCGGCCGCCTGTATCCGGGATCTCATTCTTTCGGTCATGACCCAAAGCTCATGACCATAGGTGAGAGTAGGAACGTGGATTGACCGGTAAATCGAGAGCTTCGCCTTGCAGGTCAGCTCCTTCTTCACCACGACAGACCGGTACATCGACCGCATTACTGCAGAAGCTGCACCGATCTGCCTGTCAACCTCACGCTCCTTCCTTCCCTCACTCGTGAACAAAACCCCAAGATACTTGAACTCCTCCACTTGAGGCAGGGGCTCTCCACCAACCTGAAGAGGACAAGCCATTACAGATATATTGCACCAATTTCCCAGGAAGTCACGATGATTTTCTTGAGCACATGGGATGGAAACAGTGCTTTATTTCCAAAAGTTTACGTGATATTCCAATTTTTGTTAAATTTGCATCTTTTGGTGAAACGCTAGCTTTGTTGTGTGGAGCTTATACATATAAGTATATAACTAATGAGTGCTAACATGCTCCATTTCATTTAGTTAGATTTCTTTCCACAGTACAAAAAAGTCTTGTAAGAATAATTTTTTGTGAATTGAAAACCAAATATGCTACATTAGAGGTTTTAGCATATGCATATAGGATGGACTGCAGGGTTAGGGTTACAATATGTAGTTTACATATGTTAACAGCTATTTTTTCATTTTTAAATAGCCTCTAATTAGAGATCGTGAATGTAAAGGACGTCCAAAGCTGACATGCTATTATTTGTTAGGTGAAGGCTTCAGCGGCGTGTAAGATGACACTGATTTCCATCTGCACTGGATGAAGTGCTAGCTTGGGTATGCAAATAGCTTATTATTTTTGATGTGGCGTGTCTGAAACATGATTGCTCCCAAAGGACGTCTGTACAGGCTCCAGAATGCACTTAAGATCAGACTGCATGTCACGAAACCAACGATGCACAAGCCTCTCGCATCGCTCAGGGGATGATGCAACACGCCTCATTCATTGAATGTTGACAAACTCTAGCTAGCATTACAGGCAATTACGGCTATCCATATGTTGATATGACAAGCGGTTGTGTATTACAGTGATTTTAGCATCATTAATGTGGCACGCAGCATTTTAGCATGTTTTTATGAAATGACAGCACCAAGCCATGTTTAAATAATACATATTCATTCAGTATATTCAGGTTTATGTTTAGATCATTTCTAAAAACAAGATCAAGGATGGTGAAGCAGTGATTGCATTTGGTATTGGTTAGTATTAACTAATAATTTTGTGTGGCGATGTCAGGATGTAAAAATGAAAGTTGATGAAATATATCTGGGTCTAATTTGACTTCATGTTTGCATCATGCAAAAGATATAAAAATAAAAAAAAAAACACTCAAAAGCAAAATATAACCTGCTAAGTTAACTAATATCTTTCAAACAATTTAAAGTCAGGATGAAATGGAATTTGAAATAGTTTTTCTTTTCTATTGTCATGTATATCTGTGTGAAGCGGCTTCACAAACAAGAACAAATGTTGGGCGGGGCTTGATTTTGTCCATTGGATAAATTGATCGGTTGGTTGTGCTTTGCCATTGGTCGATTTTTCATGATAGACAGGTTGCTCCGCCCTCACGCCAGTAAACATGACATCAGAGATGTCGCTGCAAGAGGGAGGGGAAGTCATTTCAATAATGAATCATTTATAATAAATGATTCAACCCCTTGTGGTGAAAATCAAGATTTTAGTGTTGTTTATATGTCTATGTGGTGTTTTTAATATGCTTTAAGACAAATATGTGCAAAGTCATAAGTCAACACCATTGCTGAATATTTTCTCCTTAAAACTGCAGTTTCCCAAAGACAACAAATCGCTTTTTAAATCGCTGGTGTTTCTTTCATCACAAACTACCTCGGAAACGATTACGTCGACATGCCGGCAGGCTTTAGCATATCATCAACTATTACCAATCTGAAGCAGGGGAGACTCGAGAAGCCAGGTTATCCCGGTATATAGTTCTTAAAATTGTGTACATTTCGCAATATAGTGGGTGAATTGTGTCTATGATGCATATTATGAGTTCGATGTTGTAAAAAAGCGTTACCATTGTGCAGCGTTTACCTCAGTAAAGTTGACCGAGTGGATCTCTGAGCTGGTGTGAGTGAGTGGAGGTGGGGCTAATTTGCATATTCATGAGTATACTAAATGAAGCAAGGGTGTAGAGTTACATTCAAGCTACTTTAAGGCTTTTTTTTCACATGAAAGGTTTTTTTGGTGACTGATACATTGACTATGGAGAGACTTTAAAAATACGAATTGACCATTTTGATTTCATGATGACTTTAACAAAAGTTTGTAAACATTTACAAGCAACCGTATTTGAGATAAACAGCAGAGGCGTAAAATGTAGGATGCTTTTTTTTTTTTTTTTTAATCTGTGGTGGTTCAAAGGGAGTGAGTGAGTCATAGAAATACTAATATGTTTACTAATATCTCCACTGTTGGCCATCATCATCACAATGTATTTTCTGTAAAGCGATCTATTTTGTGAAAAGAGCTATAGAAACAAATGTGAATAGAAAGGAATCATTATTTTTATGTGTCAGTTACTTGAATGTACTTTAAATATGTATTTTAATATATGTTTGTTATCAGATATCAAATAATTGAAACCATTTAAATTCCATATTTTTATATTTAATATAAAAATATTTCATATTTATTTCACTACAAAATACATGCTTTGAAAAGTCATTTGTAACATATTCCGTTACATTACTCAAGTTTAGTAACTTAATCGAAATACTTTAGAATACTTAGGAATACAAATAAGTGTGGAATAAACACAAAAAAGGTAATTGCAAGTTTTTATCTCACAATTCTGACTTTTTGTCTCTGAATTGTGTGATATATAGTTGCATTTGTGAGTTATAAAGTCCGAATTATGAGATATAAACTCGCAATATTGAGAAAAGTCCGAATTATGACATTTAACTCACATACTAAATTCACAATTGCAAGAAAAAAATTCAGTATTTCAAGTTCATATCTCCCAATTCTGACTTTATAACTCGCAATTGTGAGTTTAAATCTCGCAATTCTGAGAAAAAGAAGTCAGAATTGTGAAATGCAAACTCACAATTGTGAGGGGAAAAAACAAATTGTGAGAAAAAGATGTAGTGACCTTTTTTACAATTATAAAATGACTCACAAATAAACTCTCACAAAACATGAAAACAGTCGAAAACATAAAACAACTTAACTCCGCTTTTTCAGAATCACCAATTGCTGTTTAAATGACATTAAAACTCAAAGTAATCACTTTGGTAATCTAAAACACTTTTCAGATGTAACTGTAATCTAATTACCACCCATTTAAAAAGAAATACAGTTACTCAAATTTTGTATTTTAAATACGTAACTTAAGTTACTTGTATTTCGTTATTCCCAACCCTGCAAATATATATATATATATATATATATATATATATATATATATATATATATATATATATATATATATATATATATATATATATATATTATATATATATATATATATATATATATATATATATTATATATATATATATATGCATACTGTCATAATTGTTTTGCACTGATGAATCATTCACAAAATAAATAGGTTTTTTAAGTTTGCTTTAGAGATTCATGCATAAGCTGTAGGCTAAAAACAACTCAAAAACAAATTCTAACCAGCTTAGTAAACTAATTCCTCTCAAACAATTTAACAAAAGTTTGTAAACATTTTCAAGCAAACTTATTTGAGAGAGGAACAGCAGAGGCATAAAATGCAGGATGCCATTTTGTAACGTGTGGTGTTTGAAGGCGAGTGAGTCACCGTGTCAGAATATGGAGCGTGTGCGGGCGGCTGGCTGTCACCGAGGCATCTCTGAATGGAACATCATCACCCCCTCAAACTCAGATGGGGGCTCTGCACAGGGACCTCGAGACTACGTGAGTTGTGATGTGCATCTGCTCTGCGACAACAGTTTGTGGGGGGTTTAATTCAATGCAGCAAATGAAATTTAAAAACGTGCATTTGGGTCCAAAAGTCTGAGACCAGAAAGTACGACTCATTTTTCGAAGGTATCCAGGACCCCGGTGCAGGGTGTTCTCACATCATCACCACCTTTCTCCCCATCATGAACGAACAATTAAAAATAGTTATTTTTTAGTTTAGTTAGTGTTAAGTTCAACATTTAATAATACATTATTAAAATTAAAAGTAGTGTTTGTTAATATTATTTAATTCCCCTTGAAATCAAAATGGACAATTCTTGTTTTTTTAGGAAATATTGCAGTATTTATTATAAATCATTTATTCGTGCACATCAGTGTTTTTGTAATAAATACCTGTTCAATTTCTTCTCTAATATCGAGTTTACTAGTGCGAGGGCGGAGCAACCTGTCACTCATATGAGATCCACCAATACCAAACCTTTACCATCCAATCAATTCTCCATGGACAAAATCAAGCTCCGCCCTTCATTTGTTCTTGTTCAAGAAACCATTTCACTGGGATATATGTAACAATACAACGAAAAGACTTATCGCAACTTCCGTTTCATGCTAACTTTAAAGGTGCAGTGTGTAAATTTTAGGGACATCTATATGGAGTTTTTTTTGTGCCAATAAAAACGAACGTAACTTTTTAAGAAACTAACGAAAAAATGAATTGAAACTGAATTAAATGTCTTTGAAATTGAAAAAAAATTAAATTGCAAGCAAAACGTTTGACTTCGTTTTTAATACACTGCATGTTTTTCCAGTTGTTCTCGCCATTTTCGTTCGCTGATCTGTACTTACAGATACGTTTCCAGAGTTTTCATTTACGCTTCTGAAGTTTTCGTTTACGATCCCAGAGTTTGCGATCGACATTCTGGCACAAGCCTCTCGCGGGGGCGGGGCTAGCAGTGGTGTGTTCTTATTGGCTACTGAGTTTCTGGTTGGCAGCTTCCGCGAAATGAAAATGGAGAAAACAATTGGCAAAACAAGCAGTGTATTAAAAACGAAGTCAAACATTTTTCTTGCAATTTCTTTTTTCAGTTTCAAAGACATTTCTATTGCATTTCAATTAATTTTTTCGTTAATTTCTTAAAAAGTTACGTTCGTTTATTTTGGCACAATTCTGATTCCATACATCTAGAGGTGAGGTTGCGAACTGAAACCAATGGCAGCACATAGAAAAGCTACGGCAGGCGACACAGGACAAAGATGTCATCATCTGAGACAGAAAAGAGTAGCCAGTAAAGCAATCGCACTCAGAGCAGTTTGTCCATTTAGGGCTACTGAAGAAACATGGCAGCGCAAAATGGTGAATTTGATGTAGTGGACCCGTATGTATGTAGATAGAAATGCCTCATACTAAAGCAATAAATAAAACTTTTTTTTGCACCACTAAAAACATAATTATGTATATTATATTGCATTTCTACTCAATATTACACACTGGACCTTTAACATTAATTAACTGATAATAAAAGATTAATAAAGGCCTACTGTAACAAACATGTTTCTCAATGATGTTAACTAATGAGACCTTATTGTAGAGTTAACACAAAACCTGATGATCATGATCTCCAGAATTTTTTGGGATGTTCCAAGAGCATGTTGTGCTTCAGTGAAAGATGGAAAATCTGGAGTCACATGATCAGTGTTACTAATTTGATTAATGACCTTGAAATGGTTGATGTTTTCTTTGCATTTTGCAAACTCCTAAAACTTTGTTTAGATGGAAAAAATCCCAGATTTTCAGTGTACCAAATCCCACTGTTTGTGTGCTTGTTTGGGTATATAAATATAGAGTGTGAGACAGGGAGAAAGAGAGAGGCAGAGAGGGGGAGAACATCCAGCGTGATGCTGTTCGCCCCCTATTCTTCGTCACCAGCACACGTATGTATGTGTCCCTGTGGGCTTGTTGCTGGAGGAAGGATAGATCAGATAGTCACCTCTTCCACCTTCATTAAAGTGCTATTTATATTCTCAGGGCTGACCTTTCTCATTAAGCGATGTGTCGTTTGTGAACACAAACACCCGTGGACGCTTTGAACGTGGGTTAAAAATAGCCGAGCAGCATTATTTGTGCGATCTGGTAAAGTCTCAGGGTGGTTTAGCATGGTTTTGGTGGTGTCCTGTGGTCCTGCACACACATTCAGTGCAACGCTTCTTGCAATCAAGGCAATCGTTTACATATTCGAAGAAAATAATGACACCAGTTAATGCGAGAACAAGCAAAACGTCCATCAATAAATCAGTTTTAGATTTTAAGCACGATAACTGTGATAAAGGCTGGTTTTAATGCAATTCTCGATGGTATTTGGACATTGTATTTCGGAGAGGTATTGATTATTTGGTTTGCCATGGGTTGTGACTGTCACTCAGAACAAGGGTCATTTCCGACTGATGTGTCAGACTGAACTGCAAATATAGATGACTAAGCAAGCATTTATTCTCTTCTGACATACATTTTTTCATATAAAACACCACTGTAGGCCATTAGCATGCATTTTTACGCTTGCCATCTTCTGTAAAGCGGCATTGAAATGATCTGCAATTGTGAAAAGAGCTGTAAATAAACATGAACTGATTTGAATCATCATTATGGCACACAGCTTGCCACGGGGTGGGTTTTAGGAGGTAATCATCATGTGAAAAACCTTGCATTCATGTTCAGATTTTGAAAGTGTCCTTGCTCTGTGCCAAACTCTTCATATACTAAGCATACTTCTCCAGGTATGCCTTCAATAGTTTGCTGCCGTTTAGTAAGGACTTTTAGATTTTGAATTCAAGGGCCCCTTGCCCATGATTTAAATTCCCTCCAATTTCCACTAAGATATTGTGTGGGTTTAAAGAGACTCTTGCAATATGTCAAATTGGATCCAACTTCCGGCAAACCAGGATTTGAACACGTCTTAGTTGAGAATCTTGCCATTCCAAATGCTTAAAGAGCAGAAATAGAGAGAATCAAACGTGATTTTCTCCCCATGGATCCCGGACGAGCCCCCTTATTTGTCACGGCCGGCTCAGAGCCACGACAAAGGAGGGAGGCAACGATAACGCAAAATTAATCAACACATATTTATTAACAAAAACAAAATTTACAACTCATAATAATTCAATTTAAGAAACAACACTACATAAAATAAAAACTAAGAAATTAAAGCAAAACAATACACATTCTAACATAACAAACAGGCCTGCCAAACACAAAGCCCCAAACTAAACTAATGCGTAAAGCAAACAGTCATAACAAAGCAAACCAAAATAACTAAAAACCAAGAGGACAGCAGCAGGGCGAATCAGAAAACCAAAAACAGCCGGCTAAATGGGTCCAGGGGGACGTCACATATATAAACATAGTGCACTAAAATCATATATATAGTGTAATTTATTTTTCCTAACAAATATATATATATATATATATATATATATTATATATATATATATATATATATATATATAGGATATAAAAAATATATAGCCTTAAAACAGCTTCTATTCACTTGCATTGTTTAAACACAAAATTAACTTGATTCCTCCCTAAGCTCCTCCCTCCTCTTTCGCACACTGCAACAAACCTTTGTTAAAGGACTTAAGGAATATCTATAGTAAGGTGGATATATCCAATATTATACATTTTAAATGCTCTATCAAACAACTTAACGCTTACAGTGACATCAGTGCACATTTTTTCTTTAGAAACATCACTACTAAATCGAGCATACTCGTTGCTTTCAGTTTTGCGTGACTGTGAAACATCACAATTCAAGCGTTTACATTAACGAAATGATTTAGCGTGTCATCATTACATCGCAAACACACTCTGTGCTGCATTCTCCATTGTTTGCCTGGATCTGTGCGGGAAAGCCCAGCGCTGGTTGAGGGGCACAACGTGACCTAACAAACAAGGAACCTCCGGGAACACCGTCAGTCCTGAACTATGCGCACAAGGGCCCAGTGTAAGGGGGTCCGCGAGAAGCGACGCTTTGGAAACGACGCTCAAAATACGCTTTTAAAACTTCTGTTTGGTTTAAAACGCATTCATTTCGTTGTAAATATGACGTTTATAATGAAGGTTTGCAATAATAGTCACTCGGATGGTGCTTAACACGTTTTAATCAACTGTTTCATCGGCCGTCAGGACCCTCCCTGAGCTCGTTCGCTTCGATTGGGAGGCGGAGACGGGACCCCCGTTGACGTCAGTGGGCCTGTCGGTTTCCTGCAATAGAAAGTGAGAGAAGATAGAGCGAGAGACAGGGAAAAAAAACAGACCTCTGACCGTTGAAACCCCTGACAACAGTTCAGACTGCACCTGTAAGTACCAAAAGTTTAGAAATACACGCGTCTTAATAAGCGTTGGGACGCATAGTCCAGAGCGTAGCAAACGCATGCGGTGCGTAAACGCATCTCCAAGTGCTGTTGTTTTGGAACGCACTGTTTCCAAAAGATTTGATGGATTCTTTAAACTTGTGAGCATGTTTGTGTGAGTTTTACGCTGATTTCGGCTGGTGTCGGTCGCTCTGTACTGAGCCGGCCCGTGTTTTGTATCTCGCCGAGAGCGCACGTCTCCAGAATCCTAATACGCGGGGTGTAAATGTTTATCAAGCCCGCAACGCTGTTGGAGAGAGTCGCCGAAGCGCCGACCGCGACGGCAGGTAAGCGCCAAAATAACGCACCGTGGGATGCAAACAATCGCGTTTCGGATGCGCTTTGCACGTCTTCGGCTGGTTTAAAGGGCATTTTGTTGTCGAATTAGGGAAGCGTTTCTTGTTCATGTCCTGTTGCAGAGGGGTTTTCCCGGCTCCGCCCTCTTCGTGTGTTTCTTAAAGGCAGTAATGCGCCATTCATCCTGTACGCACCTGGATTTGGCGCTGAACTGTGGCATGTAAGCGCAGTGGCTTTTATTGGAAAAGGTTGTAGTTTTGTATCAGTTAGGTTTGGACACATGGTGACTCATCGCATGCGGGTCTTTTAGGCTGTAAGCATGTCAGATTGGCACTTGCATGGTCTGCCTTACAGGAGCAACCCCTGTTTAGTGCCATCTTCTTTTTTTTTGTCAGAGCATGAATGCCAAGTAGGCTACGTATACTGTATATGCCATGTGCAGTAGTTTCCGTTGGCACAATCAGGCTGATTTCAGGGTGTTTCCTAATGGCTTGATTGACAGATTCTTTAACATTTTGCATTTAAGTTTTTTACCTATATATGGCAAGGCATGCGTTTTTTATTAGTAAGTGTGTGTTCCATGGGAATCAAACCCCTGACCTTGGCATTGCCAGTCCCATTTATTAAACAAGAAACAAGAAAACCAAGAAGAAATAACAATAAACTACACTGGCCTCAGCAGTAACATTGTAACATTCCAATTCTGCCATTGTCAAGTTCAGCAGTAACCTTCAAGTTCTGAAATAACATGATATTCAAATCCTGCAGTGACACTGTAACATTCAAGTTCTGAAATAATGTAACATTCAAATTCTGTTGTAACAATCAAATTCTGAAACGATGTAAGCTAATCAAATTCTGCAGTAACACTGTAACTTCCAAATTCTGAAATAATGCAATATTCAAATTCTGCAGTCACATTGTAACAATCAAACTCTAAAATAATTAAATGTTCTAATTCTGCTGTAACATTCAGATTCTGAAATAATGTAATATTCAAATTCTGCAGTAACACTAACTTTCAAATTCTGAAATAATGTAACATTCAAATTCTGCAGTCACATTGTAACAAACAAGTTCTAAAACAATGTAGGCTAATATTCAAATTCTGAAGTAACATTGTAACAATCAAACTCTAAAATAACGAAATATTCAAATTATGCAGTAACATTCAAATTCTCAAATCATGTAACTTTCAAATTCTGAAACAATGTAACATTCAAATTCTGCAGTCACATTGTAACCTTCAGGTTCTAATACAATGTTGGCTGATAAAATTCTGTCGTAACATTGTAACAGTCAAACTCTAAAATAACGAAATGTTCTAATTCTGCTGTAATATTCAAATTCCTGAAATAATGTAATATTCAAATTCTGCAGTAACACTAACTTTCAAATTCTGAAATAATGTAACATTCAAATTCTGCAGTCACATTGTAACAAACAAGTTCTAAAACAATGTAGGCTAATATTCAAATTCTGTAGTAACATTCAAATTCTCAAATAATGTAATATTCAAATTATGTAGTAACTTTCAAATTCGGAAATAATGTAACATTCAAATACTGCAGCCACATTGTAACATTTCAATTTGGCAGTCATACTGAAATTCTGCAGTTATATTGTAACATTCAAATGATGAAATAACGTAATGATCAAATTATACACTAAAACACTGTAACAATGTGTTATTCCAATTCTGCTATAAGCTAGTATGTCCTGCAGTGTAATATACATAAATAGGATTTTGCTGATTATTTGACACTTCTTATAATTGAGAAACTACATGGAATATTTTTACTTTCAAAATATTTGACCTCACGGAAAGGTAAAAATGACTGTAGAGAAAAAACTAGAAGGCAAGTTCCAGGACTAAAGGTTCATATATATATATATATATATATATATATATATTATATATATATATATATATATATACATACATACGTACAGTATATATTAATTTAAATTATTTGAATATGTGTTGATTTAAAGAATGGACACATTATATATCAACATTTTCAGATCATCCTAGAAAAAAAAAATCATATGCACCTAACAATTAGACGCTTCATGTCTTGAAATGGATGCATCAAAGAATCCAAAATGTGCGGTGCAGGAGTGTGTGTGTGAAACCTGGTGCATGCGCCGTGTGTGTGAGTGTGTATGCTCGAATCCTCAGGGAGGTGATGTCATTGGCGTAGAGCTGCATTCGGTGGGAAATCATACACACTCGTAGTAAGCGTTATGTAATGTGGTGAGACGGAACATTCGCGTGGAATCTGGCGCGCGCTGTGACTGGATGCATGCGGGATGCATGGGCGAGGCATGTCAGATGTTTGCTTCATGCTGCAATGGAACTGAGAATCATACAGAAACAAAAACCTCCTAAACGTCGAAACAAAGGGCATCTTGTGTAGAATGTGGGGTGTGTTTGCATCCATTCCCGCAGATCCAAGGAATGCGTTTGCCATTTTGAGAGCTACAGTTTTAAAATGTTTTGAAGTCTGGTAATGTTTATCAGAAATAACAAGACAACATTAGTGCGGGAGGATATCAACCAGGCCCATTAACTGCCTGTTTATCTGAACGAATACAGTCTAAACTTTTGTATAAATATTTGCAATCATCAACCTAATTTATATATCAGCATTATATCTGCCGCATTGATCTTTAGATTTCAGTAAAGACGTGTTCCATTAAAAATGTATCCGTTAACAATCTTTTTTCATCTCATTTATGGTTTGCATTAGAGCCGTTCACCCGGACCTCATAAAGAAAGCATTAGAGGGACCTTTTGAATTTGCATTACTCCATTATTTCCATTTATGTTGAATGAACCTTTACTAACCAGGGTTTTGCATTATTCAGAATAGAATTTCGAATGCCTTTTAAATCCCAATTCATCACAACTGTGTGTGTGTTTTAATGTTTAGGAGGTTTGTGGTTTCTATATAAATATATCAAAGTAATTTTTAGGTGCTATTTTGTATCTAACAAATTAATTCATGTTTCATGATAGTGCTGTAAAATTGATTAATCACGATTAATCGTATCTTCAAAAGTTTATAATTATCTATATACAGCTCTGGAAAAAATTAAGAGACCACTGCAAAATGATCAGTTTCTCTGGGTTTACTATTATATATAGGTATGTGTTTGGGTAAAATTAACATTTTTGTTTTATTCTATACACTACTGACATTTTTCCCAAATTCCAAATAAAAATATTGTAATTTAGAGCGTTTATTTGCCAAATGCAACAACTGGTCAAAATAACAAAAAATATGCAGTGGTCTCTTAATTTTTTCCAGAGCTGTATATGATATGGATGTAGGTATATAGATATAGGTATATATATTTACATAGATATATAGATAGATATCCAAATTAATCTCATACCAGTTTGTGCATATATAAATCGCGATTAATCGCATCTAACATAAAAATACAAGCAAATATATATATATATGTGTGTGTGTGTGTGTGTGTGTGTTTATGTGTGTATATATATATATATATATATATATATATATATATATATACACATTATAAACTTTTATGTTTCATACAATTAATTGCGATTTACCGATTGTTTGTGTTAAAATTAAAATGCATTAAAATTTTTTAATGGCTGTTAATAGTCTTGACAGTATGCAACTTGGTTTAAATATTCATAAATATGTATAATATTGAAATGATTCTGATTTTTGACCCCAACAGCACTTTTGAAATTCCCTGCAGCATTTGCAACATGTCAGAGATGACAGTGTCATGTCTCTGTTTTTGATGTCAGAGGCGTGTGTAGAAGTATCGACTGCAACGGATCAGAAATCTGATTCCTGTGCCACACTTGTATATCTGTGTCAGTCCATCTAAAAAATCAGTTCTCACAGACAACACTTGTGATCTGTCACAGTAGCTGGAGCTAAAGACAGAGGAAGCCACGGTCGAGTTGTTTCCAGCAGCGAGAATGTGTGTTTGTGGCCTGTTTTGCGTTTGCCTCAGTTTATTTATCTCTCATCCATCCCAGATGTGCAGAGGGTGTCTTTCCTGCGTGGAATAGGAGATTGCCTTTCCTCCCTGTGATCGGCCGCATTCCATCCAGCATCTTTCCGTACAATGTTTCACTGAGCCAGCGGAAAACCACCGAAAATGCCACGAACGAAGCAGAACAACCCCAAAAACCTGAAAGGTAAGTGCTCGCTTCTGTTTGACCAGAGTTCTGAATGCTTAGTGTGTTTGTTTATCGGGTCACACTTTCCCTTTCACAGGTGTCAGGAGGTTTCGATGTGGTTGCAAAGCGTCTCTTTTAAAATATCTGTGAAGTGGAAATGTTTGCATACTTAAAACAAAAGCGTAGGGTTCATTAGTTCATATTTTTACGTGGCTTGGATACGTTTTTTTTGCCAGTATTAACACATTTATTTTTCTCAAATCAGTCAGTCATCAAGTGTCTTTCAAAAGTTTTTCTAGTAATTCCAATTTGACGCATTGTAAAATCAGTTCACAAGCACAGTTCTCTTATTCCGCATTGATGTACTTCCTGTTGAAACAGGAAGTTGTGGATAGTTGGTGGTATTAGAGGAATCCTTGTTTTATACATCATTTATTGGTTTTCCTTGAAGAGAAAAGCAGCGAATTGTAAATGCGTAGGTTGTATCTGCGATGTGTACGAGAACATTAGCATGTCGACAGTGTCTGATTACATCTAGCAGTATTTGATGTTATATTTCATCTCTGTGTTTCAGTTCAAGTCATTTTCAAAGAATTAAAAACGTACTCGCCATAGCGGAGCATGTAGCAACCCAGATTTTTGGAGTGTTTGGATAATCATTGCTTTGAGCTTGGCCAAACAACATGAATAATTTAGTTTGATTACTGAACAGCATCCACTAGAGACGGCTGTGACTTTTCCCTTCCCAATATTAGTATTAGTATTAAGTGAAGAGGGAAAACAAAAGATGAAACAAACAAAAAAAAGTCCTATTTTTGTAAAGAAGTGACCATGAGTGTTTCTTGATTTAGGGGTTTAGTTTTTGAAGTGTATGAAGTTTTCATTACAACGCAACATTAGAGGGTTAGTTCACACAAAAATAAAATGCCTGTCATTTATTCCTCACCCTCATACCGTTCCACACCTGTAATACCTTCGTTCATCTTCAGAACACAAAATTCAGATATTTTTGATGAAATCCGAGAGCTTTCTACGGTGGCCGGGAAGTGCAAAACAATATTACAAAGTGTGAAACACTTTTACGAAGCTTGATACAAATTTACATTTTGGAAAACATTTTTACCTATCATAAAACACTTGGGGAAAACATTTTTACCGAGGACGAAACAAAATTACATTTTTAGAAAACAAATTAACAGATTCTTCACGGAAAGGGAATGTCCCACACACCGGAAGTGTAACTTACTTTGCTTAGCGCTGTCCGGCTGTCGAGACGTCCCCTGTGTTTCCGTCTGTTCCTTTAGAAACTCCAGACACTGACACACGTAAAGCAAAACCGCGTTAAGCTGCTCCTGTGTTTGCCACAAAACGAGCAAAACGTCCCTCGGCCGCAGTCCATGTTCGGTCTCCATAAACTTTATTCACGCCATTTACTCCACAACTACAACACGAATTTACCACGCTCACCTACAACAACAACAACACCTTTTAGCGCGTCACTTCCAGTGTGTGGGACATTCCCTTTCCGTGAAGAATCTGTCATTGTAAATTTGTACCGGGACTCGTAAAAGTGTTTTGCGTCTTGTTAATTTGTTTTCTAAAATGTAAATTTGTTTTGTCCTCGGTAAAAGTGGTTTCTCCACGTAATTGTGTTTTATGATAGGTAAAAATGTTTTCCAAAATGTAAATTTGTCTCGAGCTTCGTAAAAGTGTTTCACACTTTGTAATGTTGTTTTGCACTTCCCGGCCACCGTAGCTTTCGGCCCTCCGTAGACAGCAACGTTATGACGACTTTCAAGGCCCAGAAAGGTAGTAAAGACATCGTTAAAATAGTCCATGTGACTACAGTGGTTCAAACTTAACGTTTTATGAAGTGACAAGAATACTTTTTGTGCACAAAAACCAAGCAAAAATAGTCTTCTATGAACAATTCCTTTTCTTCCCTGAAGTGCTGTACTGTGTTTTCAACATGAACCACGTGGGAGAATGGCACAATGTTAGGAGAATATTTTGTTTTTGCGCACAAAAAGTATTCTCGTCGTTTCATAACATTAAGGTCGAACCACTGTAGTCACATGGACTGTTTTAACGATGAAAGCGCTCGGATTTCATCAAAAATATCTTAATTTGTGTTCTGAAGATGAATGAAGGTCTTAATGGTGTAGAACGACATGAGGGTGAGGATTTGACCCTTCACAAAGCCCCGCCCCCTTTAGTTACTGTTGCTATGTCCGACAATCCATGCTCTCTCACGCCACTCATCATGTTCTCACGCAGTGAAAAATACATCGGAGCAAAGAGACACTGACAACACGTCGACAGACATATGAAACAGTTTCATATTTAAAATATTGTAATTTTTTAAAGAAGTTTAAACAATAAATAGCGTCTAGTGTGTCTTTAATGTGTCGCTGTAGCTCCTCGATCATCTCTTCACACTAGTTCATTTATAGCATCAAATAAACATGAATGAACATCAGAAGGAATGTTGTTTTCAAGTTCGGCAAGACGTGAGGACTCATGATTTTTCAAGTTCAAGTTCACCAACTGCTTTTTCGGACAAAATGGCGGTTTGGGGGTTATGATTGGTTAGATCGCCTGTCAATCAAACTGCCGGCGAAGGGTCAATTAGGCCTAATGACAGAAATTACATTTTTTGGGTGCTCTACATTATGTTGATAGTTAACACTATGGTCTTTAAAAAAAATATCGATCATCTTAAATGAGAAGTAGCTTTTAAATCGTGCATGTGGTCATACACACAAAGACAAAACACATGAAACTAATACACTGTAATTACTGATTACAAAAAAAGAAAATATAATCATTTCAGATACATATATCACATATTAAAGCATTTATTCAGCTTTTCAGCCACATATGATAACACAGTAACCGTACGGGTTTTTACTGTAGCATTTTTATAGTTTTCTGTAAAAACTTTACAGTGTGTTTATAACAAGCTCTCGAGACAGTCAAAAACGTGATTAACTCTCAGTGTTTGATCTTGTGCAGAGCTAATTAGTTTTATTCGTTTACGTATTTCTCAAAGCCAAAGTCGCTTTTGAATGTTCCAGTGATCGCACCAAGCATGTCGGTACACGCCGAAATTGCGCTGCCATGCGTGACGTTTCTGTGGAATCCAAGACATTTCCTTTTTAACAAGGACGCCCCCACCTTCAAATCCACCCACTCAAACAATTCACGCCGTTTCATGTTTTAAAACAAGGTTGCTTGTCATTAAAAATGTTAACGATCAGTATTTTACAGAATTAAACTGTAATTAGAATCTTGTGATGCAATAAAATAAGCTCGATAGTGCGGCATTTGGCTTTGCGAATGAAAATGGCTGTACTGCAATGTTTTGAAACAACCAAAAGCAGAAAAAGGGAAAGAAAAATACAGAACAAGGAACTAAAGGATTCCCTCCTTTGTGTTGGGTGGCTGTGTTACTGCTGTCATGGAGACAGAGGTGACCTCTATCTCTCGGAAACACACCCTTTCTAAAGCATGCCATAATCGAGTCAGACGGTCAAAGATTCAAATCATAAAGCTTTCATTGTTCTTTGAGGTTTCCAGGGTGTATTTACTGTTAGGTAGCGTGTCGAAATCGATGCGCAGACTCAGCCTACATGTCAGTTGTGTTTTATGCATGCGTCTCGTGACTGTAGAGCAGAGCAGGAATGCTTCGGTGACGCAGTTTGCGGGTTAACGGGCAGGAAGTAAGGAACCTCTTCCACCCATTGGACTCTGTGTTTACTTTTCGGAAACAGCTGGTCTCCAAGCACACAAACGCTCGCGCTACCTCTGACATTACGTCGTTGTCACCTGTTTTCTCGTTACAAACTATTCAGGAAGAGCTCCTAAGTTATACTGATGAGCACAACAGTCACAAATACGTGTATATGTATATAAAGTGCAATGTAGTTGCTATTTTGAATTTAAACCTTTGGACATTGAACTGTTTTAATATCTTCTAGTTAAAGGAATGGTTAACCTATTTGTTTACCCACCCTAACCCTTGTTCCAAACCCAAATGCCCTTCTTTCTGCAGTGGAATAAAACTTTACACGGCTCTTTTTTTATATGGCCGTTCGTGTTAACCAAAGTTTTTGGCTGCTAAAGTCCAACTTTTGACGCACTATTAGATCTGATCTTACTCGTCATTTTTGAAGCGCTTTTATGGCGCTTTTTGGTGTTTTATATGAAGGTTATCAGATTTAGTCACTCGTCGTATTGTGAGAAAATTTTCTTTTTGTGTTCCTCAGGGAAAAAAAATGACAACATACACAGAGGTTTGAAATGAAAGTAGGCCTAAATTATGACAGAATTTTCATTTTTGGGTGAACGATTCCTTTTAAAAGCTATAAAAAAGGTTAAAGGCAGCCTTTTTTTTTCAGTTGGAATGTTGTTCTTTTTATGAGTGTTTTCATAAATATAATGGAAGAGTCGGAGCTCTTGAAAAATGCGTACAGTAGTGAGTTTTCCACTTGTACCATGAATAGAGCACAAGGTGTTGGGCTGGAAAAAGGATTTCTGGTGGAAAGTCTTGAAGTCATGAAATTCCAGTCAGTTTATTGTTAATTTAGCTGTTAAGTGCTTTTTCTGAGTGCATGACTTCACATACACTTACTGTTCAAAAATCGGGAGTGAAAATACAGTAAAAGCAGTCATATTGTGAAGTAGTCTTACAATTTAATTTTTCTATTGTAATATATTTTGTAATGTGATTTATTCCTGTGTTCAATGCTGAATTTTCAGCATCATTACTAAAGTCTTCAGTGTCTTCACAAGAAGCTTCAGAAATCATGCTGATTTGCTGCTTAGGAAACATTTCTAATTATTACCAATATTGAAAATGGTTAATATCAAACACACACACTCACACACACACACAGGTTAGTTTTGCTATCAAAGTGAGGACATTCCATAGGCGTAAGGGTTTTTTTACGGTACAAACTGTACATTCTGCCCCCCCCCCCCCACCCCTAAACTTAACCCTCACAGAAAACATTCTGCATTTGTACATTTTTAATAAAACTGTTTAGTATGTTTTTAAAGCTATTTGAAATATGAGGACTCACTTCATGTTTATGTCATGTTACCAGCATGATACCCATGTCATTATACAGATTTGTGATCTCATAAATCACAAAAAACACACGCACACACACGTGCACAACCACACACACACACACACACACACATAGGATTCTATACTTCTTTGCAGATAGATTTGATAAAAAAGTCTCAAAATGTACACGACTTAAAAAAACATTACATAATGTAAATAACTTGTCTGTGTGTGTCTGTGTGTGTGTGTGTTTGTGTGTCTGTGTCTGTATGTGTGTCTGTGTGTGTGTGCGTCTGTGTCTGTATGTGTGTGTGTGTGTGTGTCTGTGTTTGTCTGTGTGTGTCTGTATTTGTGTGTCTGTGTGTGTCTTTGTATGTGTATGTGTCTTTGTGTCTGTATGTGTGTGTGTCTCTGTCTGTGTTTGTCTGTGTGTGTGCCTGTATGTGTGTGTGTTTGTGTGTGTGTGCGCCTGTATGTGTCTGTGTGTGTGCCTGTATGTGTGTGTGTCTGTGTGTGTGTGTGCGCCTGTCTGTGTGTGTGCCTGTATGTGTGTGTGTCTGTGTGTGTGTGCGCCTGTATGTTTGTGTGTGTCTGTATTTGTGTGTCTGTGTGTGTCTCTGTCTGTGTTTGTCTGTGTGTGTGCCTGTATGTGTCTGTGTGTGCCTGTATGTGTGTGTGCCTGTGTGTGTGTCTGTATTTGTGTGTCTGTGTGTGTGCCTGTATGTGTGTGTGTCTGTGTGTGTGTGTGTGTGTGTGCCTTTATGTGTCTGTGTGTGCCTGTATGTGTGTGTGCCTGTATGTTTGTGTGTGTCTGTATTTGTGTGTCTGTGTGTGTCTCTGTCTGTGTTTGTCTGTGTGTGTGCCTGTATGTGTGTGTGCCTGTATGTGTGTGTCTGTATGTGTGTGTGTGTCTGTGTGTCTGTATGTGTCTGTGTGTGTGCCTGTATGTGTGTGTGCCTGTATGTGTGTGTGTCTGTGTGTGTGTGTGTGTGTGCCTGTATGTGTGTGTGTCTGTGTGTGTGTGTGTGTGTGTGTGTGTGTGTGTGTGTGTGCGCCTGTATGTGTCTGTGTGTGTGCGCCTGTGTGTGTGTCTGTATGTGTGTGTGTGTGTGTGTGTGTGTGCCTGTGTGTGTGTGCCTGTATGTGTCTGTGTGTGTGCCTGTATGTGTGTATGTGTGTGAGTATCTATGTGTGTGTGTGAAAAAAACAGGACATGACTAATTTGCATTGTTTTAGTAACCACAGTTTTGTTTTGTCTATACAATCAATGAATAATGATTTGCTCACAAGATTTTCACAAAAAAACCATATATAAAGTTCTATGTGCAAATCATTTTGCTGGGATTGTCCAGGAAAAAACAAACCTGACGACCAAAACCATGTACATTAGTAATTTCCTAATTTCCTCACGTAATGCCGGGGCCCCTAAAGTGATCAGCACCTTTCAGCGGCCCTGTTTGCGGGCACAAAAATGGTAAAGTACGCTCTTCATAACTGTGGGTGTTATGCTGAACGTCGGACCGCTTTGCCCTTAAGTGTCCCAGTAACATCATTTTAGAATGGTGTTGTTAGTCGGGTGACCGTAGGCGGTAAAATTGTGGCGTGCCAATGCAGGAAGCTTCTCCTGCGGGCCTTCCTCTACTTCCCATTTCTAAAGCGCCATTAAAACACATTCTCTGTCTGAGACACTGAATTAACCTGCTCTCGGGCAAACACTTCGCCCACACACAGGTGGTGCGGCTTGCAGACTGTTGCAGCTTGTGTTCGTGGGAGATGACCGCAGAACGCTGAAATGGAAAAGACCTATTTAGTGCCGCACACTCTCAGTAATCATGTGAGACAGACGCTGGTGTCGTAATCTGGAACGTCCCTGTGAAGCTGCAGGGGTAAATGTTTTACTTAGAATTCCCGTCTTGACTGCGTGACCCGGCAAACCTGTTAATAATCGACTCGTGGGTTTGTCCGCCGACCTCCCGAGGGTCCGAGCGTGTGATGGTGTAACCCGGTCGGTCGCCGCTAATCTCAGGTGTCACGCGCGTCGGGCTTCTCGCGGCAGTGATGGATGGCTCCATAGATTCAGAGTTGTCACTTTAAATTGTTTTTGTGGCAGATGTCACCGCTTCTGTCTCAATTCAGTCCGTCTTCTCCGTTGGCTCCTTCAGGAATAACGCGGAGGAGAGACGCGCATGGTAGCGGTGTCGAGTGTTTCTGACGGTTTATGAGACGGGGGTGTTTGATTCAATGTCCTCTTGCATGGCTGCGCCACGTTTGACGTCAAACAAACACTGTAGGAGTATATATCTGTAGACGTGCAGTATGCAATTTTGGGTTTGACATTTCGGATGGGCTCTAGAGTTTTTTTCACTCCTATGACGTATTTAAAGACCCTCTTTACATGTGAAATGATTACTGGTGTTGTGCCGAATTCTGACCCCCCCTAGTATTGGTAGGTTTAGGATTAGGCAATCAGGTAGAGACTTCAACGAGGGGGGTAATAATTTGGCCTGGAGTCGAAATTCGGTGCTTTGCTACACTTTGCTGGTTTGCTGCCAGGTTCATTGAAGCGGTATGATTGACAGAATGACATTGTGATAACAATTTATTATGTAGGCCATGTATTATTTGTTTCAGGATTATGCAAATAAAGTATTCATTCTTTGTGGGAAATTTATGGGAAATAAAAACAGAAATGGATGTAGCCACTGTGGGAAGATGCTTTCTTCTCTATGAAAATGTAGTCACATGACTTTTTAAACATGTATCTATGATTTTTTTTTTTTTCAGTAAATGTGATTATGTGGTAATTTATGCATGTCTTCTTAATAAATTAAAAATGTGAATTTTATTCCCAAAACATCCCAAATTTGATTACAAATACAGTAATATTGTGAAATGGTGTACAATTTAAAATAACTGTTTTCTATTTGAATTCCTGTGATGCAAAGCAACATTTATTAGTATTGAAAACAGTTTCATATTCATATGCAGGGCTGGGTGGGTTACTTTTAAAATGTATTTCACTACAGATTACAAAATACATGCTTTAAAAAGTCATTTGTAACGTATTTCGTTACATTACTCAAGTTTAGTAACTTAATCGAAATACTTTAGAATACTTTGGAACACTAATAAGTGTGGAACAAACACAAAAAAGGTCATTGCAAGTTTTTATCTCACAATTCTGACTTTTTCCCTTAGAATTGCGTGATTTGAAGTTGCAATTGCGAGTTATAAAGTCCGAAATTATGACATTTAACTCACATATTAAATTCACAATTGCAAGAGAAAAAGTCCGTATTGCAAGTTTATATCTCCCAATTCTGACTTTATAACTTGCAATTGTGAGTTTAAATCTCGCAATTCTGAGAAAAAGAAGTCAGAATTGTGAAATGCAAATGGCAAAAAAAACAAATTGTGAAAAAAAGATGCAGTGACCTTTTTTACAATTATAAAACATGAAACTGAACTCGTCTTTTTCAGACGGTCAGAGTCAGAGAATCACCAATCGCTGTTTAAATGACATTAAAACTCAAAGTAATCACTTTGGTAATCTAAAATACTTTACTGTAATGTAATCTGATTACCACCCATTTAAAATGAAATACACTTACTCAAATTTTGTATTTTAAATACGTAACTTAAGTTACTTGTATTTCGTTACTCCCCAACCCTGCTCACATTGCCTATGATACATTTTTTCCCCAGGATTCTTTGATGAATAGAAAGAACGGCAAAAGAACAGCATTTTTGCGACATTCTAAATGTCTTTACTGTCACTTGGGATCAAGAAATCCCTTTTCAACAGTAGTGAATGTAAACCCAGCAAAATGCATGTCCATCTGTTGTCAGGATGAAAGTTACAGTATGTGTGCACAGTACAAAGAACCGCTTTATTTCAAGATCTCGCATAATGTGTTCCATTGAATGAGCCTCAGTACGATGGATATTTATCTTGTAATTCACATTAGTTTTAGGTTTGTCTTCAGCTGAGGAGATGAAGAGATAGCGAGGCTGTCTGAATGCCATTTGTTGTGTTTCTCATGTGTTACCCCAGGGCTCACATTCGCTTCAGTGCTGTAGTGGTCTGACCCTTCTGACTCCCCCTAAGCATCAGAGGTCAAGAGGTCAGGCTTGGGGTTAAGAAGAGGTCTTGAACTCAATGTAGGGCCTGAATTCTAGCCTGTCGGATCCCGGACACAGACCCCATGAATATCCCCGAGTTGTTTCAGTCTAAAGTTAAACGGTTCTGGCATCTCCGTACTTTTTATAGCATTTCAGACGTAAAGCTGCGGCGGCAGCTGATGTAAAATCAGCATAGTTAGGCTGTCCTTTCAAAGCAATATATAAGTCAGTCTGCTCTTTCATGACAGCATGTTTTTCAGGTCACGTTTGAAGGCCTGCTCTCAAAGTGAATATTTTCATGTGAACAAGACGTGATATCATGGAAATCAAAGCAATGCATTGCTATATTCACGCTGGCATTTGTCAGATGGCAGAACAAGTTTTTTTTCCCTTTTTGAACTTCTGCTTCCTCCTTTTTTCTGGTTGTTTTGCTAACCCTTTAAGCTATTTTGTTTATCTGGCGTCTTTTAGTTCTGTGATGGTGTGCGTTTGGTTTTCCCGTTTCTTTGCAGATTGCGTTATGACTTTGCAGAAGCTGCGTTAGTAATGAAGAGATTTTGCTTTTCGAAATTCTTACATATTATTTTCGCTCTTGGTGTAAACTGGACTTTTTAAAATATGGTTGTTATTATAAACAAAAGTGGTATTCTTAAAGTTTCTCTAATGTTCTGAACAAAAAAATGATATTGTAAACCTAAAGGCTCAAAATAATTAATTGGTTTGAGTAGGGTAAACTTAAATTAAACCAATTAGTTGCGTATTTTTTGAGTTCACAAAACTAACAGATTTTAAGTCATCTGAATTATTTCATTGTATTGAGTTTTAAGAACTTGTTTCTTTTAATTTAGAAAAACTTATATTGAACTGAAACTGGGCTGGGATTTTTATTTCCCAGCATGCTTTGCTATGACATTTGAAAGGGAGATTAAATGTTAAAATTAGCTAACTGTTATATATACGGGGGTTACCATCATGGTGACAAGTGGAGCACGAGCTTAGTTTGAGAACATATGTTAAATGTTTTATATTGTGCTACCAATTAGAAAGTTAACATTTACTGAATTAGCTAATTAAGGTTAGGCAAGTTTTCTCTACTAAAAATATTTAAATTGAGATTAAATGGTAATTTTAAGTTAAATGTATAAATTATCTCACTCAAATATTTCAAGTTAAGAGCAATTAAAATTGTGAGTACAAAATAAAAATCTGCCAGTTCTGCTTACGGTACTTAAACTTTGAATTTCTTAACTTAAAAAATTTGATGTAACTGATTACCTCAATTTTTTGAGTTTGGCCAACTTATTTGAGTTTGCATTATGAATCTGTTTCTGAATCATTTTTTTAAAGTATTTAAATTGTGAAGAACCATTGCATGAATATATACATTGTAAATATACACAGCATACATATTGTTATGTATTTAATTTATTCTTCTTTAAATGTAAAGATGGGTCAAATGAGGTTATGAACTAAACATTTTACACTATTTTGTGAAGATGAGGATTAAATGAAGTTCAGACCCTGACGATTTCAATAAACACCGCGTCTGAAATTGAATACGTACTCTATAGTATGTGAAAAATAGTACGCCAACAGAGTAGTATGTCCGAATGCATATCAGTAGGCGAAAAATCCCTGGATGACCTAACACTTCCGCTAAGATTCTGAAGTGTGCTTCCGATGGAGACTTTATTATCCCATGAGGCCACGGGAGAGGATTTATGAATGGCAGTGAGTTGACGCTACTGATGCTGGTAGGTCATGTGACCGTAACGACATGGCAGATGTAGTATGTCTGGATTTAATTCATAACTACCATTATTCATACTAAATAGAACATACTTTGTGAAGTAAATTCAAATGTAGTACCTTCTTAGAGACAGGAGGTGATTTCGGACACACTGAAACTGACCGTTTTAGATCTCTCAAAGGAGACGCTGTGGTGAGGTTTTGTTGTGGGTTCAGATCGCTGTATTTTTACCTGTCTTGTCATGCTTATGAAGGCAAACCAGTATTTCCGCACTTTACCGTACAGTTTGAATAATGTGAAACCCATGCTGTTCTCTCTCTCTTTCGCTCCTTGTTCCCTGCGGCTGGGATCACCCTCCGTTTTAGCAACAGTAACTAAAACAGATGCACAGCAACAGGTTTGGCCATGTCTGTTTGGCTCCCTGCAAACTTTACAGAGAAATGTGTGAGTGTGTGTGAGAGAGAGAGAGAACAAAAAACTGAATGTGAGAGTGTTTTTCATAGCGGCGTTTGGAACAACTGTGCATGTGTGTGTTATCCAAGCCTCTGTTATTCTCTGCTCAGTGAAGATCTTTAAAACGGCTTGTACGTATAATGAAGGAAAGGTATAATTCTGCTTTTTATGTCTTCAAGGAATAATTCTTTTTTCCCCCGTCCATGGAAACACTGACTCTTTCCAGTAATTAAGCTATAAATTTAACAGCTTAGCTTTTAAAAAGTGTATTTTTTTCTGCCCGAAAAGGAAGGGGGTCCAGCACATGTTGGTTAGCAGTGGTACAGCATGTTTCTTTGTTTGCCCAGTGTGGAGAACTGCAGGCGGACACTGGTCAGAAACTTTGCTGGAGTGACCGTTGTCTACTGTTGTGAGAAATTGTTCCCATTCTAATTAATAAGATATTGTGCGGATAATTAATAAGATAAAGTGCGGACCCTTTTTTAACTATAATTGAACCAAAGTAGTTTTTGTGTCAAAAATGTAGCCCACTTATGGAATGGAAACTTGTTTCTCAATTGAACACTCTTGCACAATACATTAAAAGTACATGTTTCACCGCGGATGGGGAAACACACGTTTAAACACACTAGGGGTCTCATTCATTTAAAAAAAAAAAAGCTGAAGAAAATTTGGTGCATATAGTTTGTATTAGTGCATTATGTTACATTTACACTGTAAAAAAAACTTACCGTGATTTTAACGGTAAAAGACTGTAAAAATGCTTGCGTGAAAAGCAGTTAATTGGTTTACAGAGAGTTTATGTGCTCTATACGGTGAATAACTGTAATAGATCTAATGGTACTGTAAATGTACTGTCATTGTATAATTTATAGTGAAAAAACATAAATTGACCTTCCCACAATTCTCTGCGTTACACTTCACACTTGAGTTACTTCTTAGTTTTTTCTAATCAATTATGTACATTAGGGTTTAAATAAATGTTAAATAATGTTTATTGCATAAGTTTCATGTGTGTTGCCATGATGGTGTTTAGTATTTGTGTAAATGACACCGCATCTTCTATATATTAGTATTGTCCTTCTCAGCTTTTGGAAAAGCTGCTTGTGATGAACTTTGATTGATCATGTGACTCTCCACATGATCACTACATTTACAAAGGTGCAAAACAGATATTAGTGTCACTTCAGAAGGTTGGTAAATGAACATTATATCAATTAATAAAATACGTTTTTTTCCTGTAAATTTTACATAATTTTTTTGCTTCCATATTTTTTACGGTAAAGTTCTAGCAACCACAGCAGCCGTTTTTTACCGTAAGTTTTACTGGGATTTTTTTTTTTTACAGTGTAGAATTTGGAACACATGGATATTTTTTTTAAAAGTCGCCAAGGCTGCCTTTATTTGATCCAAAATACAGTAATGTTATGAAATATTAAAATAACAGTTTTCTATTGCAATAAATATATGTTGAAATGTAATTTATTCCAGAGATCAAAGCTGAATTTTTAGCATCATTGCTCCAGTCTTCAGTGTCACATGATCCTTCAGAAATCATTCTAATATGATGATTTGCTGCTCAAGAAATATTTCTTATTATTGTGTGAAAAAATATTTTTGTGGAAATCTTGATACATTTTTTGATAAACAATTCTTTGATAAGATTCTTTATAAATAGAAAGTTCAAAAGAACAGCATTAATTTGAAATCGATTTTTTATGTACCATCATAAATGTCGCTGTCACTTTTGATTAGATTAATGCATCCTTGCTGAGTAAAAGTATTCATTTCTTTCAGCCAAAACGACAACAAAAACCTTACTCACCAAACGTTTGAACAGTAGTGTATGCAAGGATGTTTTATGACCTTTAAACGATATGTTTTATGAATTTTAAATAATTTATAAGGGCATTTCTGAGTAAATTGTTCATATATTTACTGATTTGTAATGCACTAATTCGGATTCTTGCTTACTATTTAGGGTACATAGTGCGTGAATAGGGATACAGTCATAGTGATGTTCGTTTAGTCACATCAAAATAATTTTAAATCCACGGCTATGACTGACAAACGGTATTTTAAAAAAAAAAAAAGTATGGCCGTAGTTGGTTTTGTTTAACAAGCTAAATCTGCTGCCAAGGTCACGGCTAAATGTATTTAACATTGTTCTCTGAATTGTTCCTGTTATACAAGAAAGCCTTACAAAAATTGCCCATGGTAACGGTAGTTTTTGCTAAAAGGTCCAACAAAAAGACTGCGCTACTTGATATCAGCCTCCATTGTCTTGGCTTTTGGCTTCTACAGTAGCAACAGTAACTAGTAATCAGTGTTTTGGTTGCAACTATGGTTACCATAGTAAAAAATGATCCTCACTCTTGAGTGTTCGTCCTCTTCTCTGACGCTTTCAGCTGTCCCTCAAACCCTCAAATTGCTCACCCTCGTAAGGTTTACAATAGAGCTGGTGTAAAATTGCAGCTCACTGCTTCCCTCTTACTGCACACACGATCTTTTTTGGCTATTGTTCGTTCTTGCAGGGGTTTTTTTTCTTCCTTCGTTCCACCCCCTCACCGCGCCTGAACACCATTCAGACTTTCATTCTGAATGTCTGTCAAGCTCTGACTGTGTATCGGACTAAAGTGACTAATGCTGGACCGACGCCACCCACCTGCTATAGGCTGAAAAGGTTGTGCGAGTGTGTGTGTTCTCTCACTTCAGGCCTGCATGTTGCCTTATTTTCTCTCCAGAGCTGATTCACAGAGGTATTTCTGTGTGAGCGCTGCATGTCAGTTCAATGTTTAGAAGAGATTGCGTATTTACATGCACATTTTCAGGGGATACGCCCACATACGGCTCTCTGGAGGAGTTTAGGCCTTCGAGTTTTGTGGTCAAAACTGCAGTTCGGCTCCGTTCGGCATGACCGATCGAGATAGCGGCAGAACAGTGTGTTTTCATCTCTCTCTCTCTCTGTTTTCATGTAGTCAGTGCAGCACATGCTCTTTGCCGCCGTGTCTGTCAGCATGCTGTGATGCTCTTTTTGTGTCCCCCGTTTAAACGCATTGCAGTTCAAACACGACGTCAGAATAGGGACAGAATGTGTTTCGTTTCTTGCGGTTGCTGCTCGTGAATGAAAAAAACACCACGCTTAAAGTTTACAACGTTCGCACAGTGGCACAGATGAATTAAATCCCGCAAGTAAATCCCAGAAATGTATCCCAGATCCATTGAGCGATCTCGCCGGTCTTAAATGTGTATCCCTGCGGCGTTTGTTCTTCCTGAGTTGAACCGCGGTTTTGGACGCATTTGATCCTTGCGAGCTCCTCTTTTTAAAGTCATAAAAGTGCATTTGCGACACATTTTGCTTCTGTGATGTGATGTATTTCAGCAATATTCGACAAGAAAAAATGGATTAGATCATGCAAAGTGAGTTTAATAATAGAATGAAATCAGATCCAAATGGGCGTTTACTTCCCAGAGTTATTTTTGTATCATTTATATGCATATTACTATTTTTTGTTATGTGCTTTTGTCATTTTTATTAGGTTTTTAATCATTTAATATTTTTTTCGCTGTATTTTATATTTCAGTTTAAATTCCAAGGCAACATTTCATTTAACACGATTTTCATCGTTTGTTTTATTTTTGTTTATTTCATTTAACAAACATGATCTTCAGTAGTTTTAGGTCACAATAACAGCACTGCTATTCCCCTCCCCAATCATCACCCGCAAACTCTTTTGAGCTGGACGTGGAGCCTGAAGGTCAAGTTCAACCTTCGGAGCATTGTGGTTCCCAATGGAAAATCTGCCTTTATTTGCTTTTTTGCCACAACCTTTTCTACATTAATGTTACGGCATTAAATTACTGTGTTAACTGTTTAAAAAAGGCTGCATTACCTACAACAGTAACATAAAACAATGAATTTTTGACTATTGGTTAACATTAATCAGTAGTTTGCATGTTCTTGGCGACATCAACCAAAATGGAAAGTCTTTTTCGACTTAAGATATTACAATACATGTACAATATACAATTACATGTATAGAAATAAATAAATATATATATATATATATATATATATATATATATATATAATTATTACCAACTTCGGTACCAATCGGTAATGAAATTTAAAAAAATGTATTGATTTGAACACAGTTGAGTGGATTCTTAAACAGCTCTGATATATGTATTATACACACACACACACACACACACATATATATATATATACATACATACAATTAATTGCGATTAATCGCATCTAACATAAAAGTTTGTTTCCATAATATGTGTGTGTATATATAATATTTATGCACACACATATACAGTAGCAAGAAAAAGTATGTGAACCACTTTCAGAATCTGCGAAAAGGTGAATAATTTTAAGAAAATAAGAGATCATACAATTTGTTATTTTGTATTCAGTTCTGTCCTGATATTGTCTAAGATATTTTACATAAAAGATGTTTATATTTGGTTGACGAGAAAAAAATAGCAGAATTTATTCACATGTATTTCACTTTCAAAAGGGATTTGACAGCACTTATATACACATACATGTACATTAACAAACTTTTATGTTACGAGCGATTAATCGCGATTAATCGATTTGACAGCACTATTACAGATGCAAACTTTTTTGAGCAACACACATCGGTGGATTGTGCGCAATACAGAACTTGCATTAAAAAAGTACACTCTAAAGCTATCGACGCACTATTTTTGTGTGGATGTGGCTTTGTTTGAAGGCAGAATTGCTCTAAAGATATCAAACCCTGACTGCAGACCACCGGAAACCCTTATAAGGGTGTTGTGTGGGGCATGCCTGTGTGTGTGTGTGTGTGTGTGTGTGTGTGTGTGTTTGTGACTACACTGGCAAAGCCTAGCGGTTTACACAAGCGAATCTCGATCTAGCTGTTGCTAGGGCAACAGGAGCAGCATGAGTCTGTGTGTGCAGGTGCCGTTCCTGTGTCTGACTGCGGGAGGAAGCGGGGAGAGAAAGAGAGGGCTTTTTTTTTAGGAAGGAGGATTGACTCTGTGAATGATTGATTATTTGTGGGAGAGACCCCAACGGGAATGAAAGGATGACGATACAGGAGAAGAATGGTTTGAGAGAGAAAGAAGGGTAGTTTGATAGAGAGGCAGTCCTTAACAGGAGCCCAAGGACCCAGCGGGAGTCCGGGTAACCCAAGTGACTTTCATACAGAGAAGAATGGAGAGGAAAAAAGACATAATAACGGAAAAACGATGCAGTGATATGAATTCAGCCATAGTAACCCCTAGAGAAGCAGATGTCACGGATGCTGGCGAGCTCCAAAAATGAGTGAAAAGCACATGAAAGTCGTCTGTATTCAACACTTTTGGGAGATTTGAATGTTTTGGGTGAGCTGTTCCTTTAAGGACTTGTTCATATGTGCATGTGTACTTAGATCTCACAGCCAGAAGAATCTGCTGCCTGCGCCTCTCTCTCTCTCTCTCTCGCTCTCTGGTGTGTTTTCAGAGGCGCACAAAAGCAGATTCCCCCAGCACAATGCCAGATTCACCCGGTCCGTTCTGGAAATTCCTCCAGTTCTGACGGGGCATCTGGGCTTTTCCAGGAGCTTTGCCAGCCGCTTTCCCGCTTCATTCAGACAGCTCCAGTCCCTCGTGACTTTCTTGAGGTCACAATCAGAACAGACAGCACAAAGACTGGTGCGCGTCAATAAAAGCAAGTGTTTTTGGCGGATATCGTGCAGTTGAAGAAGATTTTGGAGGTTTTCTTTAGCACAGCTGTTATATGATTCAGATTAAATATGAATTTAATTCAGTGCTGTCGAATGATTAATCGTGATTAATCGTATCAAAATAAGTTTAAAAAGAGTACTGTGTATATTTATTATGTGTACATGCATGTAAATATTCAATAAAAATATATTATAAAATAATATACATATTTATATATTGTATATATTGTATATTTATATATTATATTTATAATATAAATTTCTTAAATATATACATGTATGTGTGTGTATTTATATACACATAATAAATATACACAGTACTCACAAACTTTTATTTTGGAATGCCATTAATCATGATTAATCGTTTGACAGTACTAATTTAACTACAGCAAATGAGATGCAAGTCATTTTAGCAGTTTTGTGGACATTTATTTAAAAATGTTCAAAAGATTGGGGCCAGCAAGTTCGTTTTATTTTTTATTATTATTCAAGAAATTGATGCTTTTATTCATAAGGATGCATGAAATTGATCAAACGAGACCGTAAATGAATGTATAGTGTTACAAAAGATTTATATTCCAAATAAATGCTTTTTTTGCACTTTCTATTCATCAAGGAATTTCCTCAAAAATTGTAAAAAAGTGTTTTCAACATTGGTAAGAATTGTTTTTTTGCCATCGCAGAAATAAATTGCATTTTTAAAATATATTTAAATAGAAAGTTATTTTAAATTGTGATCATTTTTCAAAATAAGAGTTTTACAGTAGTTTTGATCACACACATGCATCCTTGAGCATAAGAAACTTATGAGAAACATAAAAAAAACTAATATATAGCGTAATAATAAGGCTCATAAAATAAAAAGTTTTTCAGCTGATCAAGTTTTGCTGCTGTGAACTCTAACACTGTCAGCCATTAACCAATGAGATTCGCAGACGTGACCAGCTTTTGAAAATCCAATTTGCGATTTTTCCCTGCTTGATTGTTTTTTGTTGTTTGTTTGTTTTATGCTTTCAAAATGTATATTGTTCATTCTCCATGATGGCCAGGAATAGTTTCGGATGTTTCCTTCTTTGTTGCCATCACAAACTTTCTCTTGCCCTTTGACCTCATGTTGCAGTCTGTCTCTTAAAGTAAATGTTTGTGTGCCTGTGTAAGTATAAATGTGTAAAATACGACTGTTTCCCTTCACACACTCATCAGAAGAGAGCCAGAGCGAGTCTTGACCCTCGCCACAATCTGTTCACCAGCAGGACGCCTCCTCTCTCTCTCTCTCTCTCTCTTCAGCCTTGGCTTTGTCCTTGAGTTTTCTGTTATTTTCAGCACAGAATGTCTTAGTAAGATCATGTAACATAAAAATAACTGATTCAGAAACATCTATCTCTCTCCAGCTTTTGTATTTTATTAAAGCATAAATTATAACGTAAATTTGGTGTTTTCCACATTTCCTCCACACATAACGGCTTTTATACTGTACAAACTGTACGTTCTCTCCCCCTACATTAACTTTACCCCTAAACCTACCCATCACACAAAACACTCTTTTACATTTTTAATGAAACATTGTTTAGTATGTTTTTAAAGCTTAAATATGTGGACTCATATTTCATGTTTACGTCATAATACCAGTGTCATACCCATCATTTTTCAAATTTGTGTCCTCATAAATCACAAAAAGGCACTCACACACACACACAGTTGTGTTTTCATGTTTTACGGGGACATTCCATAGGCGTAATGGTTTTTATACTCTACAAACTGTATATTCTGTCCCCCTACACTACCCCCACCCCTAAACCCACCATCATAGAAAATGTTCTGCTATTTTATATTTTCAAAAAAGATAATTCTGTATGATTTATAAGCTTGTTTCCTCATGGAGACCAAAAAAATGTCCCCACAAGATCAAAATTTACTAGTATTACTATACCTGTGGGGACATTTGGTCCCCATAATGTAGGGAATACACACACACACACACACACACACACTACAGAGCTGTATTTTCATATATACTACACCCTTCCATATTTTCTCAAAGAAAACATTTTGTATTTTTAATGTTAAAAATGTATTACTAAGTAAACAAAATATTTTACGTACTCTAAGTATAGCTTAGTTTATAATATTTACCTGATGGTTTCGGCATCAAATTACAGAAAAAAAATCCAGTTTGAGCTATCAGAAAGGCAAACAATTTGAACAAGCGTCTGAATGAACCACTGTGTTCGTGGAGTGCTTTTCAGACAAGTGAAGTGTTTTACATGGAAATGAGATTCGCCGCATTATTCTGGAGGTGAAGCACCTTGTGGATGATGCGAGACTGCCCGAGTTCCCGTCCAATCAAACGCGTCGGCGGGGACGAGCGAGGAACTCTTGTCTGTTGGATGTGTGTGTTTGAAGTATCGTTCAGATCGACAGCGCTGCTCGAGCCGTTCACTGCAGACGTTTATGGCTGGTGTTTGTATTGATTGTGTAGGCCGAAACACACTGTATACTGCATGTTCACGATACCTTCGAACATGAAACTGCAGCTTTTGAATGTTCAGAGGGAAACTATGGTGGGCGGAGCTTCATTTTGTACTTTGGAATTTGATTGGATCTGATGGGTTTTGATGTTACTGCACTGTAAATATGTTTTCACGATTTGCCAAATCAACTTAGATAATATAATATTTTGAGTTTCTTTTTTTAAATGAATCGCCTTCATTGTATTGACTCAAATTCATTTTTTAATTTCAATGAACTCAAATTTTTAAGGCGACCAGGCAACTTACTTTATTAAGTTAAACGAACCATTTTTTTTTTTTAGAGTGTGGTTAATATAAATTAGAAATATTTCTGTTTATTATTATTATTATTATTATTATTATTATTAAGGCTGTAAAGATTTAAATCTTATTTTAGTATTATTTTTATGTTCTTAATTTTTATAGCTTTAAATTATTAGCATTTCAATGTAATTTTTTTAGAAATTTTGTTATGTGCTTTTGTCTTTTTTTTTTTAAATATTAGTATTTCAGGGTTTTTTTTGTACTTTCAGTTTTTTTTATTTCCCCTTTCCAATTAATAATTTTAGTGCTTCAGCTTATTTCACTTCTAATTTTTTGTTTTTCATCTATCTTCATGCCTTATATAGTCACATTTTATTTTATTTCAGCTTTATTTCAATTAAAAAATGTTTTATAATTTTTATTACAAGTTTGTTGATAATTATCCTGCGTTTAAGTCAATGTAAATTGCTATTCTCAACTAATTTGGGTATACGTTTAAAAAAAATGTAGGTTGGGATTTCTGCAGCATTTATTAATCTTAATGTTCAACTTTCACTAATACATTATTAAAATCAAATGTTGTAATTGTTAACATTAGTTAATGCACTGCGATCTAACATTAGCGACCAGATTAACAAATACTACCAGATGTATTTGTTCATGTTAATGAACACATTAACCAATGTTAACAAATGTAAAGTGTTGCGATTTTGTCTATTCTTATCCAGGAAATGAACAGCGTAGAAACTCTTTTTTTAACCCAGCAACAGAGAAAATACCTACTGAATGTCTGAAGATGAGTGTGCGATGGCATCATAATTATATTTCTGGTTTATTACGATGAAAAGGGTGTGAACTAAGCGATTTGAGAGGCGTGTGTGATTTAAATTGAAGAGCTCGTGAAATACAATAATGCTCAATATTGATTTCTGCAGAGAAAATGACCGACAGGGCGTGCTTGGGAATAACTCTCGCTCGCAGAAGGAGCAGAGATTGATTTCTGAATGAGTGCTAAAGAGGCACGTGAAGGTGTGGACGTGGAAACGAGATGAATGGGGAGAGATTATGAGCAGGAAAGGGTTAAACCGCTCGGCTGTGAACATATGGAGAGAGTGAGCTGGGATGAATGGATGCTTAAAAAAAAACCCAAAGACGCGTTGATTGGCAGAGAGGGATGAATGGGGAAGAGGTGGATTCGTGTGAAGCGGGAGATGTGGTTGCGGTTCATGCATGTTCTCATTTGCCCCCTAGCAGAGCTTCATCCTCTTGCGTAACGGGGGCCGTTCCTTCAGCAGCTGTTGCCATGGGAATTCTGGAGAAGGGGGTGCGAGCATTCCTGTGAATCTCCTCTGAGTCTTCCCCCTTCTTTCCCTTTCGCACGTCCACAAATGAGAAGCAAATTAGTTAGAAATCATGCATTTCCTGTTGGGAGAGCACAAGGGTGGCACCCAAACACATCTGACAGTTAAAGGATTACTGGTTGCGTTTGCAGTGGAATACTAGAGTACTGCGCGCTCTATGTTCTTACTTGAAGAAATGAATACTGTTATTCAGCAAGGACACATTAAATTCATCAAAAGAGAGTAAATGTATTTACAGTGTTACAAAAGATGAAAATAAATGCTGTTTTTTTTTTTAAACTTTCTATTCATTAAAGAATCCTGAAAAAACTAAATATCTGTTTCCACAAAAATATTTAGCATTAAAACTGTTTGCAACATTGATTATAATCAGAAATGTGTCTTGAGGATCAAATCATCCTATCAGAATGATTTCTGAAGGATCATGTGACACTGAAGACTGGAGCAATGAAGCTGAATGATGATTCACAGGTATAAAGTACATTTTAATATATATTCAAATAGCAAGTTTATAATAATATTTCACTGTTTTACAGTATTTTTGATCAAATAAACTTAAGAGACTTCTTTCAATAACCCCAAACTTTTGAATGGTAGTGTATGAAGCAGTAGGCAAAGATGATCATTAATATGCGACACTGGTGTCACATGACCTCTTCATGTCGCTTTTTTAATTCAGTCTCCCAGTTGTCATCTCAGAAATGGGGTTCAAATGATCCTAAAAATATTATTTTGCTTTTTTTGCTTTTGTAAAAATGTTAGTCTGATTAAATGAGTTATTGAGAAAAAATGGCTAATATTACTTTTGGTTCAATGGTGCACCAGAAACTAGTGCATTGCATTGTGGGTATTCAGCGCAGTTTGTTCTGTAGTATTCTGCACATTTTGACACATGCAGTTGGTGTTCCATATGTAAATGTGCACAGTACTCTGGGGTCGTTTACACGGCACAATTTTTCAAATAAAAATGGAAAAATGTTTATGCATTTGGCCGTTCATTTACGTGACAACGTGTTTGGTGGGTCTGAAAACACAAACTTTTGAAAACGGGATTGAAAACGATACCGTTATTGTCTCCTTGTAAACGACAAAAACGGCGAGGTCATGCACATGTGTATTACGTGTTCAGTTTATAGACACTTAGTGTCGCCAACTACTGGCCTGGCAGCAGAATACAGCGTTTTTAGTCATTTCCGTGGATCCGTGTGAATGGGATCATTTTGACAACTTTTTGCGACACTTAGTGCATACTACAAAAAAACAAAAAACAGTAGTAAACTCTTAAAGGTGCAGTAGGGGATCTGGCAAATGCTAAAGTGAGCCTACTAGCATCGAAAGCATATGATTCCAGCCGTCCAAAGCCACGCCTCCTCCAAAACACATGAACACACACACATACACGCGCACAGCGTCACAAGAGACGGCATTAAACTACCTCATGTCTCAAAGCACATAGCATTACAATAATAATGAACGTAAACAACGTAAACAAGCTCGTACCCGACTGCTGCAGATTCTTTCCAGTGTTGATACTGTTGAAAAACTTCGCATAATTCCGTGTCCGAGGACATGAACGGCTCTGTTTAGAAAGTTTTGGGTTGTCATCTCTTAATTACGGTAGTTATGACGTGAACGCAGCATAAGCTCGTTGTTTTTGTTTGGTATGACCGGTGAAAGCTGGCTGCTGTTTGTTTGCTTGTGACCGAGGATCTGTCTGCATAGCATGATATGTTGACATGTTGACATGCAGGTAGGACATTGCATTATTTCACTATATATTTAAAAATATGGAATGGTCGTGGCCAAATGGTGAGGGAGTCGGGCTTGTAACCTGAAGGTTGCCGGTTCATTTCCCACGCCGGCAGGAATTGAAGGTGGGGATTGTGAATGAACAGCACTCTCTCCACCTTCGATACCATGACTACCCCTAATTGCCTCACTTGTAAGTCGCTTTGGATAAAAGTGTCTGCTTAAAGATTAAATGTAAAAATAAGGTTGCAAAAATTAAAATTTTCGCAGTTATTCTACAGGAAAATTTTTTTTTTTGGTTTCCATAAACAAATCTTTCAGTGAACAGTTCTTAACATACAATTTTTTCATGGTTTGAATAACGTTTTATAAATCTAAAGAAACTTTTTTCCACTATAAAGAATCTTTTTTTTGGAATGAACAGGTTCCATGGGTGTTAAAGGTTCTTCATGGAGCGATAGATACCAATAAAGAACTTTGATTATGTTCATTTTCAGTCAGTGTTTATGTTTTTAGTGTATATGGGTCTGTTTGCGATTGTGAATATGTGATGGCTTGTTTATAATAAGTAAGGATGGGTGTGTGTGTGTGTGTGCTCTGAGCGTGAGAACCGCTGGGCTCTGACTAAACTGTGCCTGAGGTCTAGAAGTATGTGTAAGTCTAGGTGTATGATGACTAACTCAATATCCATGTGTGTGTCTGTACAAGTGTGAGAACAGAACTCATCCTCCCATAACATGAAAATCTAGCAGGTGTTAACCAGACATTCACAGACAGCTGTGTAGGTAAGTGTGTGTTTGCACACCTTCCGCTGTGTTAGCATCGAGCGCGCAGGGGTGTGGGACAGTCTATATGTGTGTGTGTGTGTGGGCACAGTTTATCGCAGCAGATGACAGGAACATGTCACGATCGTCACTGGTCATGTTTGTCGTTACTTTTAGTTGTTTTTCACCCATGTAGAGGCTTTTATGTGTGTGTTGTATTGCCCAAGAGTTGTGGTCGATGAGTTTCTCATTGCACAATGCTGATTTCTTGGATGATTTTCATGTAAAATACAATGATGGCAAATAAGATGTACACTTATATGCTTGTTTACGTAATAATTAATTATTGTCTGTCATTGAGGCTGTTTGTTGATTTTGACACATTAAATTTGCACCTCTTTTAATCGGCAAAGTGAGCATCATAATGTAAATCTATAAATATCAGTTTATGGTTTGCAAATAATCTTAAGATGCATCAATGTAACGTAAATCTCTATACAGCCTAAATGATTGGTTATTGGCTGATGTTGATGATATAAAAACTTAACATATGAATGTTATTTGGCCAACTATTCATTTGAAAGCTTATGTCGTAATGTAAATCTGAATGTTCATCTCATTGTTTTGAGGTTACTATCAGCTGAACGATCAATAATTCTCTAAAATGTTGCACCTGAATAAGTTGGGCTGACTCAAAAAAATTGAGTTAATCCGTTACAATCAGTTAGGATGTTCCGAATTTTAAGTAAGCAGAACCATCAAGTTTTGAGTTTGTAGTACTCATGCATGTTGAGTTAGCTAACTCGTACGTTTTTTTGCAATTAACACGAACAACTTATTTAATTAACTTTCAAATCAAGTTTTGTAATCTTAAAATATTGTTTGATTAATCGGCTAATCGCCTGTGACGTTACAATATCGTAAATTCAATATTGTAATGTAAAATCATCTTCAAATAATTCGCAGAATGATCTAAAAACGTTATGTAAATATGACCAATTATTATTGAAAATTTTAATATATATCTCAACATTTTGTGACTACTATTGGCTAATGGGTTAACAGCCTCATAAATTTGTGATAATATTGTGATTTTGATATCGTAATGTAGTCTAAATCTCAGAATATGGATGTACGCTCATCGATAATAATGACAACTGAATAATCAGCCTCAAAATAATATTCAAATGTTGTAATGCAGAAATATCAGTTATTTACCAATGCAGGTAATCTCAAATTAATCTGTTTAATTAATCAGATGTGGCGTTTCAAGAACTTCTTGATCTAAATTTCTGAATTTCTCCTGCTTATTTGGTTAGCAGCTGATGTGGATGACGTAAAAGTGTTGTACCATTATATCGGTGTTAATTTCACATAAATGTTGGACGTCTCAATGTTGTGATTTCCTGACATCAGATGAATAATCAGCCTCAAAGTAATGTCCAAATGTTGTAATGTAAATCTCAAAGTATCGGTTGTTTACCAATGTCATAATCTCAAAATGGCGTAGAGAAGTGTAAATCTCAAAACATTGGCTAATTACTATAATTTGGCCTGGCAGATTTGACCGTTTTGGATGTGTGTGCATCTGTGCCGGGCTCTGTTGGTCTGTGTACGTCTCCGAGCGCGTGTGTGTTTATGTTTTCGCGTGGGCGGCCGTGCCGTGTGGAGTGTGTGGGCCCGACTCGTGTATTAATAGGAGCGTGTGGCGGTACCGGGGGCGGCGACTCTCCGCAAGTGGGTTAGAAGCTAATCTGATGCTGACAAACTCTCGGCTTCCACCGCTGTGTGCGTGGCTCGAAGCGTTCAGCCGAAGGAATTAGGCAGCCAGCTTTTTATAGACCTTCCGTCCTGCTTTGTGTCTCTCTCTCTCTCTCTCTTATTCGCTGAGAGAGGAAGTCAGCGTGGCGGTAGTCAGGGCTTTCCCTGATTTAGCGCAGGGATTAATAACACTGAAAAAAGTAGTTGGGGGGAAAAAAAGAGCAGAGGAGGAGGAGACACCGAGATACAGGGAAGGAGGGAACAAGGGAGGGTCGGTAAACGGTAGCTTTTACACAAGCGAGCGAGTGAGAGAGTGAGAGAGTGAGTGAGTGAGCTATCAACACCCAGCCGGCTTTCAGTCGAAAGCGAAAGAAACAGAAAGAGAGAGTTTCTAGGCGAGGTCTGTCCGCTGTCTGTTGTGGTCGGAGGTGGTTACGCGGTCGACGTGTGTTTGAGAGAGAGGACACGCTCCGAGGGGAGGTCCAGGTGTTCCCCAGCGGCGTTCCTCTGCGATTCAGGGAAATCCGGCTTGTCCAGATACAGACACACTTTCAGTGGAAGACAAAAACAAACTGATCCAGCCCTGCCATCACTATATCAGCTCTGCTCAGGTACTCTGTGTGAAGGTGTGCGATCATATGTTTACCTCCTTTCTTAGTCTTGTCTAGACTAGATTTGTTTTCAATGATTGAATCTTGAATCTTGCATGATTGGCCAGATTTACACGCATTAGTATAATTGACCAGCTTTGTGTTTATTCACATTTTGAATTATTTTTAGAAAGTGTTCAATGATTGGCCAGCCTAACGTTTGTGATTGGTCAGCGTTTTGTCTTTGCATTTTATGAAGGCGATGCACAATTGGTCAGCTTTGCATTTGTTTGTTTGTGTAAAATGATCTTTATTGTTGCCCAAATATTACAATTGTATTTTTTTTTTTTTTATTGTAATTCATCAGCTTTATTACATGTTTATAACAGATTTTTTTATTTTATTTTACTGTTCCACTTTATATTTGTGTTTTATAAAAGCATTGCACAATTGTTAAGTTTTGAATTTGTATTTTGTTTATTGTAAAATATTGCTTGATAGGTTAGCTTAATGTTAATTCATTTTTGATTGGCCTGTATTACAACTGTAATTTCTTTTTAAATGATTGCATAACTGGGCCAGTTTGAAATACACACACACACACAGATATATATATACACATTGCCTAATTGATCAGCTTGTTGTTTGGAAGTGTTGCACAATCGGCCAACTTTGTGGTTTTTGTTTTGGTTTTTTTTTTGCATTTTTTGTCAGCTTTATATTTGCATTTTATGAAAGTGGTACGTGACTGGTCAGCTTTTTGAATTAATTAATTAAATTTATGCTAGTTTGCATACATTCGCCTTTTTTAAATTGTCGCATGATATTTATTTTTATTTCTAAATGTTGTATATTTGGTCTCTTTTACGTTTTTACGTGCTTGATTTATCTGATCTTATGTCGTGTTTAAGTCATTTTTCACTGAATTTATTCTGTTTTTCTTGTGTATGTCTGTCATCTTGTCAGGATTACTGTAGGTTAGCTTACGGTCGATTAGTGCAGCAAGGTCACGAGACTCTCCTGTCTGCTTCTAATGGTTAATAGTCTTAATAGGGCGGCCTACTTTAATGCTGACCACTGTCCGAGCTTCCAGCTCTTTACTTTATTTGTTGCCTGGCTGTATTGTTATCAAAGACTCTCGATAGCCTTTAGGAGTCGTGATTAAGGTTCTGCAGGGGTCACAGGGGATATTTCCCCTCATCCACCCCGAGGGCCGAATAACTGGACTGGGTGGAGAGGATCAGCCCAGAATGGATGAACGGTTATGTAACAGAGTCAGAGATGGACGTGAATGCTGCAAACACACAGCACAGACCTGGCTCGAGAGTTCTGGTTTACATGAACACCAGAAAGACAAATGACCCCCATTAGCAGGCAAAAAGTATTGTTAACACAGTCACAGGTCGTTTCACGCAACCACGTGTGTGTGTGTTAAGTAAGAGAGTTCGTTTTGAAGTTGGCCGCAACTGAAGCCGTGAGACCTTCATCATATGGTTGAATGGACAAAGAAACAGACAGAGAGAAAGACATGGAGCTCTGAGTATGAATCAAGCTAGAAAAGTTTATGCAGGACTCAGCTGTAAGGATGACCAGATGTCTGAGCAAATGGAAATTAAATGACCCTGTCGGTCCGTGTTGTGTCGCTATATCTCACTCTGACTTTTTGATCTTTTACTGCAGTTTTTCAAACAAAATATATATATATATATATATATATATTGTATCCAGTGTAGCCAAAACATAGAAGTAGATGGGAGCATAGAAAAGAGAAAAAGTATGTGCCGTTGAGGTGAAGGGAGAGATGGATAATTGTTATTTGTAGATTCTCCGTATCGCTCGTCTCACCGGGTTTGTTTTGCCATGTTAGATTACATAATGCTGCCTCCAGCCAGGCTCTAATCGGAGCGGGAAAACACGGAAAACAACTCGCTAACACACACACACACACACACACACAAACACCCGGCTGTTCCGGCGGTCTGTAACTCGTCATGTTGCTTTGGCTGACACTCTGAAGCGCCAGGCAGCCTGACATACACACACACTCACACACATGCCGCTGTACGGCGAAAAGAGCCAACAGAAATGATATTCTCATCATATTTTCCTGTAATCTACTGCCACAGAATTTGCGTACTGGCTGCATCCTAATTCAAAGAGATCCTAGTCTCTTAAGACTAGGATTAGGGCAATGTTTTTCGTGGATTTAAAAAAAAATATGCATTGGTGCATGATGTTTGGGCTGATATTATCCGCAAACCCTTGAAGGAGGAGGAGTTTCTGACCGCTCTCTATAAGCAGGGTTTAAAATGATCACTTTCTAAGTGTTGGGGAAAGATATTTTTTAAATGAATGCATTACAGGATCGTGTTACCCTCTCAAAAAAGTAACTAATTTGTTACTCGGTAATGGAAAGTAATGCGTTATGTTACTTTTGTGTTAATTTGGGGCTGCATTTGCTCATTTGATTTTTAATAGCAATAAAAACGTTTTGTTTTTGGCAAGCGTTAAGGCCCTTTTACATCAAAAATGAAATGAATAAGCCTCCGGCTGAAGGAAATGCATGTTTACACCTGTACGGTAGAGGGCGCCGCTCAAACAAACCTTTCAGCTGGGTTCTCATTCTGGATTGAAGAAGAATAGGTTACAGGAGAAGTTCAATCTTCAACAAAAAAATTAAACATGAATGTGATGTTTATATAAAGTAGTGTTTGCTTATTACTATGGGTCAACATCAAATACATTGTTTAATAAAGTGAGATTAAATACATAAAGTATATGTGTTTATTTTAATATATGCAATTATTGCCTAACCTTTTTATTCATTTTTATGGAACACTGATAAAGTGAGATGAGTAAATGCATGTTCACGTTTAGTCTAGAACTACAATAACCATCATGTTTACACACCACACCTCTGACCTCACTCCCGATTTCTCTCAACATGGCGACAGGAGAGCTGTCACTCACTAAATGGGAAAAAAAAGTAACTTGCATTACTTATTTGAAAAAGTAACTTAGATATTTTGTTGTAAAAGTAATCTGATTACGTAACTCAAGTTACTTGTAAAACGTTTCCCCCAACACTGCATATACGTTAACACTGTATAAAATGTTAATTTGCCGCATGGTAACTTTAGAAGGAATTTCAGCAATGGATATTTAATAGGTTCATGTTGAATTTTCAGTGATAAGGTGATCTCATTTTACTGCAGAAATTGTGTGTTGTCAATTTGAATTTACAATTTGCAGTTCACTTCTGTGGGAAGGGTGTCATCACAGGTGTGCTTTTTTCCCCTCCTCAAGAGTTAATCGTGCGTAATCATCCTTTAGTCAATTCAGGAGAACAAAATCATATTATGTCATGTGGTTTCACAAAACAGTCCAACCACAAAGCATGTTCGTAAATCAGAATCAAGATCGTTGACGTGTTTGTATCTAGAGCAAGCGATGTCAGGTGAGAGTCACAGGAAGTAGATCTTAGCTCAGTATGGAGGTGTTCTTATGAAGACAGGAAGTATAAACTTCAGATGAACCAGCCAGAGGGACTCTCGGTTATTCACAAACAGACAGGAGGAGCCCAGAGAGACAGAGAAACACCTGTCAGCTATCTCCTGAGGCACACACACACATGCGGGAAGTTGGATGATTAGTGTGCTGTTGACACCATAATATGACTCGTACTATTACTCATTCCTGGGTTTAATAAGCTTTGCAATGCAACTTTGCAACATTTGTGCTCCAGACATAAATGATTACTCAAATTGTGTTTGTGTTTTTTTTGAGGAGAGCTGAGCTGTTATAGCACTAACAAAATGACTGCACGTTTTTCACCTGGCAGATGATAAAACGAAAACATCCTAATTGACTTTCGTTGACGCAAGATCACAATATGATAGAATATCGGCCTGTCGTGTCAAGTCAAATCACTTTTATTTATAAAGCACAGTATACAATACAGATTGTTTTAATAGCAATTTCAGAGTTATAACAGGAAAATAATGGATTTTGGCTGAAGGTTTCGGAAATTTCCCCCGCTCAAATTTTTGAATTTGTTAATATTTTTTCTGTTGAAGATAAACATAAATGGGGATGAAAGCCAAAATATTAAATGTCACAGATGTATATTTACTGAGTAATCCAGTATTTTATTGAGGGGGCTAAAATTACCATTTTTACCTGAGATTTGGAGCCAATTTACTGGGGTGTAAAAACGACTTTAGAAATTTGAACATGGAGCTGCTTTGAGATCCCCATTTCTATGGGACTGAACTTATAAAAATGAGGATTACAAAAGAAGAGTTTATTAAGAAATATTAAGATATCTTATGTACTTTTAGAGTTACAGGCATGCAAACTTTTGTAAATATTTTTGACCGCTGAAAATGTGTACAATTTACTCATGGAGCTGCATTAAGATCTTCATATCTCTGGGAATGAACCATCGGGGGCCTTTAAAATGAATATACCAAAAGAAAAGTTTGTCAAGAACCAGAATTTAAAAGCATATTAAGATATCTTTAATACTTCTTGAGTTACAGGCATGCAAACTTGAGACATAAAAACACAAAAAATGCCTTTTCCCCATTTTTGAACTGTCGCCGTTGGCATATAATGAAACAAAGATTGCTGAAGATAACAGATTTTACTAATAGACCTACCAATCTCTGTGTAAAAATAAAATCAGCGATGCTGCCATCTTTCTAAAGTCTTTTTTACACCCCTGTAAATTGGCTCCAAATCTCAGGCGAAAATGGTCATTTTGACCTCGCTCAAGAAAATACTGGTTTCTCAGTAAATATTCATGTGTTACATGTAATATTTTGGCTTTCGTTACTATTTAGTTTTGTCTTTCTACCAATATATATATATATATATATCTCAAACATTTGAGCCGGGGATCTCTGGTCGAGTTGACACGGAATGACGCTGGAGTTAGTTGAGTTCAGATAGACTGTCTGACTATCTATGCTGTCTCATCTGGTTCATGTGGGAGCTGATTTAAGGTGGGCAAACTGGTCTCCCAGCCTGATCAAAACCCACCCAGGTTGTAAGACTAACTAAGACTAGCCAATAAGCTACACGCTATTCCTCATCTGAACTCATATTTCCTTTAGGAAATGTGAATGTGTTTTGAAAAGAAGCCTATAATTTGATATTATGTCTATCATGAAATTTAACATAGTCTGTATACCGATCGGATTCATTCCATTTACTTTTCTACTGTGACCTTTTGAAATTTCACAACATGTTATAATCAAGGTTACCCGGCAGTGAGAGAATTCCATGAACGAATGCCACGAACGGCCCCGTCCTAATGAGCTCGGAGGGATTAGCATGTTCTCTCTAAACATGACCCATGCCGGATGCCCTCAGCTGACCCCGACGCAACGCGGCGTTCCCTGCCGTTTTAGTGCTGCCTCGTCATAATTCCACCGCTACTGACTTGGCTAAATCCATTTAGCGGGGGAAATCACAAATTCTCTGTCACATTAGCGGTGGCTAGTGCAGACAGGCGCAGTGTGGGGAAATGAATGGGTTTGGAGAGGGAGTGACATGAGACGTTTGCGTAAGACCAGAGAGAACTCCTGCCCTCGGTTCTTTGAAAGAAACTCTGACTGCTGATATGTTAACAATATAGCATATTTCTGCTTGGAAAATATCATTTTTGTGCATAGTATGCAGTGTGCTTGTATTCTGTTCAAACATAGCGTGTACTGTATCCTCGCAGCTCATGACCAAAAGTACTATGGATGATGTTATTACATTTTTATAGCTGGACATAAAATGTGTATTTCTGTGCTGTTTAATTCATTAGAATGGTTCGAAAGCTCGAAAATTTGAAACGTTTTTAAAAGAAGTCACCAAGGCTGCATTTATGTGATTAAAAATCCAGTAAAAGCAGAAATATTGTGAAATATTATTACAACTTAATTGAACCGATTTCTATTTAAATATATATTAAAATGTAATTTATTTCTGTGATCAAAGCTGAATTTTCAGCTTCATTACTCCACTCTTCAGTGTCACATGATCCTTCAGAAATCATTCGGATTTGCTGCTTTGATTATAAATTTTGAAATAGAAATATTTTGTTACATTATAAATGTCGTTACTGCCACTTTTAATTAGTTTAATCCATCCTTGGGGAATTAAAGTATTAAGTTCTTAAAAAAAAAAAATCTCGCGACTGAAATATTCCAGATCTGCGGTGATTAAGTGGGCAACGCGGGTTCGATTCCAGCCTGTGTCATGTCTTCTTCCCGCTCTGCCTTTTCTGCCAAGACAAAGCAGCAAAGTCCCAGAAAATGAATAAAAAAGAAACTATACGCATTCTCCAGTGAAAGCCACAGTTGATGCATCTTCACAGCCTTAAACAGTTCGTCCACGAGACGTTGTGTAATTACCGTAAATGGCATGCCAGCTTTCAAAAGAAAGCATTGCCCTTTTCTCCTTTTCATACGGTAATATTAATTTTTGATGAGAGCTGGATTCCTTGGCTTCGCTGGAAGTATGGATGAATAAACCTCCGCGGCATAAAGGACGGGAGTGAATGTGCTTTTGTGTCGGCGCGATACAGTCGCGATGACAGCTGCATTCGACACGAACTCCGCGATTCTCTCACAGAGCGCCTCTGAAAGGCAATGGTGATGGAAGAGAGTTTTCTGTCTCCAGCGTGAGGCTTTTTCTTTTTCTTATTATTCAAACTGTCCTTTTGTCACTTTCAGATCGGTTTCAGATTCAAATGCAAAGAGACTCTTCTAGCAGAGCTGGAGGGAGTGAGAGAGATTGATTCTCTTTAGTGTGAAACAGGTATGTTAATGCGCAGGTATGCTCGTATTCAGCAGACCTTGCTAGTTCGCCTCTACTTTTCTTAGCAGTTGGATGTATGATTTTCAATGCATGTTAACTGTCAAAAAATCCCATAGGCTTTAATTGATCGGTAGCATCTGAGCCCTATCTAGAGAGTAGAATATCATGGACTCTTTTTAAATATGTTATCAAGGTCTGCCCTCATCAAAGGTTTGCTCTGGTGACATTTTGGGTGTTGGTTTACGACTTCGCCTCTGTGACTGTTTAACAGTATTTTTTTAACTAACCAATGTGGGGCTGGCAAAAATCCCCTGATATAAAACATTAGCAGGTTATAAAAGTAGAACACAGGGGATTTCCTAACTGTGTTTGTTTGTTTTCACACTTGCGTTTATATTTATTCACAAATGAGAATGATTGTGTGTAATTGTGTCGTTGAGGTTTGAGTGTGTGTTTAATGCACACGTGTAACTGGTTTGGCTACTCTTTTGTCAAAACGTTTCTTTAAATCCCCAGAACATCGATGGTTTTTGAGAATTAGGGTGCGTTCACACTTGTAGTTCGGTTGGTTTGGTTTGGTTTGGTCCGGACCAAAAAAACAAAAACAAATCCTGGTCCGATTAGCGCTCACACTGGAATTTTTAACAGCGAACCAAAGGCATACGGCTTTTATGACGTGTATTTGGCGACGGAGCTCGCTCACCGAACATCCAAAACAACGCTGTGTTCTGGATTAAACACCATCAGTTTATGCGTGTACATAGGCTTTATTTTTACCAGCTGAGAACTCACGAAGAGCTCATAAAATGTTCAAAACGTTCAAAACAGCAGCAGGATTTCCTCCGTTGTTTGCAAAAACAGAAACTTCACCTCCTCGTTGCTCCACGTTTGCCCTCGACTCATTTTGGACACACCGATCTTTCCGCGTCGTCAAATCAGCTGACTTGTAGCGTCACGTCCTGTTTTTGGTTCGTTTACACGTCTTTGGTCCGTGTTGCGTTCATATATCAATGGAACCGCACCAGAGTTCGTTTGGAAGCGGACCGAGACCCGTCTTTTTAGCGGTCTTGGTCCACACCAGGGTTCGGATGCCAGCGTTCACATATGAACCGCACCAACTGAGCGATCGCACCAGGGTTCGTTTTAATCGGACCCAACATGACAAGTGTGAACGCACCCTTAGAGTATAAAAGGTTCTTTGTGGAAGGCGACATCAGGCTGTTGTTTAGCATGTTCACACACATACACATGCAAAAAAAAAAAAAAAAGTTTCCAGAAGAATTAATGCTGAGAACTTCTTCTAAAAACAAATAACAAACTGCAGTCTTGTTATCCTGGCTCTTTAGATCTGGGATGAGGCCGTGTCTGTTTCCAAACGGAGCGCTGTTTGGAAGTGACACTGATTTCCTTTGCCAGTCGTCATGGAGAATACGAGTTAGGAAAGAGAGGATGTGTCGACCGTAGTGCTTTTCTTTCATTTCTTTGAATCAAAACTTCCATGATTGAATCTAACCCTAAACCTGTCAAAAAATATCTCTGGGTCAAATCAAAAAACAGAAAAGAGAAATTATATTTACTTTGAGAAACTTTTTAGGTTAAAAACAACCAAAGTTGGGTTGAAAATGGACAAACCCAGCGGTTGGGTTAAAGGATTCCCCAGCCTGCTTTATTTAACTCAACTATTGTTTAAAAATAAATGTATTGCTTGTTTAAAACAAACCAAAAATAGGTTGGAAATTAATATTTATTAATATGTTGAATAAATGAATATTTATTAATACGTTTAATGAATTAAACAATAAACATTTATTACATAAATATTCACCTTTTGATTATTAATGTTGCCTCTAGTAATTATGTGCCTGATTTTTTATTTCCGACCTATTTTGGGTTCATTTTAAGCCAGACATATAGTAATTTTGGGTTAAATAAAACTGCCCAGTTGCCCAATAAAACGTTGGGCAAACATTTAACCCAACCGCTGGGTTTAAAACTACCCAATCGCTGAATTTGTCCATTTTCAACATGTATTTTATTATTTTCATAACAGTTGAGGACATTACATCCCCATTCTCTTTACTGAAATGCAAAAAAAAAAAATATTTAGTATTTTTTTCTTAAATGTATGTTAAAATTTTTATTAACTTCTATTAACAAAGATTGATACATACTGTAACAAATATATTGCTTACTGTTAATGTTAATTAATGCATTAGCTAACTTTAACTAATGCCTTATTGTAATGAATTTTGTACTTAATCATCATAATTACCATTAATTATCAATATAAATATTTTCTACATGCTTAATTTAAAAAAAAAAAAATGACATAATAATATATTGTCACAATGAAACAAAATCTTTTTTATGCAAACCACATATATATTTTTAGGCTTTGTTTGAAGTGTGACCTGGACTTGTTTTTGTGGGATTTACCCTTAAGGTTTATCCTGTAGAATCATGTTTATTGAAATCCCCACAGTCGGATCAGCCCAGGGCTTAGAGGGTTAAACCTGCCAGAGAGAAAGAGAAAGCAATAGAGGAGAAGTCCAAGAGGGGCACTTATAAAGGAGGGATTGTGTGGGATTGTGTGAGGCAGGATAGAACAGGATCGCCCACGCCGAGCTCCAGCACTGATGATGACATCATCTGTTTGTTTGGTCAGGAACGGCTCGGCCTGCCCTGACAGGGATTCCCCGTCCGCTCCACATGGACACCATGTGACTCTGCCGTGTGTGTGTGTGGTCCTGGTAAACCCTACATTATGGGGACAAAATGTCCCCACAAGCAAGGCAATATCCGAAATCTTTGTCCTTTAGGGGACATTTTTGTGTCCACATGAGGTTTAGGGTTTGGGGATAGAATATATAGTTTGTACAGTGTAAAAATCATTGTGTCTACAAAAAATTAAACATTGAAACCCAACGTGTGTGTGTGTGTGTGTGTGTGTGTACAGGGTCACATTTACACAAGTGCCTTCTATTTTATGGAGTGAAGGGTGTGGTTGCTTTAACCGGGCAAGCAGGACACTTCTTAGAGGAAGAAGAAATGCACACTTTTGTTTTAAGCATTCACAAGCTATTTGGGTGAATTTGAGAAATGAAATTGGATGATTTTCTGAAAATAAGAAATTGTTTTGCATAAAGAAAATAAAGCCCATTTTATGGACCATTACATTTTTATGACTAACAAGAGCCTTTATTTGACCAAATTCGAATTATTATATATTAAAATGACATTTATTTATATCATATTTTTCCCTGCCTTTAATATTCGCTGATGTGTTTCACTGTTAAGTGCAATAAGAGAATGTGATGTTATGGGAGGCGACAGGGAGCAGCTATTCTGCTGTCAGTCAGACAGGCGGCTGGAAACGAACAGCCACACACACACACACACACACACACACACACATGCGCAGCTGCACACTGTTCCAGATCGCTCTGGATGCAATATATTATCCTGACACAATGAGGAAATGAAAACTCACTACAGAGAAGTGTCACAGATTCAAACATGTCAGCTGTGCCTGAAGAAAACAGGTTTGCCACTCTTTTATTTTTAATTCTGAAAGTATAGTGATACTATTTTTAGGTTTCTGTTTCATTATGTATGTTCTTAATTGCAAAACATATGTATTTTAGGCATTTTTATTTGTCTCTGTTGCATACTGTTAAAATGGAAAAAATGTTATTTCATAATTCTGAACTTGTGTTGGTTTTACTTTTGGTGTGTTTTGGGTGAATATCACATTTTTTAAGGCTAATAATCAGACAACACATCTAATGTAATGAAGAAAAGTTGTATTGAGTTGAAATAAAGCCTAATTAAAATATAAACACTAGGATTTTAAAATATTCAAAGAGGATCATAAAATCTCTCAAGCTAAGATGTGACTTTTTAACAGGCATTCTCATATGTTTTATAAGTGTATGGATGAAAATGTTGAAATAATGACTTGATGGCCTAATTTTAGAGTCAGAAGCTTCATGTCATTGTCAGTGCACGCTCGAGTTTCCCTGTTTTGAGCAGATTCTGATAGTCTTGAGCTTTAAAGATTGTGATGAACACTAACCGTCTCTTTATAGTACATTGAAATGTCTTTTTCAATTCAGGTCATGCTTGCTGCTGCTGCTTATGTATCTAAATTCAGTACGAAATGTCTTTTGCAACTTATTTTAATGTGACATTTTTCTGAATTAAACATTTTATTCTTCACAATTTGATTAAGTGATGAAATGTTTTTAGCCAAATTGGATCTGTACATAGAGATCTATGAGATATCTATCTATCTATCTATCTATCTATCTATCTATCTATCTATCTATCTATCTATCTATCTATCTATCTATCTATCTATCTATCTATCTATCTATCTATCTATCTATCTATCTATCTATCTATCTATCTATCTATCTCTCTCTCTCTCTCTCTCTCTCTCTCTCTCTCTATATATATATATATATATATATATATATATATGACCAAAACTGTTTTTTGGCTAAGTTTCAGGTGAATATTCCTAAGTTGTCAAAGTTGATAGCATATGTAAATATGTTATAGAGTGGCAATTATTGTTTGACAATTTTATTCACTCTATTCTTGAAATTCAGTGTTGTTCCTCTACTCTTTGTTTAAATACAGTGCTCTGTTTTGGGAGCTGTGGCGTCAGACTGTAATGCACTTGGTTTGTTTCATTTCCTCTAAATGGGAGGTAAAAACAAAACAAAAAAACGGAGCATCCTATTTTGCGCAAAGGCGCATAACACGACTGCCGAACCTTCCCATTTCCAGTGGCGTGTTTCTTTAGCAAGAGCAGCTGTTAAGATTGCAGCATCAATATGAGACATGCAACTCATTTTGCTTTATCCTCAATCTCTCTTGAGTGAATATACAGCACAACAGAGCCAGTTTAAAGATCGGCCTGACAGATGCGCAGTGCGTAAAAGTGACTCCGAGCTGCAACGGGAAACGCTTCTACCATGCGGATTCTCTCAAGTCCCTTTGTTAGTCTGTTTAGCATTAGTGCTCATTAATTATTTAATACAACAAGTGTTAGTCTCAGGTAGATCAGCCGTTGATGAATAATTAAGGCTGTGAATGAGGTGTGTGTGAGAGAGAGACCTTGCGGATGAATCACCTCACCCCAGCTGGATCCAGTGGGAATGTTCATTGAGAGAATGCATTTATGAAGGTGGGAAAAATCCCAGCATGAATAGAGATCCATTTTATACACTGCTAGCCAAACTCAAATTTGTCATTACAAACAAACAAGAAAATTGCTAACCGCACATTGAATCCAGTTCAGATTTTAAAAAAATTAAAAAGTCTGGAAAAAAATAGATATTTTATAAACTGCATGGTTGAATCAAGCTGATTATCCCTAATTGGGGATCTACAAAGAAAAGGGTAAATGTTTATTGTAATATGGGCACTGAAGAAAGCATTGTGCTGAAATATATATATAGACCAGTGTGTGGTCAGCAAATGCTTGTTTTTTTTTTGCAAATCCATTAGTAGCCACCCAGACAATTCTAGCAACTGCATAGATACACCCTGACAACCATCCAGAACACTTTAGTAACCAGCCTAGCACCGCCCTGACAACCACCTAGATCCTGCACATTTTGGATGTCTCCCTTATTTAACGCACCTAATTCAGATCAGCAGATCATTAGGAAAGAGCTTCATGAACTCAACTGAGTGTGCCAGATAAGAGAGACATACAAAATGTGCAGAGTGGTGTGTCCTCATGACCAGGATTGAAAACCACTGCTCTAGAACAGATAGCACCAAAACATAGCAACACCATAACAAACTACAACACCCAAGAACCACATTACAACGCCATGACAGTCACCCAGAATACCCTAAAAAACATGTAATAGTGCCCTGACGACCATTCAGAACACCCTATAAACCACATAGCAACACCATGACAACCACCCAGAACACCCTAAAAACCACCTAGCAGTGCCCTGACCGCCATTCAGAACCCCCAGCAACCACATAGCAACACCATGACAACCACCCAGAACACCCTAGCAATCACCTAGCAACACACTGAAAACCATCTAGAGCAGTGCTTCCCAAACTGTGGGCCGGAGCGGTATTGCAGGGGGGCCGTAGCTAGTCCAAATCAATATATTAAAATAATTTAAATATTCCAATTGTTCTAAAATTAGATTTTTTTTGAAAGTATGTAAGGTTAGTGTTATGGATTTAAATATATTTGTAAAGAATGTTTACATCATTATTCACTTGAAATTCTTACAAACTTGTTAATAAATGTATTTGTAGGTAAATGTCGGTATATATTTTTTAACGGCGGGGTCGTGGAGCTTTTGAAATGTTTTTGGGGGGCCTTACCCCCCTTAAGTTTGGGAAGCTCTGATCTAGAGCATCCTAGCAAACACACAGCAATGCCATGACACCCACGACGAAAACCCTAAAAATCATGTAGTAGTACCCTGACAACCATCCAGAACACCCTAGCAACCACATAGCAATACCCTGACAACCATTCAGAACACGCTAGAAACCATATAACATTGCCTTGACAACCAGCCAGAACACCCTGAAAATCACCTAGCAGTGCTGTGACAATCATCCAGAACACCCCAGCAACACCATGACCACCCAGAAAACCCTAAAAACCATGTAGTAGTACCCTGACAACCATCCAGAACACCCCAGCAACACCATGACCACTCAGAAAACCCTAAAAACCATCCAGAATACCCTGTCCAGCCACATAGCAATACCCTGACAACCATCCAGAACACCCTAAAAACCATCCAGAATACCCTGTCCAGCCACATAGCAATACCCTGACAACCATCCAGAACACCCTAGCAACCACATAACATTGCCTTGACAACCACCCAGAAAACCCTAAAAACCACGTAGTAGTACCCTGACAACCATCCAAAACACCCTAGCGACCACATAGCAATGCCCTAACAACCACCCAGAACACATTAAAAAATACATAGCAATACCCAGACATCATATCACAACACTCTGTCAAACATCCAGAACAGCCTAGCAACCACATAGCAACACACTGACAACCGTCTAGAGTATTCTAGCAAACACACAGCAACGCCATGACAACCACCCAAAACACCCTGTCCAGCCACATAGCAATACCCTGACAACCATCCAGAACACCCTAGCAACCATATAACATTGCCTTGACAACCACCCAGAAAACCCTAAAAACCATGTAGTAGTACCCTGACAACCATCCAGAACACCCCAGCAACACCATGACCACTCAGAAAACCCTAAAAACCATCCAGAATACCCTGTCCAGCCACATAGCAATACCCTGACTGACAACCATCCAGAACACCCTAAAAACCATCCAGAATACCCTGTCCAGCCACATAGCAATACCCTGACAACCATCCAGAACACCCTAGCAACCACATAACATTGCCTTGACAACCACCCAGAAAACCCTAAAAACCATGTAGTAGTACCCTGACAACCATCCAAAACACCCTAGCGACCACATAGCAATGCCCTAACAACCACCCAGAACACATTAAAAAATACATAGCAATACCCAGACATCATATCACAACACTCTGTCAAACATCCAGAACAGCCTAGCAACCACATAGCAACACACTGACAACCGTCTAGAGTATTCTAGCAAACACACAGCAACGCCATGACAACCACCCAAAACACCCTGTCCAGCCACATAGCAATACCCTGACAACCATCCAGAACACCCTAGCAACCATATAACATTGCCTTGACAACCACCCAGAAAACCCTAAAAACCATGTAGTAGTACCCTGACAACCATCCAGAACACCCCAGCAACACCATGACCACTCAGAAAACCCTAAAAACCATCCAGAATACCCTGTCCAGCCACATAGCAATACCCTGACAACCATCCAGAACACCCTAAAAACCATCCAGAATACCCTGTCCAGCCACATAGCAATACCCTGACAACCATCCAGAACACCCTAGCAACCACATAACATTGCCTTGACAACCACCCAGAAAACCCTAAAAACCATGTAGTAGTACCCTGACAACCATCCAAAACACCCTAGCGACCACATAGCAATGCCCTAACAACCACCCAGAACACATTAAAAAATACATAGCAATACCCAGACATCATATCACAACACTCTGTCAAACATCCAGAACAGCCTAGCAACCACATAGCAACACACTGACAACCGTCTAGAGTATTCTAGCAAACACACAGCAACGCCATGACAACCACCCAAAACACCCTGTCCAGCCACATAGCAATACCCTGACAACCATCCAGAACACCCTAGCAACCATATAACATTGCCTTGACAACCACCCAGAAAACCCTAAAAACCATGTAGCAGGAATATGACAACCATTCAGAACACCGTATCAATCGCAATCATATTGCAACACTCTGTCAACCATCCAGAACAGCCCATCAACCACACAGCGATGCCATGACAATCTCCCAGAACACCCTAAAACCACACAGCAGCGCCCAGACGACCATTCGCGAAACCCTAGCAATGTGGCTGGGAGAATTCATGGGCAAATACCATTCATATTTTCTTCCGAATGTAAAACTGTAGTTAAATATGATGTGCTAAATGTCTCACGGTCTCTCTGTGCGTTTGCGTTATGAGAAAATAAATAAGTGTAGTCTAGGAGGTGTATGTTTGTCCTAAAGATACGCTGGATCAGTGTTCACCAGCGTGCCCACACAGACTTCACTATCAGCTCCGTCTACTGCTGCATCCACCCACCACTTCCTGCGGGGGCAGTCTCGCAGCACACACACGTGTGTGTGTGTGTGTGTGTGTGTGAGGAGTTGAAAACGAATGGTGCCGATTTGTATGCATTCTTTGTGGATAAGAAGTGTAAATTGCACACGAGTGTGTGCGGTGCTGATGTTAGTGCTCAGGATATCAGCAACAGATGCGTGTGGCGTGTGGGTGGGACGAGGAGGTCACGATCTAGAAGTGTGCTGTGAAATCTCAGGAGGGTAGATTCATCTTATTCTGCATCTGTAGAAGTGCTGCCACTATTTCACCCCGATGGTACTTCGTTATTTCTGAACCGTGCTGAAGACTAAATGCAACTTTATATTAAGTTTATATCATGCAAATCTGAGTTTATAACTCGTAAAATCAGAATTGTGAGCTAAAAAGTCAAAATTGGGTAGTAAAAACTTCAGCAAAAAAGTCAGAATTGTGAGATGTAGCATGTTTATAACATGCAATTCTGACTTTACAACTCGCAATTCTGAGAAAAGTTCACAATGTGAGGGAAAAAAGACGTAATTATGGAAATAAGCTTCCATAAACTTTCACTATAAGTGTTATTTTGGTAACACTTTAGTTCCAATTCTCACTATTTACTATAACTAGCATATTAACATGCATATTATTAGGATATCAGCAGGTTATTAGTACTTATAAAGCACATATTAATGCCTTATTCTGCATGACCATATTCTTACATCCCTTAATCTTACCAAATTCCTAAATGTAACTACCTTACTAACTATTAATAAGCAGTAATTAGGAGTTTTTTGAAAAAAGGCAAAAGTCATAGTTAATTGTTAGTTAATAGTGAGAATTTCTATTCTAGTAGTCATGGCCTAGTGGTGAGGGAGTCGGGCTTGTAACCTGAAGGTTGCTGGTTCAAATCCTCAATTCAGGAATTGAAGGTGGGGATTTATAGGACTCTCTCCACCTTCGATACCATGACTAAGGTGCCCTTGATCAAGACACCTAACCCCTAATTGCCTCACTTGTAAGTCGCTTTGGATAAAAGCGTCTGCCAAATGAATAAATGTAGAGTATGACCCTAATCTAAAGTGTGACTGAAAGTTAATTTTCGGTGGTAACCTCAACTTCTATGCAGCCTTTTTCAACTCCATCATTTGTGAATATTCAT
>CM074306.1:9084221-9154221 GCA_037194245.1 Opsariichthys bidens
CTGCTTTGCCACAATTTGCATTGTAAAAATCGCTATATAAGCAAAGGTGACTTGACTTGACTTAAACGAACAACTTTGTACCTTTTATTTACCACCAACAGGTACATGGTAAAATGAAAGCCTAAATTAAATCTGATCATCATATAAAGCAATTCTTCACAAGACTTGGATTAAACTGTTCAATTGAAACGGATTCTTTTTATTGATCTTTCAAGTGTTGTTTACTTGAACTTTCAATAGAGCGACAGAAACCTGTCAGGTTTAATTAAAAATACTTTAATTTGTGTTTTGAAGATTAACCAAAGTCTTATGAGTGAATGATGACAGAATTTTCTTTTTTTTCCTTTACGGGTACATACTCTACGTGCTAATATGTCTCATTTAAGGGGATGATAAGGTACAATACCTCAGTGAATAGGTACAGTTTTTGCCTTTTTTTCCCCTTGTGAAACCAGGCATGAAGTTTCACAATAATCTGCATCTGTGACCGCTATAAGCGACAAGTGAAAGGACAATTTATCAGTTCCTTGATTTCAATATTGGTGTGACGTTGATTTGCACAGTGAAATCTCATTGGTCCAAAGTCTCACACCACTTTGCTGCATATCAAACACCACAAACGTCCTTATTGGTTGTGATTTTGTTGTGTAATGCAGCATTTACTTTTTCAGCGTGGACAAAAAAAGTCACTTGTCGTTGAAAACTTTTCCTGGTAAGGACACGGTGTTAATCTCATGTAGCAGTTGAAACCAAGTAATCATCTCTGGTAATGATTTTCCTAAAGTATGCAAAGAAGTCACTCTGCTCAACAATGCTCTTGTGTTTGAGGCCGCTTTGCATTCGCTCAGTCCACAGTTGAGGAAACGGCACCTGCAACCGCTCTCTTTTGCTTCAACCAATATATTCAGATTTTGATTTCTCGTTCTCACACTTTGAGTTCTCGCACACCATCTCGTCCTAGGAATTCTGGGACAGGGTTGGACAGGGGAATCCTATTTGCAGTTGTTAACTGATCCATCATGTCCATATGCTCCGTTGATCGCTCCAAACAGGGTCGGATAAATCTGAACGTGTGGTTAGACCAAGCGGTTCAAGCCTATAAGCGTCTGTGGTGACTCAGCGTCCAGAAATCCCCCAGATGATGGTGCAGAATGTGATGGTGTTATAATTGGTGATGACTGTGATGCTTGAGGTGGTTAAGTGTTACGAGAACGAGTGATGTGATGCAATGGAAGAGACTAGAGTGGGAATGAGAGAAGTTTCCATTCTTAGGGTTTAGATGAGCCCTCCAGAGATATGGAGCAAGTTCAGGCTCTCAAGGTCACACGCCGATCATGCTGACCTTAGTATGACTGAGTGTTGCTGTATAAGATTATTATTATTTTTTTTTTTGATGAAACATTTAGAGACCTACAGTGCATTACTGTAATGCTGGACATTTTGAGCTCTGTAACTTTTAGTAAATAAGCTGTATTAATTGTGTTTAAGAGAGTGGTTCTAGAAAACATGAGACATTTCGATTAGAGGTGGAAAAAATTAAGAATATTTCATAATAGTGATTTCACGCAATATTACAATATATGATTTCCGTGTTTAATATTTTAATTATATATATTTTATAATAATATTTCAATATTATTTCATGTTATAATATCGTATCAGTTGTTTCTAGATTGATCAAAGGTTTCTTAACATTTGTATTGCATAAATTCCAATTTTACATTTTAGTTTTTAAGACTAAAGTGTTTTTGTCAGGCTCAGAGACATGTTTCACCCCTGAATTAGCATGCACACTTACTTACAGTAACAGTTAACTGTCAAAAAACTATTTGTTTTCACCAGGCCTAATGTGGAAAGTGACGCTGGATGTGGATTGAAGGGAAAGATTCGCTAAGATTGGGTTCTACAGTATATAAGTATATAATGGGTTACATAACAGATTGAGTTTGCATAGAGAGAAAGAGGGGGGAGTGGGGGGAGTTAATCAAGGGCGTGCCTTCAGCCCACTCATCGTGACATAACATGCTGTGATCTTGGTCACTGGGCACCCCCTTGCAACTCCACCCTGTTCTTCATGCAGTGAAGAGTGTCTTTCCCATTACAGTGATCCAAGTGTCTGGGAGTCTCTCGCAGCATTTTCCAAACAGCAAGCGCGGATTCTTTCCGAAACTGCTCTGGTTCTGGCTTCACAGTGAGGCGTTGTTTTCAAAGCTAACTAGTGTTTGCTCATGCTTTGTAATGGGGTTTTGTGGTTGAAACACACCACACCAATCTGTTCTGCTTTTTAGATGCTTTTTTCGTATTTGTATGCCATGGCGGTGTGTGTATGGGTGGGTGACTTGAGGTAGTGAAAGAAGATGATTGCTTCTCATTCCACTTACAGCACATGTACATGCATACATACAAACACACTCAGTACATACTGTCCTGGCTGTACTTACATAACAATCAGTAATTGCATTCTAATATTGGGTATATTCTCAGTGTGCAAATCCCTCCCACACACAGAGCAGAAGATATGAAATATTAAATGTCTGCTGTACCTGTGAGATGTGAGAAGAAATGACAGTGGGGTTTTTTTTCTTTATATTTCTGTCTCTAGTATTGATAATCTATTGATTAAAAATGACTTGTTTTTAATGACTCTGTCCTGAACTGTAACATAATTTTTGCTTATTGCTATTATCCAATGTCGGATTGGCATGTGGCTAAAATGGAAATCTTTCTTTTTCTGTTTCAGATAAAATAGAGGAAGCACAGAAGGAGCTCAAAGACCCCAAAGTTGCAAACAAAGGTATGATTCATCATATAAAATAGCATTTATGCGACTGCTCCTTTCAAATAAAATCCACAGGAAGCTTTTCTGTCCTCCCCCTCCTCAATATCAGAACATCCAGTACCTAAGCTATTTCTTTCTCTCACGTCTGTTGCTTTAAAGAAGACTTCCTGGGTGTTTTTGTGCAGCAGCTGAATCACTCTGTTCATTAAGATTTAAAGGCAGATGATTTTCTGTGGAATCCAGGGCAAATTTCAGAATATTTTTTCAGACGTACCTTTATTCGGCTACTCAACGTTTAAATGTTCTGCCACACCCTTTGGTTGTTCTGTACTGTATCTATGCCGAGGTTCTCTGGTCTGCCAGTTACTTTCAATGGTGCATTGGATGTCCTGAGGGTTTCGGTTCCGGAACCTCTGTCGGCTTTCACCTGCGGCCACTACATTTAGCGCTGCTGTGCACACTATATACCATGGCAGTTAACATGTCTTCGGTATAGGAACAGCCATTTCAAAGCTGTTTCACCAGCATACATGGAAAAACAACGGCATAGATGCTGCATAATAGGCTAGAATGGGAAAGTCATAGATTATGTAAAAGCAAAAAAAGATTAGATTATATGAGAACATGACACCATGGTACTGTTATGGAATTTGTTTTTTTTGGAAGCATCTTGCACAATATAAATAAATTGATTCCTTTGTTACCATGTTACAATAATAGCATGAAGGATTCATTTTAAATATTAGGTTATTAATAAATAGGTTTATCCTTATGTTTCTTAGTGTGCAACTGGTTCAAGAATACATAAACCCCTTCTCAAAATGTGATGTCACCGGTCATCTCCGTGTTAATCCTGAATCTGTTAAAGGCAGTTAATTAGCTCAGAACTCACTGATGTCCTCATATCCTCTTTCTATGTTCTCTAGAAACATGTAAGGAAGTTGTCTTTTTCAAGTAACAAACAAAAGAAAAGTTAGATTGAAGTCTTGGTGAAATCCTTACATGTTATTTGAATTTCTGGGGAATTCCTAAGGCATCCAGGAAATGATGACTTTGTAGTTATATTGCTAACCACTTCTCTCCACCAACCATGCCAAGCAAAGTGAAGAAGGGAAACCCTAATAAAGTGCAGGGTTGCCACAGATGTTCAGGCTTGGTTACGTGTTTTCTAACTACTTGAGGCCAGGCACACAAAGAGCCTTCAGTATAACTTTAAGACCACAGGGAGTCCAAACACAGCAAATGCGGTAAACTCTGCCCATCTGTGCGTAATTGTGAACAAGTTTCAGTTGTGTATGCTCTACGGCAGTTTTCCATTTCCAAATTAATAGTGATTTGTTTTCTGCCAGATGTTGACATAGGTGCTCAGGTCGTACTGCCCAGAGTATCTGGACCACGTTCAATCTTGGGACAGATTTCATGAATTCACACAAGCTTTTTTATCAACATAAACACCTGCATGCAACTTATGTCTTATTGTCTTTCTCTGCCAATTGTCTGAGAGCTTGTAGAAGAATAGAACAAGGTAAGGTTCATCCTAACAAACACAATTGCAGTGTTGAATGAGATCTAGGAGAGGAAGTAAGGGAGGGTTTAGAAAGAGAGAGCGAGAGAGGGTTGGTGACAGAGGGTTGAGAAACGGAGAGTGGGTTTTGTACATAATGATGCGTGGGCCTCAGTAGAAGCTCAGGAGATCTTCTAGATTCCAAAACAGTCTTGTCTATGTGCTAGCTGTCAGAGGCACTGATACAGTAGTGAAGTGGGTATGCTAAGAAGAGGATTGTACTTTTTTTTCCATTGTAAATTGAAGTTCTTCGTCTACATTACAATTCATCAACACTCGTTGCTTAGGTATGTTTTGGTTGGTCTGATATTGCAAGATTTTTGCTGTTGTTGATTTGTCTGTATATCTTTTTGTCTGAATTTCGGGTTATGTTGATGTTTAGGTGTTGTGGAAAGAGCAGTCTATGGTTTGATTTTATTTTGCTTATGAACTGGGGGGGGGGGTGAAAGCAGAAAATAACAGACATGGGTGTTTGTTTTGAAGATTGACAGGAAAATGCATCTGTAATTTGTGCATTGATAGATTGCATAAACATTGACTACATGGGATCAAGAATCTTACGTAGAGCGCACTAATAGAGATTCATTTGGTTTTTAGGTACGAAGGCTTTTTCTGTGCCTTTTTCTCTCTGATTTGAGGCGTACGTGTTATTGTGCTGTGCTGTGCTGTACTGTAGTTAAAACTGTCAAAAATAAAAATATAATTACAGTAATGTCAATAATTAATTACTCAGAAGCTAGTTGTTACAAGATTCCTTATATAATCAAAATTGTATGAATAATGTAATCAAGGATGTTTATTCTAAGTTTTGTAAACTCAAAAACTGCCTCTAATTAAAAAAAAAATCTAAAAGATTTGGATTACACATTTACTCAAAAAGATTTGTAAATCTTAAGATACATAGTTTTGTACGTTTCATTTTTAAAGTTTTCTTTTTTCAAAAGCCTTGTGGATGGTCATAAAGATTTGTCTATTTAAAGAAAGAATATTTAATAGGTTATTTATCCAATATTCTGAAAAATCTCACAGAGTACTGTTAAACGTTGTTTGGGTTGTTCATTATGAATTTTCTTCTTTTTTTTCCCCAACAGACACAAATGAAAGTACTGGCAGAAACTCTGAGGGCATTAAAGGACTGAAGAGGAAAAAAGTTGTGGTACAAAACCAGCTAAAGAAAATACCAAAATCTCCTGTAAAAAAGCAATCACAAACCAAGAAATCCATTTCCCCAAACATCTCTTCATCCAAGGAAGCCACACACTCTTCTTCTTTATCTAGCAGTCCATCGCATGGATTGCCTGACCCTCAAGATACTAAAGATGCACCGCAGGAGGCATCTGAATCTAGAACAGTAAAAGTGGAGCACGAGGAGTCATCAACCTCAGAGCCACAGGCTCTCAGCCACAAGAGTTCTGTAGAAGAATCTTGTGCTACAGGGTCAGTGCGGACAAAAACCCGGTGTGGCAACAGCAGCAACAAAAACGCATCTCCCTCTCACACAAGTGCTTCCCTTGAGGTATTGCTCAAGGCTATGGAGCCAGATTTCAATACACTGACAGAAAGGAAGAACAGCAGTCCAATAGGACATCTTGGAAAATCAGTTTCCATTCCTGTCACTTATTCTGACTACGCTGTGGCTATGCCTGCTATTAATTTCAATGTCCAGTCACAACCCTCATTTGTGCCACCATTCAATGCAGCCAATCACTTCTACAGCAGTATGGCATCTACAGGGCAACACACAACACAGCAGTATGTGAACATGTCAGGAAATCGTAAGCAGGACAAACCAGGACTCCAGAAAAGCTACAGTTTGGGGCCTTCACTTAACTTGACACATGCACCTGTTCCATCTGGATCAGGTGGTTTCCCTCAAAGCCAGCCCCCTGTTGTTCAAACATGCCAGTCTCTGTCAGCCACAGTACCCAACTCAATTCAAGTCCCCGTCACACCTGGTTTCAGCCCTGTTCAGATGACAGCTGTGGTCAACTTTACCACAAGTCAAGTGTCTGATATGTCTGCAAAAGATCAAAAGCCAAAAAAGCAAGGAAAGTATGTCTGTGAATATTGTAAAAGAGCTTGTGCCAAGCCAAGTGTGCTTCTAAAACACATAAGGTCCCACACAGGAGAGAGACCTTACCCGTGTGTGACATGCGGCTTTTCATTTAAGACAAAGAGCAACTTATACAAGCATAAGAAGTCTCATGCACATGCCATCAAACTGGGTTTGGTTAAAGACTCCGGAAGTGGATCCCTCTCCCAAGAGTCTGACAAAGGACTGCCAATCCATTCTGATGTGGAGGAAAGCGGGGACAGTGATGAAGATGGTAGTGCGGCTGACTTGGACCCAGATTCTTCACAGAGCAGCCTAACAGCATTCTCAGAGAGCAGTTTGCATAGTGCAAGCATGGTACCAGGAAGCCAAGGAGAATCCGAGCATTTGTTGGTGTTTGAAACTCTGAAACCATTGGCTCCACAGAAAGGATGTGAGTCAAAGGTCACTGCTGCTCTCCCTAAAGTGGTTGTACACCCTGTAAACGTTTCACCTTTGCGTGCAGACAGCCCAAGAGTTACAGATTCAGCACCTGAACATGCCACAGCCCAGAGGCAAAGGGATTTCCAGCCAGCAAACCTAAGGTCCAATGTAATGGTTCTGTCCTCGCTGAAAGAAGTGGATTGCACAAGTCCTCTACAAGATTCGGTTAGTGAGGATGAAGATCAACATTGTAAATCACCACTAGGAGGCAGCCATGCCCAGCTACAAAGGCAACAAGCAACTGATTACTCTCAACAGCCACAAGGCAAGTGCCTGCTAAGTCCTCGAAGTCTTGGAAGCACTGACTCTGGCTACTTTTCACGTTCTGAGAGTGCAGATCAAGCTATGAGTCCGCCAAGTCCTTTTGTTAAGATAACTCCACCAGCAGAAACAGACATTACAAAACCCTCACAAGTTCCTCCTTCCCCAGTTGTGGCAACTGTCATGCATGTAGCATCTATTGAAAAGACTCGAGTTCCTTCTGGACAAATGCGTCCACCATTGGAAACCAAAGCTCTATCTCTTGAGGAGCGTATCTCAAAACTGATCTCAGACAACGAGGCTGTTGTGGATGACAAGCAACTAGACAGTGTCAAACCCAGACGAACTTCCCTTTCCCGAAGGGGTAGCATTGATTCCCCAAAATCCTACATATTTAAAGACTCTTTTCAATTTGATCTGAAACCACCAGTAAGAAGATCTAGTTCCAACTCAGACATACCAAAATCTCCTTTCACTCCTACAGACAAATCAAAGCCAGTATTTCTTCTTTCTGTACCACCTCAGTATCCAGCCATGGATTGTTTACCAATTACAAGAAGTAATTCAATGCCTACCACACCTGGCCAGTCAGCTCTCTTCCCCAATGTAACCCCTCAGCCTCACCCACTAAGGATCTGTCAGTCATTTGATGACAAGATTAGCTCACTAAATGATGATGTATTCTCTTCAGCTCCCTCCACTCCAAATTCTGCTGTACACCCTCGTACCCTAGTGAGGCAGATAGCAGTTGAGGATTTGTCCACAAATGATGGTCATGTTCTTATCTCAGTTCATTCCATGGATGAGAGCCATCATGGACCAAGTATTACACATGAGCTGAGAAGTAAGTCTTTTGAGCATGCAACAGAGAGAAACCGAAAGCCCCAGCAAAACAAAGGGACAATGTATGAATGTGAGACTTGTCGTAACCGTTACAGAAAACTTGAAAATTTTGAAAATCACAAGAAGTTTTATTGCTCTGAGCTGCATGGTCCAAAAAACAAACCTATGCATGCCAGAGAGATTGAGCAAGAGATGTTTGGACGTGGAATTCAGCAGCCTCTTTTAAACAGGAATGCAGTAATTACTGGCATTGTAGAGCATCCACTCATGGTAAGAAAAAGAAGGAAGATTAAAAGTGTTGGAGATGATGATGACCAATCTCCAACTGAGACCACTCCTCCATGTTCAAGAAGTTTTGACTCCTGCCAGACCGCTACAGGTTCGATAGGGCGACCTTATTCTCACCATACCCAATCGTTAAGTAATTCTGCTACTTTAGGACAAATACAAATCATTGGTAGAGCTGCAGAATCGCAAGAGTCAAGACTATCTCCAATAAGAGAGGCTCAGATCAGCACACCAAATAAAGAAAGAGGTGATCTCCAGAGACAAGGAAGTGGAACTTCAGTCATTCGACATACCAACTCCCTCAGCAGACCAAATTCTTTTGAAACATCAGAGTCCATTGACAGGTCATCTCCAGTTGATCCTGTTGAAAAGGAAGTAAAGAGCTCTGTAAAAAGCCATACAGAGGCTGCAGTGAGTTCTTCACAAAGTTACCATGACAGAATGTCTACACCTAAATGTGCCAGCCAAGGAATGGAACCTCATGGTAAGCAAACCTTTACCATTGCTAGTGATTGCACACCTGTACAGCAATCACGACTTGTGCGCCAGAACAACATTCAAGTCCCTGAAATCTTAGTAACGGAGGAACCAGACAGAGATCATGAAACTCAAGTTGTAGAATCAACAGAGAAACCTGCAGATACATTCAACTGGCCTCAGAGGAGTGAGAGCTTGTCTAAACTGCCGACAGAAAAACTCCCCCCTAAGAAAAAGCGCATCAGACTTGCTCAAATGGAACACTCATCTGGCGAATCCAGCTTTGAGTCAAGTCTCTCTCGTAGCCTCAGTAGAGATAGTAGCTTGTCAAGGTGCTCTAGTATTTCAGCCTCTTTTGACAGAGATGATCCACCAAGATCTGACAGTCCATCAAGGGCTGATATTGTTGGGAAGCCACCAGAAGGTCAAGGGATCCCTGTAGCAAACAACACTCTTGGAGTACCAGGCATGATGAGACGCGCTACCTCAGAACAGATCAGCTGCACTCAGTCATCATTGGAAATTTCTTGTGACTACCGTAGCAAATCCTTTGACTGCAGCAGTATGTCATCTAGCAGGCCTTTGCCACCAATGCAGACTGCCCTGCCAAAAACGACACAATGTCCTCCAGCTACCCAGGTGCCTCTCATTGAAAGAAGAAGAGGGCCTTTAGTACGTCAAATGTCTTTGAAGATTGCGCCAGACCCTCAATTGGCAGTGAAACTGACTCCCCCCATCCAAAGAATCCCTTTCACCAATGAATGCTCTGGGTCCCAACCACCTAGACCAGTAAATCTCAACACATCTGCAATTGTTCAGTCCTTTGTCCTACATTCTGGAGAGTCCACGCTAACAAAAAATGAGTTAATGGTTCAAAGCATCAACCTTGGAAGCCAAACCCAACAACCGCAAGTTCATGGCCTTCCACATCCATGGCATCAGACTTCAAGGGTTGTAGCATGCCACATGCAACCTCTGGTCAATATGGGGGCTGGTCAGACAGACATTCAGAAGAGCTCTGATGAAAAAAATCAAAAGAGCTTTGAACCTAAATACCAAATGAATTGCCCCGTTTTAAAAACAGGCCAGACATATTCTTTAGCAGGTGTGCAAGGCACGCAGATCACATTGCCAGTGCTAACCATACCAATTTCTAATGAAATTAAAGTGTCACAGTCAAATGATGGAATGCAAAATGTCTATGTAGCACAACCAGCTTATCAGGCTGTGATCAATAAACCTCCAACCGCACTGCCTGCTGGTGCACAAGCTGATACAACATCTCATATAACTCCAGTATCTACACCTGTACCACAGATTCTAATCACCCATGAACACACCCTATCACCTGCATCTGTAGTTTCGAAGGTAAACTTTTCTTCGGTACATGTTATGAACAATAATTCAAAGATTGGACCAGAAATCCAAGCACACAGGCAACATGGGTCTGTTGCTGTACAGATGAAGAACAACATGAAAACCACTGAGCAAAGTATTCTGTCCCTTGGTTCACTGCATTGTACACAAAAACTGGCTTCTGCAAATTTATGCCCCCAAGAATCCACTGCGTCAAGCAAGCGTATGCTCTCCCCTGCAAACAGCCTGGACATTGCTATGGAAAAGACACAGAAACGGGCTAAAGATGAGCACGGAGCTGCATGTCTCACTGATGGTAGATCTCTAAACTACTTGAACTCAAAGATGTCAGAAATTACCAGGCAAAGGAAGTTAATGCTGGTTAGACAGGTCTGTACCACAGAGCCAGTGGATAGCCCAATTGAGACTGATGCGCCAGAACAATTGCCAGAGACTTCAGAAGCTGAAAAGAACACCCAGGAACCAGTATCTCAGATAACAACAACAGAGGTCAGTGAACAGGAGATGGAGAGTAGAACACCTACCACAACACCTGCTACAAATTCTTCACCCGGAATTCAAAGCTATGCCATGCCAGAGAATTCCACTCTGAAGCCACAAGAGAAACCTGAGGAGCAACGCTGGTCTCCATCGAAATCTCCTCTGAGGCCTTCAACATTTCAGGGACAGGTGAAGTTAGCTTCTTCTGTGTCCGTTGTCAACACCAGAGACAGCCATCGGCTGTCTTTCCCCAGTCTGAAAACAGCTACAACCTTCACCTGGTGTTTTCTCATGAAAAGGAAATCCCTCCACATTCAGCAAACAGACCAGAGGATCTCTGCCTACTCTGCATGGGTAGTAAACCCAAACAATCCCAATCCATTGGGGCTTCCCACCAAAGTGGTTATGTCCTTGTTTGACTCCAAACAGACGTCCAAGAAAATACATTACACCCAAGCAAAAACAACAACTTTGAAATCTGACATCTTGACCTACTCTGGGAAACTGAAGGATGTCTTGCCAAAAGTAAGAACATTTTCACTCAACTAATGCTGCGTTAATAGGTAGCTTTTATATTGTTTGCTATTTTACTTTAATGCATTAATTTTGGTGCACACACGATTAACAAATTCTTGTATTTTGTATTGTTTTAGGTTTTGATTCAGCAAAGATCTGTGCCAACTGAGAATAGTGGAAAAATAAAACCAGAGACTCAACCAATTAATCAGACAGAGCCAGACAGAGACACTTCCAAATCTGAACCCCAACGTGTGAAGATCTTTGATGGAGGGTTTGTAAATCTTAACATTTAGCTAACTCCACTTTCTAAATATTTTACAGGAAATTGTGTTTTTATGTGCTATTTGTGGTATATTTTCAGTTACAAATCGAATGAGGAGTATGTGTATGTTAGGGGACGTGGAAGAGGAAAATACATCTGTGAGGAATGTGGAATTCGCTGCAAGAAACCTAGCATGCTTCGGAAACACATCCGTACTCATTCGGACATCCGTCCATTTCACTGCACGCACTGCAACTTCTCTTTCAAGACTAAAGGTGGGTTCAGTCTGAAACACTGATTTGAAACCTGTGATGGGTACATTTTTTTCTTTCTCACTTGGCAATTATTATTACAAATAATGAACAGGACAAAAAAAGATAATAAAACAAACTCTATTTTAATCCATAAAAAAATGGGTTCATCATGTCTACCATCACAAATAGCAAATTCACTTATACACTTGCATAAGGACAAATCTAAATATGTTTTTAACTTAAAAGTTTTAATTTATTTTTAATGAAATGTGTCAGAGTTTGAGAACAGTTAGGTAATTTAGATAATTCTTAGGGATGGCTGGAAATTATTTCTGTGCTTTTTTTCCTTACCTGCCTTTTTTGAAGACTGCCTGTTCTGTTAAAAAAGCCAGTGTGATTCATCACTGTTGAACTTCCCACGCTGCACTGCAGAACAGCACACAGTGTCAGACCAGCCCACGTTCCTTTAAGAACTTCTTTATCAGTTACTCAACCATTACATAGAGCTAGTGCTTGGGAACATGTCATGCTTATGTAAACCACTCCCATGCCCTGCATCCGCCTCCCACCTGAGTGACCTCTCTGTTCCCTTTATCCACACAGGGAACCTAACCAAGCACATGAAGTCCAAAGCCCACAGTAAGAAGTGCTTGGAAATGGGAGTTGCTGTGGGTATTATTGAGGACCAGGACACAGAAGACTCAGGTAGAAATCTCTCATGTGTTTTTGGGAATGTAAGTCTGAAACAGATATTGAATAGGGGAGTTCATTTCATGAGAACCCACACTTTTCCAACCTCAGAAAGTAGAAACTATAGTTTTGTTTACACCATTACATGGTCATTTTTAACCACAGAAACAACCTGACCATTAATAGGTTTACTAATAATAGTATCATCTATTAAAAGTGGATTGTCTCTAGCTATGTTCTATTGCAGTCATGATCAATGGCAATGCCACGGTCTAATTAGAGATTCTAAAACGCAGTCTTTTTCCTTGTTAACTCTTGGTGCATGTGGGCGGCATACACAGCATTTACCATGAGGAAATTGCAGTATCTAATTTTAGCAGGAAAGAGAGAGAAAGAAGCTGTGAGCTTTCTCTGGTGTCAGTTACTGAGAGCATATTTGTTTTTCTCTCACACAGTTCCACACAAGCTGTCAAGCACAGGCTGCATTTGTGGTCTGAGGTGTTAATGTCTTCCATATATAATGGGAAGAGTGTTTCTAGACCTAATCATTCCTTATTTTGCTATGCAGTACATGTAAAAGCTATAACTCAGAAAAGTGAAAGCTTTTGAAAGACCAAACTTTGCTTAAAGATCCCTAAAGTCGAAAGATCACACTATTGCAGCCGTGAAACGACTTTGTAAATGATTGGGAAAAAATTACAGTTCCTAGGAGAATTTTTCCAAGTAGAACCTAGCTTTTTTGTAGCTAAGATTAGCTAGGCTACATTTTACAATTCCTCCTGCCCTTTTTGTTCATTAAGTTGTTTTTTTCCCCCCAAAGGTGATCGAGGAAGAGCAGGAAGTGCTGACAGACAGGATTCAGATGGTGATGATTCCGATGGCCCAGATGATGAAGATAACGATGGGGAAGAGGAAGACGAGGAGGACAGCCAGGCAGAGTCTGGCCTCTCTGCAACCCCTTCAGTTTCTGCAAGCCCACAGCATCTTCCTGCTAACCAGGCTGACACAGCTCCTAGCTCTCTGTTGGCTCAGATGTCCATCAGCCCGAACCCAACCCCAGCTCCGAACCCAATCCAACCTCCAGCTTCAGACTCCCAGACCTCAGACATAGAGTCTGTGGCTATGATGAGCCCAGTTTCATTGGTCAGACAGATGTCCATTTCTGCATCCTGCTCCAGCCCCGGTCCTAGTCCCACCTCTTTCACATCCCACCCCGCCCTTGCCTCCGAATCCCATACCTCTGATACTGACTCCGTACACATGATGAGTCCAGTGTCACCTTGCAGGCAGATGTCCATCGACTACCCTGAATTTGACGTTCCCCCTAGTCCCCCAGTGCCAGGCAAGGGCGCCAAGCTTGGCCAGGTGAGACCCATGTCCTCGCAATCACTGTCTTTCTCGTCGTACATCCCTCCCTCTCTACATGTACACCTCACCCCATACCAGTACTCGACCCCATATGCATTCCAATGTCTTGAGTCTCGCATGCCTGCCACGTCAGCAAAACTGCTTTGAATGCATGAAAAGGTGAATAGAATTTTAAGTGGTAGTCAATGACTGCAATTTTGTGTTGCTTGGCAGTGTTGATTCGTAACATTGTTTTTTTTGTTTTTTTTTTAACAGGATGGAGTGTCGAGCAACATTTCCCAGCCTGCAAGTGAGTGCAATGCCAATGTCGACCGTGGTACTCAGACCTCTTCTGACCCTCTTCAGGGGCCCCTGCACTTTCCAAATGCAGGTCCGATCCACGAGCCCAGAGTAGGAGCCACTACTCATCTCTTCAGCCACCTGCCTTTGCACTCCCAACAGCCCCCTCGTTCCCCATACAGCATGGTACCTGTGGGTGGCATCCAGCTAGTTCCCGCCGGTTTGGCTGCTTACTCCACATTTGTACCTATTCAGGCTGGGCCAGTCCAGCTAACCATCCCAGCACTCAGCGTTATTCACAGGCAGACTGGCAGCCCCCTGCCAGCCCCCAACACCTCGCCCCGGCCAGAGGGTTCTCCGACCCAGCCGCTGGTAGTCCAGGAGCCAGTCAGTAGTGTGCTGCCTTGTTTCCCTCTGGGCCAAGTGGCCGGGCTTCAGACGCTTGGTGCTCCCCAGACTGCCCTGCAGCCTATGGGTTTGGAGACCTTGAGTGTGGTGGGTTTGGCCAACTCCACACAGCTGATGCCTCAACAGAGTCTGCCATTAAATGCCACCCTAGGCGTGCAGGTGTTGGCAGCTAGCCCCACACCTCAGTACAGCACTGCTTCCCCAGCACAAATTCCTGGCCTGCAGATCCTCAACATTGCCCTGCCTGCCCTTATACCATCCCTCAGCCCTCTCTCAGCTCTCAGCCCACTCCCTACAGCCCAGGACAAGCCACGTAGCCCTGAGGGTGTAGCATCTGTACTTCCACCAGCACAGGTTGCAGAATCACTACCAGCAACTATTCTCTCAGCCAGTCCTCAAACAGCCAATCCAGGAGATATTCCTACAAATGCAAAGCCATCCACAGAGGCGAAGCAGGTCTCTCAAAACGGCACTAGCGCTGGATCTAGGGATACAGGGGGCACAGAGAAGACAACAGCCATGGTGGAAAAACCAAAAACACCACCACAGCCATCTTTGCTCTCCTCCCCCTCATCCTCTAATGAGAGAGGCTGTGATCTTGTACACAAGACAGCAGCAGGTGGGGCTAGTGAAGTGAAACCACGTCAACCTGTCTCTAGACAACAAGTGACGGATGACTACAACGAAGCCTCCAGTGACGATGAGGATAGACTTGTCATAGCTACCTGAGAGTCCCAATAAAAGCTCTTTCTTTTCTGCCTATGAACTTCTCTCTTTCTCTTTCCACCTCTTTCTCCCTCTTTTTTTCTAAAACTGTGTCACTTTGTAAAACTGAAACACTTCAGGAGGTTTGCAGCTCTGCGAGCCTTCTCTAAAAGCACATTTTCTGACAGTCATATTGTATGTGCAATCATAAATGATGACCAATTATTTTATTTTGTACTCTTTTGTCAGCACCAGACAGTTATTTTCTTTTTGTACATGTTGTATAGACAATTGTGCCTTTTTGGAGTTTCACGTTTAGAAACCTGTATATAATATCTTATAAATCTAGTAGTTGCCTATTAAGTTGATATGGAAGTTAAAGAAGAATGGAGGAAATTTGTTTTTATTTTTAAATGTTTTCATTTTGAAAAGTTTTATGTCTATCATAAATTGATGGGGAAATTAATGTTGTACTGATATATAAACATTTCTATGGCTTTTGGGGGTCAGTGTTCCTGTGCACAGATGTTGTGGTCAAGTATTTATTATATTACACCTGGTGCCCATTTTGAACTCCATAAGTCCATAGGTATGAGTAAAATGGTGGCTTTACATTTGCTGTATCTATAATAATGACAGTATCAGTAAAACCTTGTTTACAAGTGCAGAAACGCCTCTGAAGTCTTCTTTTTTTAAGCGGTGCACTTAGCTTTCTGATTTGCTGTCTTTTTTCTCATTTAATCAACCTCGTAGTAAGGGTTATTCCTGTGGCTCTCCAAGACACTAGAATCATTCAGCAAATCACTAATAAAGGGGCTTGGAGAGGCCAGCAAATGACGTCACCAATCAGCTCCTTTACGAGGATTATTGACGGCGACATTGTCCTTGTCTCAAGAGGCTTGGAGCGAAAGCTCTCATTACAGCCTCGGAATGACTCATTCAATTGACAGCATTTGCCGTCTGCCGCCGCAGTCCACCAAGACCGCGACTCAATAGCGTCACCTGCTGGGCGGGTCGGGTCACTGCAGGCAAAGAAGAGGAGTACAGGGTGGGGGAGGATGTTGCTTGGTTACCCGGCCCACAGAAGAACATAAGAGTGGGGTGAGACTCTCTGGAAACAGTTCCGAACATTCAGTCCATCCAAATCTGGTGAATTTAGTCAAAGTGAGAGCAGAACATTGAATACCACTTGTACTAAACTATGCTGCATCCATTGGAATGCCATTCCTTGATTTGACCCAAATCTAAATCAAACTTTAAAGTCATTTTTCTTTCACTGCTAAATGTGCTGATCTCAATGCATGCTTGCATCGGTGCTCTTCTGCTGGGGGGAAAAAATGAATAAATAAAGAGAACAAGTATCATGGTTACGACCTGTATGTACAGGTGAGGCTTAACATTGACTGAGTGCAATGTCAGAATATTTGGAAAATTATTACTGTATTCATGCCACCCTTGCCTGAGGAGAGCAACACCGAAAAACAGAACAGCATATTTCCATAATTGTTCTTAATGCAGCATCCATATTCATCTGATCTTAATAGATTGCCTTTATTGTTGTCCTAATTCTCTGTCTTAGATGGAACAAGCATGAACAAGCTACACGTATGGAATATTCGTGCTGTATTAATACATTTTTGGGTGGAGGGTTAGCTGATTGTGAGCACGAACTGGCACGAGTTTCCATTAACAGGGTTTTCCATTGGGCAGGGACGGGCCTGGAGGCTAAAGTTTCTAAACTACTGCTAGTGAGATCTTTTAAACCTAAAGTGATTCAGGGAATCCCAAATCTAGATCTTGTAAATCTAGCTTCTTCTTTTTTTTTTTTTTGATCTCATTAATGTGAAAAATATACATTTGAATGTAAATTTAATGAAATTACTACTGTTGAAGCTCGGCCAGAGTTGTTTTGTGGTTTATTCACAAGTTATATCGTGATGAAAAGCCTATTTTGTTTACTTAGCAGGTTCAACTTACCCTGAGTGCTCCAGTCGCGGGGTTTTGTTTTCACGACGTAAGCCAAGACTTGAAATTTCGCGTTTATACAAAAATAACATTTCTATAATACACTGAGAAACATTTCGTAAAACACCGGTCTACTCTAAATGAATATTATTTGCGGAATGTATAACTTATATCACTTACATCACAATATTCCAAACCTCTTTTGGAGTTTCAGTGTTTGTGTGCGTAGTCTGTCCTCGGGCGCCCTCTACTGCTCTGTATGAAAACTACTCGTAAATCCCATTCTTGCAATAAAAACTTGGCACCGAACGACCGCCCGGCGTCTCCATCCCGCTGGAATCTCAGGAATACAAAGTTCTTATCTCGCTCCACACGTTGCTTGTCTGTGACTATTAACAAACAACATTGTGTTCGCGTGAGCGGGCGGGCGGGAGGCGGAGAGCGCGAGTATATAAGCGCTCCTGTACAAGAGTGTGCTCGAGACTCCAGAGTTATGCATTGAGAGGACAGCATCTTAATAGTGCAAACTGAAACTTTTTAACTGTTTGCGAATTTATTGGACTACCACCGTTTCTGGGACTTGTATAAGATTAAATAAAATGGATTTGAGGATTATTTTTCCAGTGTTGTCCATGCTGTCATCTGGATTTTTTGACTTTGGTATGTAGCCTACTTATTTTAAGTGTATTTATAGCCAACGTTTGTGGGAAATATTATTCGACTGCAAGCTGGAATGTGTTAAAATACAGACAGAAAAGTGCAGGGATCCAGATATAGAGAGCTATATGGAGTTGCTTAAACAACATTTGCTAGATAAGGTTTAGTCTATATGTTGAGCATCACTGTCATTTTTTAATTGAGCGTGACAAATTCCAGATTTTCCAGTCCTTCAAACAACTTAAGAATGCATGAGTGCATGTTTGTAGGTGGAAACCTTTATCTAGCAAACTCTTATGAATGCAACATTTTATGATTTTAGCTGCTCCAGCATCTTTGGGTCATGGCACAGCACCGGACATGTCAATCTCTGCGCACCACTCCAGGACTAAGAGATGTTCCTGTGCAAGTTTCTTGGATAAAGAGTGTGTCTACTTTTGCCACCTGGACATAATATGGGTCAACACACCAGAGTAAGTCATAACAAACATCATATGATGGAAATCAGAAGTGCATATCCCATCAAATCTGTAAATCATTATAGAATGATTCATCCATCATGCTTATGGCAGGACTAAATGTGTTTTCTAATTGTTTTTTTCTTTTCCCCTAGGCGGACTGTGTCATATGGACTTGGAAACGCTCCAAGGAAGAAGCGCTCAGTCACGGAACCTGTTGTGCCCAAGTCACGCTGCAAATGTGCAGATAGCAAAGACAAAACATGCTCTTCATTCTGTCACCCGAACAATGCGTTTCGGTAAGTACACACTGAATGCAAATACGGTGAATGTCGTCATCTTACTTCAGAGCCAGATAGTTTTAATCTTAAGAGCAATTTCAAGGACACCAGACTTATTGGTTGAAAGAAATATTTATGGGACACACTTGTTTTCTTGAGCTTGAGCTGTATGTGGGAACCTCAGTGTTAATGTCTGTCATTACATGACTTGGCTGAACTTGCAGAAACAGGTTCTATTTGTGGACTTTTATCAAACTCGTTCAGGAATTGACTGCCGTACTTCCATTCTCAGGTATAAAGCAGCGTCAGACGAGGCGATCCAGGGCCACGGTTGTGCCGAGAAGCAATGCAAACACAAGCTGGCAGACAAACAGACAAAGATTAGACGGTAAGTCAAACCAGATACATAAACTGAAAACATTCTCATCCTCACGTGCATTTGAGGAATAATTGCGTGCGGTAATTACACGCCTCCGTAAGATCGATGTCTCTTGTGGTTGCCGCAAATAACCTGACATTCATTTTCATGAAGGATATAACTTTAAGTGGATTTTACCCTCAAAAAGTTTAGATTATACGTTTCAGTCTATATTGAAACCTCAATTCTCCAAGCCTCAGAGCTCCTGATCTCAACTAATGCTGGTCAGAGGTGGCATTGACCTCATTGCTTTGGTTTTCTATAGGGTGAAAAACACAGAACAGATTGGTGATGTCCTCTCCAGGGTGAGGGCCGTCAAGAACATCCATCTTCTCCTGGAGAAATGGCGAGTGAGGCAAGCACCACAGGCCACGAGCGAGGACGTCTGAAAGCGCTTCCTCCTAGAGATCGACCTCAGCTTTTGAGCTTCGCTAATCCACGACAGGATTTACCTGAATAAGAAGCTCCTCTCTGCTCATTCTTTTGCACATGTCATGCAATCTGGTGTCGTCAGGTGTGTTGGAATACCTGCAGATGCAACCGTTTCGGATTGCGGTCTTTGTCATGTGGGGCGAGTCAGCATCGGTGTGGAGCCCAACGGGAAGACGAATCAAATCTGATGGAGATGTTGACTGAAACAAACCAAACCTCAAATGATCAAGACTAACCTCTACCGACTTTTCTGAACGTTTGGTGCGTGGGATAATTAGTCCGAGAAGCCAGTGCGTCCTCCACGTGGGACGCTTAAGATTAAACTGATCGCAAATAAAGACTTTGCATTGAAGATACTTGTTGCACAGGAGGAACATGCCGTAACTAAATGAAACTCCCAAAGCGGTGTGTGATGCCCATCCACAAGCCAAAGACTCTGGTGCAAGAACAGCTCTGGTTCTTGTTACTGGACTTTATACACTGTAAAACAATGAAGCTCTGCAATTGCATCAATGGAAATGTTTTTTTTTTTTACATTTATATTAAATACCTTTAATTAAGCCATATTGGCTAATAAGATTTTTCTCAATGTTATTTCTATGAAATTATTATATTTAATTGCCATTATCGTGGTAACCATTTTTTAGGTAATAATAAATATTTTGCATTATTTAAACAACTTCAGCTGATTGTGAATTTTTCTGTTTATCTTGTTTAAGTCCCACTGAAATGCATCAATTGCGGCAACCAGTTAATTAAATGTAATCAAGCACACACACACATATATATATACCATGGTTTCACCATCACTGTCCCATGGTGCTGCCACATTTTTGTAAGCAGACTTGTATTTTAAAATGATACATTTATAAACAAAAGGGGTGACAAACAAACAAACAGTAAAAAGCCTTTCAAAAATGTATATTTTTATTAACATAGCTTAACCCGAGGATGCTTCACAAAGCACAAGCAAGCAATTTCAAACACATAAACAAGCATGCATGAGCGAAACCCAAAAGAAAGCAGGTAGCATTCAGAGGCATTACAGGGATCAGTGAGTTGGTAAGCCTTCAATGATCTCAGGTCAGATGGCTTATGTGTGTGCTGAAAAAGACACATGAGAGATGAAAGATGAAGATAATTGGATCTGGTGCACAAGTTTTCATCCATCAGACAGTTATGTGCCAAAAGCTTTAGTTTAATCTTAACGAGACAAATTTTCAAATTCTTCAAAAGCACTTGAAAAATATATGTAAATACTGAAAGCGTTGAAAATAGGTAATTGATCATTGACAGAATGGTTCTGTGACCGACAGTTCTTAGTCTGGGTCAGGTGTGAGGTCTTGGCAGATTTGGGTCTTGAGGGATTGAGGACGTGGATTCGAGGGTCTGACGACCATCCTATTATTAAACTATACTATATTGATACTACATTCTCCAATAATGAGTTAAATAATGGGTTAAACAACCCAACAAAATAATAATAACAAAATAATGGGTTAAAAACAACCCAAGTTGGGTTGAATATGGACAAACCCAGCGAATGGGTTGTTTTAACCCAGTGGTTGCTTAAAAATGACTGTATTGCTTGCTTAAAATTAATATGGAAACGTTTAATAAGTGAACATTTATTAAGTTTAATGAATAACAATTAAACAATAAACATTTATTAAATTGCTTATTAAGAAATAATAAATTCACCTTTTGATTATTATTGTTGCCTCTAATACTTGTCTTTGTTTTGTTTTTTTAATTTACCATTTATTTTGGGTTCATTTTAAGGCAGCCATATAGTAATTTTCAAACAATAGTTGGGTTAAATAAAACTTCCCAGCACGTTGGTCAAACATTTGACCCAATTGCTGGGTTAGTCCATTTTTAACCCAACTTGGGTTGTTTTTAACCCAGCATTTTTTAGAATGTATACTACACTATACTATATATGCGAGTCAAAACTTGCTAAGGGGCAATAATGAAACAATGATTTTGATCTGTGGATTTAAATAAAATATTTTTGTTATAAAAGAAAATGAAAACAACTTTATTTGTCAAAACTACTCCTTTCCTGGTAAAAAAAAAAAAAAAAAGAACAGGAGTCAACAAATTTACGACGTTAGTTTCAGAGTATTGTAATTTATTTAAGCCATAAAAAACGTCATTTTGTAAAATAAGTCATGAACTTTTTTAAAATCAAGTATTTCGAACGTTCGGCACTCACGCACGTTATCACGTCCGTCAAAAACTAAAGCCGGCTGTCGGTTGGAACATGAAAACTAAAAACTTTGACATATCACACTCGTCGATCACTTCAATGAATATTTGCTGGCTAAGAAATAAAAAGTTATTGCCTTACAATCCATCTATTTTCAAATCCACATTATTTGAATATCACAACATTGATGTCTGTCAAAATATAATGTGCACAATACAGGGTGGTATTTATGAGAAGCAGAGGTCTAGCGAGAGCACACATTTCCAGGAAAACCCACACTGGATGTTTTGGGTACACTGTTGCTTTCAGAGGAGAAAGAGAAAATTGCGGCCTGAGTAGCTTCAACATGCTGTCTGTCAGAGACGATAACGTACATAATACATTATACACATGAGTATAAAAGTGTTCTTCACTCGCTGAAATTGAATCGGAATGATCAGCAAACTGAGTGAAATTCTTCACACCGCTAAAGAGAATAAATGCCAATCCAATTGCATCAAAAATTTCGAACATCGTTCACTCTAAAAAGTAATTCAGGGATCTTGTTACCACAACTTAAATAAATGCATGTTTGCAAAAAAATTATTGTTTTAATTAAACAAAGTTGCAAAACATTATTTTGTTGAAATAATAATGTTGATCATTAAATCAACTTAAAATCATCTGTAATTTAAACTAAAAAAATTTTTTAGGTTGTAGTAACTTTTTTTTACTTCAGAAATTAGTCAGTGGATTTCTAGTTCCCAGCATGCTTTTAGTGAGGAGAAAGTCTTGTCAGTGTTTAACGCTCTTATGATTGACATTTAAGAGTTTCTGTAATGTTGAAGTTTTGGTGGTTCCATGGTGCTGAAGAGTTCATACATGAAGGTAAACACTACATTGACTCTATAAGCAATGACTGCGCTAATGTCAGAGACAAGTCATATCTTACATGTTCATTAAATCTACGCGTTAAATAAGTTATGTTAGCATGTTCTATGATGGCTGTTGATTTGAACTGAAATAGATAAAACTGTGCCAAGGCTACAACTATAGTAGCTGGAGCAACTTAATTTTTTTGAGTAATCAACTTAATAATTTGTAGCATAAACACAAATTTTAAGTTCCTCTAACTCAATGTAGCTTGTCGGTTGAACGTAAATCCACAATAAAGTGTTACCATATATACATATACTGTATATGCATATGTTTGCATAATTTTGTGTGTGTGTGTGTGTGTATATATATATATATATATATATAACCATTGTAAACCCCTACTGATACTACTACAAAAACAACTAATATAGTGTGTTTTCTGCTCTATACCTTGGCTTACAGGCTCTGTTTATTGAATAATGCAGACATCCAAAAGGTTTATTATAATATGTTGATAAGACTCCATCCACATTGCATTCCTTCATTACAGGAGCTTTAGAAAAGACATAAGAAAATACACCCTGCAGGGAATTTCCGATAGATCCTTTTGATTCGCCTGTCTTTGTCCATACGTGTAGAAGAGAGCAAGAGAAAGAAATATTCCAGGATCCTATAAAGTCGAGCACAAAGGCTGGCTCTCCTCCTGAGCTGTGCGCTTTTCGCATGCGGGTCTCCAGGGGCTGGAAAACTGGCTAAGTCATTAGGGCTTGAATAGAGCTTGAGCACAAATAATGGGCCATTATGGCGCAAGGAATCTCCTCGAACCGACAGGCATTCAGCGCGTATGGAGCGAACAATGGAAGATACTCTGGGAGGGGCGGACACGCCTCAGGCTTCTGACGTCCCCGCGTGCTGCCGGGGTCACCGCCCTGAGTTACCTTCACACACACACAAACAATGCATCTACCTTACACACACACACGGCTACATAATAACATTGACGCAAACACGGACTAAATTCCAGCGATGTCCCGGGACTGTGGGTTGAACTGATGGCTGTTCCAGCTCAGTCTCTTCACTCATCATCTCAGCATATGAGAGTTGATTGATGGGATCATGGCTGGTTGAATGGGTGCTTTTTTAAATGATCTAGTCTGGCTTTTACACTCATAAAAATTCTAATTATTCTTTATATGGCTCAGAGATCCTCCTCAATAAATAAATGTGTCATGGAGTGCACTTACAGGTGAGCTGACTCACTAATATCTCTGCAGTCATCCGTACACCTGGCGGAGAAGGATGACACATTGGATCTGTTGCGAAACAAAACATTTCAGGACAACATACTGTATGCATGCATGCTTTTAAAGATAATTGTACCTTGTTATAATGTTTAAGTCAATTTTTAAGCCAGCATTACATGTATTTTTGATGAAGTAGACATTAGACATATTTATCAAAGTGAGAGAAATGGAAATAAGTTTCAAGTCCAATGATGAGGAAAACAGGTGAAGTATAGTTCAAAACTGCAGCTTGGTTTCTTAAAAAAGGAAAACAGGTGCAAACACAATGAACTGAGGGACTTAAATACACAAGGATAATGAACTCAAACGAACAGGTGTGTTAATTAATCAAAAACTAAAAGTCCATGAAAACGAAAGTAAAAAACACTAATCGTGACACCAATATTTGTGTGCGCTCTGTCGATATTGTATTTGTTGCATTAGTAAATCAGTCATTTATGAAATTCAGAAGTGCACTTCTGTTCAAAAGTTTTTTTTATTGTTTTGAAAGGAGTCTATTTGCTTAAAATGCAAAAATTCTATTTTAAAATGTCATTTATTCCTGTGATCAAAGCTGAATTTTCATTCACGTGATCATTCAGAAATCATTCTAATATGCTGATTTGCTGCTTAAGAAACATGTATTATTATTATTATTTGAAAATGTTTTTTGTCAAATTTACTGTAATTTTTTACTGTAACTTTTGATCAATTTAATACATCCTTTCTAAACAATAATTGATCTCTCTCTCTCTCTCTATATATATATATATACAGGGTTGGGGAGTAACGAAATACAAGTTATTTAGTTACGTATTTAAAATACAAAACATGACAGTTTCATTTGAAATGGGTGGTAATCAGATTACAGTTACATCTGAAAAGTGTTTTAGATTACCAAAGTGATTACTTTGAGTTTTAATGTCATTTAAACAGCGATTGGTGATTCTCTGACTCTGACCGTCTGAAAAAGACGAGTTCAGTTTCATCAACATTTTAATACTTTTAAGAGGGATCATAAAAAATGTGTTATTTTTATTTAGTTCTGTCCTGAACAAGACAAAATGACTGTCAACTGAACTGTCCTGATGATCCACGACTGTTTTCATGTTTTGTGATAGTTTTTTGTGAGTCATTTTATAATTCACTCGGTACTGCAAATTTTTCTCACAATTTGTTTTTTTCCCCTCACAATTGTGAGTTTGCATTTCATAATTCTGACTTCTTTTTCTCAGAATTGCGAGATTTAAACTCACAATTGCAAGTTATAAAGTCAGAATTGGGATATAAACTTGCAATACTGACTGTTTTCTTCTTGCAATTGGGAACTTAGTATGCGAGTTTATATCTCATAATTCTGACTTTTCTCAAAATTGTGAGTTTATATCTCATAATTCTGACTTTATAACTCGCAATTGCAACTTTATATCATGCAATTCTGAGGGAAAAAGTCGGAATTGTGAGATAAAAACTTGCAATGACCTTTTTTATGTGTGTGTGTGCGTGTATATATATATATATATATATATATATACTTCATTCTTCATTCAGTCTTTTCATAATCCAGCTTTCTCTGTGGCAAACACACACAAACACACCTCTACGCCTCCAGTCATCTCCATCAGCGACAAAACAACCTCAGAAAGCTATTACGGAAGATCCCCAAAACATTCCCAGAATTCTTTTTTGACAGACAGCAATTTGCAAATGTCTAATGAGCTCAGATGTACATACTTACAGTGCTTGTCTAATATGAAAAGTGTTTCGACCATTTCAAGCAAGGGGGCATCTATAAATTAAATTTAATCTCACAATCTACACTTTTGACTATTTACACAATATTTTTTTTTTCTCCATCCAGATTTTTGAAAAATACTGATAATATGATGATTGCAATCCAGTCAGAGATTAATGATCATTTTTGTCATGCAAGTTACTAAAATTCTTACATATATCCATTAAAAGATCCCATAGGCTAACTCAACATCGCACAATATGCATGAGTTCTTAAAGAGAATATTTTGATTACCCACTAGCTGATTCGCTTAACTAATATAGTATTATATCTATAAAAATCGAATAAAATGATAAAGTGCTGAGGAGACTTGATAAAACATGCATGAGAACATGGGATTTTCAGATCAGAGTCTGGTGACACTGCCAGGAAAGCATCATGTTTTTATACCCAGAAGCAGAAAGTGAAAGTTACACTGTCTATTTAACCAGATTAAAATGGTGCAAGTTTCATATTTCAACAGCTACACTGAAAGAAATTTGGTGTAGAAACAATTTTAACTCACAAACAATTACAAAGAAATGGCAAGTAACACATTGCATTAAACACGACATTCTGAAGTAGAAAAACTGAAATGGAATTTTAACACAGTTGAGTCACAAAACATAGCAGGGAACTGAAGATTTAATATTCCACTCCAATACTAAACACCTCAGGTAAACAAAGAATACGTCACAGGTGTGTTTCGAGTAATATTCTGCGTGCGTGCGAATGGGCAGCGGTCATGAACTCATCTAGTCTTTCACATAATACTGTATTCGATTGCGCTTGACATTTAACCACCCAAAAGGTAAAAACCATATATAGGTGCTGCAGGCAAAACCTGCTAACTACATGCTGAAAATAGAAAAGTGCTCCGAGTGCATTCCAGCATGCTGCATCATCAAAGCATCCTGGCACGAATCACAAAGGCCTCTGGGAGCTCAAGGGTCCCCTGCTGCCACAAATCAGACAACGCCTTTCACCTCTTGCCAGGTGAGTAGAAATGTCTCCTTTGGCTGAACCAGATGTTGTCTGGTTATTGGAAGGAACGCCTACGCCAAACCTTCCACCGTCTTTCATTGGAAGGAGCCTGCTCCATTGAATTCCTGTTTAAATGCAGAGGAAAAATATGTCAATTTCAAGCAACCAAACATTTATTAATTCAAATTAATATTAAATATTTGCAATTTTTATTTTTTGCCCAACTGGTCCATATACTAACCAGTCAAACCCCCAGTCCCCAGAAATTAGTATAGTTATTTAGCAAAGATGCATTAAATTGATCCAAAAAAAAAAAAAGACCACATAAATGCTTTTGAATGTTCCATTCTTCAAAAAAATACTGAAAAATGTATAGTTTCCACAAAAATATGAAGTAGCGCAACTGTTTTGAACATTTGATAATAAATAAAAGTGTTTAATGAGCAGCGAATCGTCATGAAGGATCATGTGACGCTGAAGTCTGGAGTAATGATGCTGAAAATTCAGCTTCGATCACAGGAATAAATTACATTTTTATAATACATTCAAATAGAAAACAGATATTTTATATTGTAATACTATTTCACAACATTACTGTTTTCACTGTATTTAATCAAATAAATGCCGCCTCGGTGAGCAGAAGATTAAAAAAAACAGACGCCAAGGTGCGAAATGTGGTTTTATTTATGCTTAAGTCGCCTGATGTTTAGTCATCTCATTTACTATTTTAAACACAACTAGATGGGACGTGATTGCTCAAAATCGTCCAAAAAATTTCCCCACCCGGAATACCGCAATTACTCATGCGATGACACGAAACATTGTTAAGTTGGAGGCTCCCGAAAGACCCAGTGGGGTTCTGGTAAGCTAAGGACAGACATTCTTTCATGGATTTTTTTTCTCTTTCCCAAAACACCATTTTTTCCACACTCTCATATACTGTAACCGAAGCCTACTTGACATCGCATACCACACTAATAGACTGAACAAAAACAAATAAGATGGGAAACACTATCCAGAGGGAGGAGTTCCTCCTCAATGCTGAAATTCACTGACCTCATTTTCAACTAAATTACAGTGAAAACTCTTTTTCAAGTAATTAGACTCATCTTATTTCACTGTTTTCACTCATATTAAGTTGCTGTTATCTCGCACTATGTCATTTACTCAATCAACATCCTTCCTGGGACATTCCTACAGTATCAACCAATAACAACCATCATGGTTAACCTTAATATCAAAGGACAGTGCACCGGTAGGAAAACAAGTTCAATGGGGTTCAGTTGCTACAGAACCTTAGTGTCCTTGACTTGATTTTAAAGGACCATTTATACCAAAAAAGGTCCTATAGAAGGAGACATTTCAGCCTTTGATGCAAATCAAGTTTTAGTGTTGTTGATGTCTATGTGTGATCATCAGTCAACACCAATGCTGAGCATTTTCTCCTAAAACTGCAGTGCTCCAAAGACGGGGTTTGAAACCATCACAAACATGTAACCAATCCCATCAATGTGCGGGGCGGGGCATTTTCACAGAGCACAAGTACACCTTTAAGATGGGACAGGAAAAACTCGGGTGCATGTAGCAATAAAGCGATATTATGTATTTGCTTTTCTCCACAGACTTTCAAAGCGTTTGTAAGGATACTGATTTTTATAAGGCAGCTGTCTGACTTTGAGATGGCAAACCGGTTTACACATGGTTTGTGTAACATTAGCAACAAATATTGTATTTTTTTAAAGAAGTTTAGTCAATAAATAGCGTGTAATGTGTGTTTAATGTGTGGTGACAGACGCTGTAGCTCCTCGTGAAGCGATCATCTCTTCATACTAGTTCATTTATAGCATCAAATAAACATGAATGAACATCAGAAGGAATGTTCTGGAAAGACGTGAGTACACACAATTTTCCAAGTTCAAGTTCACCAACATTAATCTACTAACTCCCCTGAGGGTTATCATTGGTCAAGTCGCTTGTCAATCAAACTGCCGGCGAAGGGTCAATTACCGTTATCTGCATAATTCACTCTTCCACTTCCTCTTCTGAATCTGAATTGAACCAATATTTCCACTTGACGACTGAATCAGGAAGTCCAAGCTGGAGTGGAGGCGGGGACTAATTTGCATATTCATGCTTCCAAGTTGGACTATACTAAATGAAGCAAGGGTGTAGAGTTACATTCAAGCTATTTTAAGGCATGAAGATTTTATTTTCACAGGAAAAACATAAATATGCCTTTTTGATTATCAAAGATGAGTTTTAAGGGATAAAATTATTGACCTGCAGTGTTATTTAAAAAAAAAATTCTGGTATGTTTACGAGCTGTTTAATTCATAAAATCCAATTAACACAAAATTAATTTTTTAAAACTAAAGCCAAAAAATGATCCCATGATGGGAACCCTTCTATGAAGCAGCAAACAGGAGCCTTTAAGGTTCTATATAGAACCTTTTCTTATGTGATTGGTCGTTGTTCAAGCGGCAACAAAAGTTCCAAGATCAACAAAGCATATTCGATCAAATAAATGCAGCCTTGGTGAACAGAAGAGACTACTTTTAAGCTTTTGAACAGTATATGTACCTTCCAATGTGGGTTTAAACTCACAGCTATAGCAGATCCAGAGGTGCCAGTTTTTGCGAACGGGGTTTCGGTGTCAGCGTAACCCATCAACATGTCATTTCAGACACAATACGAACAGACGGTGCTCTGGCTCCTCTTCTGTCGTGCTCAGCTTTCCTACAGACTGAAAGAACAGAGCTATTATCTTACTGCTGTTATCTTATGACACCAAAACATCAGCATCACAACACAGAGTGTTCTGGCGGAAATTACAGAATAAAACACAAATAAGTGTGTAATGTTGCCGGAAATGATTTTGCCAGAAAGGAACTGGTGACCATCAATCAGTGCACCTTTCCACAGTGTTTCAAAAGAGATTCATTACATTAAGGCCCAATGACCTGACCTGACCTCTTCCCCTTCGGCTTCTCATGCACTCAAACTGATTTATGTCAAAACACTGAACACCAGCTTTTATTGGGGCAATTCAGAGGCTTTTCAAGCAATTCCGAGCACCCTTGTGAAAATAAGGAACATTTAAAGCCGTTGTATATGCAACCCTGTAACTGTCACTGAGAAATACAATGTGTTTCATTCTGATAGACCTCCATCCAATCAAATCACCAGGTTTCTCTATAAAAATCATTATATTTATATTTAATATACTTAATTATGCATGATTGAATAAGACAAACAAGATAAAAATATATATAAAGCAGTTGTAAAATAATTTTGCACACTGTCGCAACTTGCAAGAAATCCAATACCAAAAAAGAAATGGGACAATAACACCTCAGGAAGGCTGAAAACATATTTCTGTGCCAATAAATATTAGATATCAAGCAAGCTACGGCAGTGTGAGAGATTTTATTTGTAATACACACCTGCAACCTGCAACCTGCACCTGTGTAAGGAGTGTTTATTTACTAAACAGTTTTATTAGAATCTTGTATAAGTTATAATTTGGTGAAATCAATACATCAATTTAAATTATATTATTTAATCTAATATAACTTAACAAACATAAAATAAATTCTGTCCTTCTGATAGACTTTCATCCAACAGGTGTCTCTATAAAAATCATCTGTTTATACGAGATCTCTGATTTCAGTGGTCCAGGTTAAATTAATAAACAGAACATTTCTTAAATGTTTAACATTTAGTTATCTCATTCCGGATTTGCCCTCAGAACTTCCTGGGAAGGTCCCATTGATGATTTCAGAAATCATAATTAGGAAGTTTGTGTGACTTGGTTGGAATTGTCATATTCGTATCCGTGTTTATCTGTCATAATCGTGTCCGTGTTGATCAGTTTATCCCGTTCCCCCAGTCCTGTCTTTACCACATGTTCCTTGTTTTCATTCAGTTCTGTCTTCCATGTGTTCCTTTGTTGCGCTGTCATTTGTCACGTGGTCTTTCGTTTTGTATCTGTCATCTGTCATGTGATCCTTGTTTTGCCTTTCCATGTGCTCGTTATTAGTTCACCGTCTACACCTGTGTCTCGTTAATCAGTTATGTCAATCACCTGTTCCCCACCAATTATTCCTCTTGTGTTCCTCAGCATAAATTCCCTCTGTGTCAGTCCTGTCCTTGTTCGTTGTTAGAGTTACGTCCAGGTTATTTTGATCTGTATTCCTGCTTGTTGAATTAAAACTTTGTAAAATCTCATGTTGTTTCCGTACCTGTCCCTGAACCCGGGCGTTACAGGAATTAGATGCAGCTGTTTGGAAAATGCATATTTTCTAATTATCATATTTCTTTAAAAATATTTCTAGTATATCTAGCAGGAATAGTGTTGATTCATGTTTTAATTTGGGAGACTAAACACTTTGGTAAACAGACGTAATGAAACGTTAATGACAGCACTCGTTACCCTGGCAGCCATCAGCTCCATGACCTCAAATTCTAGAATAATGTTATACATGATTGTAGGACAAACACAGCAGCTTGTTCCATAATATTTAAAATGCAACAATGGCATCTGCCTGAACGATGACGAGGGAGAGTGACATGAGATCATACAAAGAGACGCGCTTAAAGTTTCAAAATGTCAGTAACTGTCACAAGATTTTAAGAAGAAACTATGTGGTGTCTGACAGTGTGGCGCAAAAACAAATCAAACTGTTATTGCAAGAAGGTAAAAGATAACAGTTGTAATGCAAAAAACTGTAACATGAACATGGCCCCACCTTTTCAAAAATACCTGTAAATCAGTTCTGGCAATTTCCCGGTATGAAAAGTTGTAACATTGCCAGTAAATTACAAAGATGATGCTGTGTGAGAACAGAGAAGGATTACTGGAAGGAGCATGGACAAAGACTGAACGTGCTGATGTAAGTCTGATTTGGGCCAATCATAAAGCTCTGTCGGAGATGTTTATTGCAAATACTCACAACGTAAAAACGTAAAAACTCAGCTTTCAGGTCATCAACAACAAAACTGATGAGTAGACACATTTCCGTTGTCATTTGTGTTATTTGCACTACATTTTTGTATTTTCTGGATTTGTGAGTATTTGCAGTGTGTTTTTGTATTTGGTTGCATTGTGAGTATTTGTAACATGTTTCTGTATTTGGTTGCTTTGTGAGTATTTGCAGCGTGTTTCTGTATTTGGTTCATTGTGAGTATTTGCAGCGTGTTTCTGTATTTGGTTCATTGTGAGTATTTGCAGCGTGTTTCTGTATTTGGTTCATTGTGAGTATTTGCAGCGTGTTTCTGTATTTGGTTCATTGTGAGTATTTGCAGCGTGTTTCTGTATTTGGTTCATTGTGAGTATTTGCAGCGTGTTTCTGTATTTGGTTCATTGTGAGTATTTGCAGCATGTTTCTGTATTTGGTTGCATTGTGAGTATTTGCAGCATGTTTCTGTATTTGGTGCATTGTGAGTATTTGCAGCGTGTTTCTGTATTTGGTTCCACTGAGTATTTGCAGCATGTTTCTGTATTTGGTTGCATTGTGAGTATTTGCAGCATGTTTCTGTATTTGGTGCATTGTGAGTATTTGCAGCATGTTTCTGTATTTGGTTGCATTGTGAGTATTTGCAGCATGTTTCTGTATTTGGTGCATTGTGAGTATTTGCAGCATGTTTCTGTATTTGGTTGCATTGTGAGTATTTGCAGCATGTTTCTGTATTTGGTGCATTGTGAGTATTTGCAGCGTGTTTCTGTATTTGGTTGCATTGAGTATTTGCAGCGTGTTTCTGTATTTGGTTGCATTGTGAGTATTTGCAGCATGTTTCTGTATTTGGTTCATTGTGAGTATTTGCAGCGTGTTTCTGTATTTGGTTCCATTGAGTATTTGCAGCGTGTTTCTGTATTTGGTTGCATTGTGAGTATTTGCAGCATGTTTCTGTATTTGGTTCATTGTGAGTATTTGCAGCGTGTTTCTGTATTTGGTTCATTGTGAGTATTTGCAGCGTGTTTCTGTATTTGGTTCATTGTGAGTATTTGCAGCGTGTTTCTGTATTTGGTTCATTGTGAGTATTTGCAGCGTGTTTCTGCATTTGGTTGCATTGTGAGTATTTGCAGCGTGTTTCTGTATTTGGTTCATTGTGAGTATTTGCAGCGTGTTTCTGTATTTGGTTCATTGTGAGTATTTGCAGCGTGTTTCTGTATTTGCTTACATTGTGAGTATTTGCTGCATGTTTCTGTATTTGGTTGCTTTGTGAGTATTTGCAGCATGTTTCTGTATTTGGTTGCATTGAGAGTATTATGCAGAGTATTTCTGTATTTGGTTGCATTGTGAGTATTTGCAGCATGTTTCTGTATTTGGTTCATTGTGAGTATTTGCAGCGTGTTTCTGTATTTGGTTGCATTGAGTATTTGCAGCGTGTTTCTATATTTGGTTGCATTGTGAGTATTTGCAGCATGTTTCTGTATTTGGTTCATTGTGAGTATTTGCAGCGTGTTTCTGTATTTGGTTGCATTGAGTATTTGCAGCGTGTTTCTGTATTTGGTTGCATTGTGAGTATTTGCAGCATGTTTCTGTATTTGGTTCATTGTGAGTATTTGCAGCGTGTTTCTGTATTTGGTTCATTGTGAGTATTTGCAGCGTGTTTCTGTATTTGCTTACATTGTGAGTATTTGCTGCATGTTTCTGTATTTGGTTGCTTTGTGAGTATTTGCAGCATGTTTCTGTATTTGGTTGCATTGAGAGTATTATGCAGAGTATTTCTGTATTTGGTTGCATTGTGAGTATTTGCAGCATGTTTCTGTATTTGGTTCATTGTGAGTATTTGCAGCGTGTTTCTGTATTTGGTTGCATTGAGTATTTGCAGCGTGTTTCTGTATTTGGTTGCATTGTGAGTATTTGCAGCATGTTTCTGTATTTGGTTCATTGTGAGTATTTGCAGCGTGTTTCTGTATTTGGTTGCATTGAGTATTTGCAGCGTGTTTCTGTATTTGGTTGCATTGTGAGTATTTGCAGCATGTTTCTGTATTTGGTTCATTGTGAGTATTTGCAGCGTGTTTCTGTATTTGGTTCCATTGAGTATTTGCAGCGTGTTTCTGTATTTGGTTGCATTGTGAGTATTTGCAGCATGTTTCTGTATTTGGTTCATTGTGAGTATTTGCAGCGTGTTTCTGTATTTGGTTCATTGTGAGTATTTGCAGCGTGTTTCTGTATTTGGTTCATTGTGAGTATTTGCAGCGTGTTTCTGTATTTGCTTACATTGTGAGTATTTGCTGCATGTTTCTGTATTTGGTTGCTTTGTGAGTATTTGCAGCATGTTTCTGTATTTGGTTGCATTGAGAGTATTATGCAGAGTATTTCTGTATTTGGTTGCTTTGTGAGGGGCTCATGTTTGAATTTATAGTAACTACTGTAAAATATTAACAAAATTTGTGAAATAGGAAAATAAATACAAAATATTTCATATTTGCAGCTCATTTTACTTGCACAATTTGGCAAAGTTCCATTGTATTTTCTTTGGAATAAACAGATTAACACTTTAAAGAAGTATCAGCTGTAGCTAAAGTTCTCTGTAGTGTGACTGATAGTGTGCAATGAAGGAAAGCAGGCTGTCTGAACTCACACTGTGATGTTTTCATACAGATACTGAAGTCACTGGCCTGAATCATTCTCTCTGTCTGACATGTGTCTCGTGGCGTGAAAGCAGGGGCCAAGAGGATGGAAAACATGCAAAATACTTGTCTGTCAGTTGTCACACTCTTTTTCAGAGAGAAATAGCTCACATTCTCATCTGTTACTGAGTTAAATACCTCAATTACATCACAATGTAAAACCTAATGAATTAAAAAAAAGCCAACTTCCTTGGAAAAATTATGAAAATATTTATGACCATTTATTTGATTAAAAACACAGTAAAAAACATAATATTGTGAAATTTTATTACAATATAAAAGACTTGTTTTCGATTTTAAAAATGTAATTTATTCCTGTAATCAAAGTTGAATTTTCAGTATCCTTACTCCAGTGTCACATGATTCTTTCCCTGACAACAAACTTTTAAACTGTAGAGTATTTGTTGTATTTAAAATACAGTATTGTTATTAAGTAGTTTATTCAAGGTCAACAGTATGAAATAACATTTTGAACATCAGGGATATACCCAAGTGTTGCATTCAAGCAAAATACAAACATAGAGCTTCATAGTGGCACAAACAGTGATTCACTATTCAAATACTGTGCAGTTTTGTCCTTTGTCTAGCTGTCTTTGAACACAAGAACGGCTCCATCTGCTATAAATGATGCTGAAAAGATATATTTGCCTTCTTATATACATAGATTTGACGTGGCAGCTGTGAAGTTTTGTTTTCAAACGTACCTACTCCATCTGTCCATCCATGCAGCCTTTCTGATATTAGTCCCAGAGTGTTTTTGTGGTTTCTGCAGCTGTAGGTGTTTTTGTCTCCTCCATACAAACAGTCAGCAGTGGGAATTCTCTGCGTCCGGATACAAAGCAGACCTCCGAGGCCTGTGCTGCCCATGCGCTGCCATGGAATTCTGGGTGGTTGGACCACAGAGGTCACCACATAGCAATGCTTTGCTCCACAGACCTCGACCACACCGTGCATTCAAGCTTTGAAAAAAGACAAACAAGGTATAAAGAAAATAAAGTTTCAGCACACTTCAGAAATCCAACATGACATTCGTTATTCCATGAAAATATATATTGCTGTTTCGATAAATAATAGATTTCTATGAAGCTACGGCAGTGTGATTTATTTTGCGATATATAAATTAATTTATTAGAATCTTTAATCAGCTAGGTGGTTTAAAATTGTAATTTATTTAAATAAATAAATTTTTAATGAAATCTAACTTGAGGGTAAAATGCAAAAAGTGTCAAAATAAAATAAAGTTTATAAGCATCTTTTATCAGCTGCTGGTTTAAAATTATAATTTAGCTAATAATATATAATAATTTTTAAATTAAATATTTTAATCTAACTTCGTAAAATGTTAACAGTGTCAAAATAAAATAAAATGAAATAAAATAATAAAATAAAACAGTTTTATTAGAATCTTTCATGAGCCAGGTGATTTAAAAGTATAATTTTGTTATATATTAGAGGGCAAAACGCCAAAAGAACAAAACAAAACAAAACAAAAAACCCCAAAATAAAATAAAACGAAACAAAACAAAAAATCCCGAAATAAAATAAAACGAAACAAAACAAAACAAAAAATCCCAAAATAAAATAACAAAACAAAACAAAAAACCCCAAAATAAAATAACAAAACAAAAGTAAAGTAAAGTAAAATAAAATAAAGTTTATAAGCATCTTTTATCAGCAGCTGTTTTAAAATGATAATTTAGCTAATAATTTATAATAATTTTTAAATTAAATATCTTAATCTAACTTCGTAAAATGGTAACAGTGTCAAAATAAAATAAAATGAAATAAAATAATAAAACAAAACAGTTTTTTTAGAATCTTTTATGAGCCAGGTGATTTAAAAGTATAAGTTTGTTATATATTAGAGGGCAAAACGCCAAAAGAACAAAACAAAACAAAACAAAAAACCCCCAAATAAAATAAAATGAAACAAAACAAAAAACCCCAAAATAAAATAACAAAACAAAACAAAACAAAAAACCCCAAAATAAAATAACTAAAGTAAATTAAAATAAAATAAAATAAAGTCTATAAGCATATTTTATCAGCAGCTGGTTTAAAATTATAATTTAGCTAATAATATATAATAATTTTTTAATCAAATATTTTAATCTAACTTCGTAAAACGGTAACTGTGTCAAAATAAAATGAAATGAAATAAAATAATGAAACAAAACAGTTTTATTAGAATCTTTTATGAGCCAGGTGATTTAAAAGTATAATTTTGTTATATATTAGAGGGCAAAACGCCAAAAGAACAAAACAAAACCAAACAAAAAGCCCCAAAATAAAATAACAAAACTAAACAAAACAAAACAAAATAAAATAAAATATTTGGCGGTGCCGTGTTCTTCACCTCTAGCTGTGACTTCTCTCAGTCAGTGTCTGTGTGTCTGCATGTGAGGAAACACGCTGGCAGTGTCTGCACTAACATCCTGTCGTCTGCCGTCCACAATTGTTTGTGTCTGTGCCACAATTGTTGAGAGGCTTTTTCAATATGATCACCATCGTCATGTTCGTCAAAGGAATTTTTACAATGCAGTACAGTAGTTTATAGGAGGGGTGACTGTACATGGAATCTGCCACTACTGGAATTCCAGGCCACAAATGAATAACCTTGACGTATTTGCATTTTGTTGAATGCCAGGAATCTATGAAATCATTTAAAGCCACAAAGATTCATAGTTTAGAAACACATTATCAGTACATTAAAGACATCAGTAGATATAAATGAAACTGTATATTTGTTATACAATAACTGCCTAATTGCTTGATGTTATACCATATTATTCTTCAAAATGAAATCAATCATTATAATCATTATAAAAGATAACATTCATCTGTAAAGAACTAGATTCTTTCACTTTCTGTTGTGCATTATACAAGTTAGGTAGTCAATGGTGCAGACATGCACTCAAAATAAATGCTGATTGCAATTTGCATAATGCAATTTCCAATCTTGGAGGTCGATCTTGAGTGCTACTTTGCATACTTGATCAAGACACCTGAACTGACTGTGCAATCAATTATTAAAAGGCAATTATTTCAATTATTTTTTTCTTGAGACATTTTTCTTGAGGTTTTCTTTTGGTGACATCAAATATCATTCAGCCAGGTGGTATAAAATTATAATTTAGTAAAATAATTGATTTTAATTACTACTTAAATTAATACATGTAAAATAAATAATAAAATAAAATGCTCTCCTAAGAAAGCACTTTCTGGTTTTATAGATAATATCACTCATAATTTAATCGAATTAATATTTAAATGAAAAAAAAAAAAATAAATAAATAAAAGCTTCCCTAAGAGAACAATTTCTGGTTGTTTTATTGATAATATAATTGAAAATTAATTTTACTTATCATTTAAATTTAAAAACAAATCTAATTAAAAGGCACAAGCAAAATAAAATAAAATAAAATAAAATGCTCTCCTAAGAAAGCACTTTCTGGTTTTATAGATAATATCACTCATAATTTAATTGAATTAATATTTAAATGAAAAAAAAAATAAATAAATAAAAGCTTCCCTAAGAGAACAATTTCTGGTTGTTTTATTGATAATATAATTGAAAATTAATTTTACTTATCATTTAAATTTAAAAACAAATCTAATTAAAAGGCACAAGCAAAATAAAATAAAATAAAATAAAATGCTCTCCTAAGAAAGCACTTTCTGGTTTTATAGATAGTATCACTCATAATTTAATTTAATTAATATTTAAATTTAAAAAATCTAATTCAATGGTACGAATAAAATATAAAATAAAATAAAATAAAATGCTCTCCTAAGAAAGCACTTTCTGGTTGTTTTATAGATAATACCATTCTTAATATAATAAATATTTAATAAATATTCTTAATATTTAAATTAAATAATCTAATTTAAAGGTACAATCTAAATAAAATAAAATAAAAAAATAAAAATAAAATAATAAAATAAAATAATAAATAAAATAAAATGCTCTCCTAAGAAAGCACTTTCTGATTTTATAGATAATATCAAATATCAAATAATCTAATTTAAAGGTACAATCTAAATAAAATAAAATAAAAAATAAAATAATATAATAAAATGAAAAAAAATAAAACAATTAATAACATAAAATAAAGTAAAATAAAATAATGAATCAAAATATAGAAACAGCCCTAAGAAAACACTTTCTGGTTGTTTTATTGACAATATCATCTCTGGTCCATGCATATATTTTCCCCCTAGAAGCACTTCACAGATTAAACTGGAATGCAGGGCTAAAATAAAAAAGCCAAAGGGTCCCGTCTGGACGCAGGGGACACGGCAGCATGAGTGCGTTTATCGTGCCGTCCACTGCTGTTTGCTCAAGTGACAACTGCATCCTGTCTGAAAAGTGTTTCAGACCTCTGCATCCGAACCAGACCGCAGTCCGTATCGAGCACTTATCACCCGCCGCAAACAGGCCAAAACGCTGGCTGAAATTCAGACATCTGCACGCTACAGGACGCTGCAGAGGAAGAGACGGCAAGGTATATCGGAGTTTCAGATAACTTCTGCATTCCCTAACGGACTGTGTTTATAAAGGGATAAAAGGGATAGCTCACCAAAAAAAAAATATGAATCTTTTCTTTGACAAAAATAAAATAAAATAAAAGTTTTATTAGAATCTTTTATGAGCCAGGTGCTTTAAAAGTATCATTTTGTTCTATATTAGTGGGCAAAATGCCAAAAGAATAAAACAAAACATTTAAAAAAAAAACATATACTTTTCATTTTCAGGTAAACTACTTTTTTAACCCCTCTTTTTTCTGTTCCCCTTGTTATCTTAAGATAAAGATGGACTGAAACGAACGAGGGATGAAAAGATAGCTGCCCTCACCCTCTCAGTTTATCTTGGCGCTTTGTTTGTTATTCTAGCCTCGATGTTTCATGTCAGAATTCTTGTGTCCTTTTGTCAAGAAGAGCGATTCTACGAGAATGAAAACAAACAGCTTTCAGGGGCAGGGATGGGCGCTCATGAGCGATGCATGCTGGGACGCTCTCATTAGGTGACTGCTGCTGGTGTTAGTTCAGGGTCAGCTCACCTATTCACTCCGGCTTCTGTGGACACAAACATGTCCAGAGCTTTCATACACCACAAAACAATGACGCGAAAGAAAAGTCGAATTTGGACATCAATTAAATCTAAACAGCTACAACCAATTACATTCATGTATTTTCTTTAAAGATAAAAAGATTTTACAATTTAAAATAACTGCTTTGTATTTGAATAGATTTAAAAATGTAATTAAAGCATCATTACTCCAGTCTCCAATCACATGATCCTTCAGAAATCATTCTCATATGCCGATTTGACGCTCGTAAAACATTTATGATTATTACCAATGCTGCAAAAGTTGTGCCGCTTCATATTTTCACTGTTCATAAGTTTCAAAAGAAATTAATACTTTTATTCACCAATAGTTAAGAATCAGCGAGAATCAGCAGCCAATCACAACAGAGGTCATTTACATACGCATCACAGTGCCAACAGTGTCAAAAAGAGTGCAAGAAACTTTCTTAAATTTAAATTTATTTGCACAATTTTGCAGACACATGAAGTGGACTTCAGAGGAAAATAAAAATGATAAAAATATTAAACTCTTTAATATTGGATGTTTAGGAAGACAAATAAGAGATGGGGAAATAAGCAAAACAAAGTCAAATTTAAGCAAAATAAAATAAAAATGCAAAAATATAATAATGGACCCTTTGCAAAGACCCGCCCCCTTTAGTTACTGTTGCTATGTCCGACAAGTCATGCGCTCTTGCGCCACACCTCATGTTCCCACGCCGTGACAAATACATCCTGGAGCAAAGAGGACACTGACAACACGTCGACAGACATGTGAAACAGTTTCATATCTAAAATATTATAATTTTTTTAAAGAAGTTTAATCAATAGATAGCGTATAATGTGTGGTGACAGATCGCTGTAGCTCCTTCAAGCGGCGCGTGCAGTGATGCAACAAGAAATCACAATTCAGATACATATGAATAACATAACGATTTCATTTCATGTCAAATAAAGATCTTTTACAACTGTCATAAACAGTTTGTAAAACTTTTAATTAGGTTGATATAATTCCTCTAAATTTGTGACAATCTCTTGCAATTGACGCTTCTCTGGCAGTTTGATTGACAGGCGATCTGACCAATCATAACCCCGAATCCGCCGTTTTGTCCGACAAAGCAGTCAGGGGAGTTGAACTTGATAAATTGTGTGTCCTCACGTCTTTCCGCTCTTGAAACAACATTCCTTCTGATGTTCGTTCATGTTTATTCGATGCTATAAATGAACTAGTATCGCTTCACGAGCAGTTACAGTTTACTTTACAGTTCTTTTTTAGTCACTAGAACTCTTGTGTAAGTCAACTATACTTACTAAGCTTTTGTCAGTACAACATACTATTCCTATTTCACTTAAATATGTAAAGTAAGTCTAACTAATTAGATTTTACAGTGTATGAACGGGAGAAAGTGCAACGCAGGAGCTGCTCCAGCTTGAAAAATAAGATATTTTAAGATAAGAAAGCGCATTTATGAGACAACTGTTGTCATATTTCATTGGTGGTTTCAAATATGAAATTTAATTTGAAGCTTTAGTGAAAGATTTGAAGAATTTGATGTTTCCTCGCTCAAAGAGATGCTGCTCTGTCCTGACTGAAGCTGTGTCCGAAACCGCTCCCTGTCCACTATATAGTGCACTGTATTGGGTGTCGGCCAAATTCTGAGTGAACAAACTTCATTCCCTACATTCGTTCACTACTTTTACCCGCAATGCTCTCTGATTTTGAGCTTACATTCGATGTACGCTCGTTAAAGCGCCGTTACCCAAAATCCAACGCGATAAGACAATCGAGCGCGGAAGAAAAATAAATATGGCGGACGGCAATACGAGAAGCGGCAACTTCTACAAACGTAAGTGTAATTTTTTATTAATTAGAACATCTTTGTAAAGATATTTTGAAGCGAAATGATACAGGTTTATATCATAATATATATACTTATTATCAAATGATAGTTTGGTCGATTTTTCGCATATGTTAGTGAACTGTTGTACATTCTATACTGTTGTTTATATTGTATTTCTTTACTATTATATTTTTATAAACAAATGTGACAGTGTAGTGTTTTTGTTCTGTTATTTTTAAATATAAATGTACTAAATAGCATGACAAAGGTGTTTTTATTCTCTCTTTATTCTCAATAAACATGACAAATAAACAGTAATATACAATTCATTACAGACGGGTATAGGAAATGTTAAAGATGAAATTGTCTGGCGCATGTTATTAATGTCAGCGTCCGAATTCGCTCACTCATTTTCGTTCACTCTTTACTGATTTAGTGCACTCAACTGTCATGCACTATATAGGGGTTAGTGAACGAGTGAACGAGTGGGCCGTTTCGGACTCAGCTTGAGATGTTTCAAAGATGGAGTGACATGATTTGCCTTAAAGGGACATTGCTAGTTGTCCTCAACTCATTGATTAGTGTTATTTAAGTTAGTTATCTACTCAATGATTATTTGTGAAATGAATACATTTAAATGTAAATGTTTCAGTATTTTCAGGAGCATGGCTTTAAATTTAGTGACACGTTTCTCCGAGAGGGTTTGAGACAGTCTGTCAGCACGCGGATACTCTGCTAATCACCTCTCCTGCCATCAAAGCACAGCTTTCTAACAAACTCACCAGCTTCGGTAATCTATTTCAACATAATTACTGTCATCAGCCGGGATTTGAAGTTGAACAGAAGCCGGTGAAAAATCCTTCACCAGCTTTGATTGAGTTTATGATGAGGCCAAAGGTCAGCAGGGTGATGAGTCTAAAGAAAAAAGAAAAATAACCTCCCCGAAGAAAGCCTTGTCAACCGTGTCTGTGCCCGAGCGCCGTCTTCACCCCTGCTTCCCTGCAAAGCAGTGAACCAGAAAAACGCATGTTACTCTAAGAGGAAACGAAAGACCAGACAACAAAGACGAAAGGGTGCAGAGAGAGAGAGGGTCCTTTCAGTGAGAGGCTAAAGGTGATAAGTTACTCTCAGGAGGCGCCGTGTTTTAAAGAGGATCCGCTGGTGGGCCTGGACTCCCTCCATGTGCTGAATGGACTATAGACCGCCATTATGCTCCAGTCCAAACCTCAGGATTGAGTTTCAAAGGGGACATACCTGCCGTTCCACTCCACCTGCCCCGTGATCTTAACTTCCTATACCTCTCTCTTGTATTTTCTCTCCCTTTTATGAAGCATTATCAGCATGTTTCCGTTAGAAATTACTGCTTTTGTGCAACACCAGGCAAATGCCACAGTGAGAATGTGAATTAGAATGACATCGGGGAGTTGACGGCAAGTTGCCAATACTGTCAAAACAATGAGCACTTTTAAATGAATTAATGCCGAGCAGCACCAACATTTACTGTACGGTGTGTGAAGTTTTGAAATGTCCTCTTAAAGCATTAATTCACCCCAAAATGAAAATTCAGTCATTAATTCCTCTCGCTCATGTCGTTCTACACCACTTCGTTCATCTTCAGAACACAAATGAAGATATTTTTGATGAAATCCGATGGTTCAGTGAGTCTCTGTGGACAGCAACTTCCAGATGTCCAGAAAAACATATGTAAATCAGTTCATGTGAGTACAGTCGTTCAACTTCAATATTATAAAGTGACGAGAACTATTGAAATTTCTAATCACTTATGATGTAACGAAGCCTCGTTTACCGAAATCATGTGACTTTGGCGCTCCGAATCACTGATTCGAAACAAAAGATTCGTAAAGCTTCATGAATCAGTGTTTTGAAATCGTCCATCACTAGATATTGTTGAAAAGTTGTTATTTAGTTTTTTTGGCACACAAAAAGTATTCTCGTCGCTTTATAATATTAAGGTTGAACCACTGTACTCACTGTTTTAAATATGTTTTAGTATCTGAAAGTGTTCATTATCTTGCTGTCAAAAGAGACTCACTGAATCATCAGATTTCATCAAAAATATCTATTTATATTTGTGTTCTGAAGATGATCGAAGGTCTTACGGGTGTAGAACGACATGAGGGTGAGGAATTGATGACAGAACTTTAAGGCTGTATTTGTTTGATCAAAAATACAGTAGAAACAGTAATATTGTGAAACACTGTATTATTATAATGTAATAACTGTTTTTGATTGTAGTATATTTTAAAATGCTTTACTTAAATATTTTTTTTGTTGTTGCACTGTTTCATCATTGCTTTTTTCCTTAGGCTTATTAACTTGCGATTTTGTGATATTTTCTTGTCAAAATGACATTCATTCTCAGAAGCGATCTTAGAATGCGTCACCGTCATTGAGTAACAAGCATTGAAGTCTCTGTGTTTGGGCGTGTGCCGCATTATTTCTATTATGTTATTATGTCTATTGTGTTATTAACTTAGATGTTTCTGTAAGCATACACTTTAAAAGCATTGTTTAATTCAGTGTTTTATTATTTAAGTAAAAAGTATTTTTATAATAAGTTTTTTTTTTGTTAAATTTACTTAACTTGGTTAAGTAGATATTACTTAATTCTCTACATGAAATTAAATATAATTAAGAAATAATTACTTAATTTCTTCATGAATGTTAAGCTCTGTAGTAACTAGATTTTTCTTGATAACAACAGGTAAGTTGTATAGAACCATAGAAAAATTTACTTAAAATGTGTTACGAGGATTGTTATCTTTTTTTTTTTTTTTAAAGCGCACTGACTATGGAGGACCAGGAGTGACACATAAAAATAAAACGATGAATCAATTGATTCATTTAATAATTCACACATAAAAATGTAAATATAAATAAATCACTTTTAAATAGGCAAATAAATAGACATATTTAAAGTAATTCCTGTTTTTAAACGTAGATTAATAGAACAATAAAAAAATACATTTGTAAATCTTTTTAAATCGCTTTTTAAAAAAAGGATTTGCCAATTGCTTTTCTCTCTCGGTTTGCCAAACGCTTTTCTTTCTCCATTTGTCAATCGAGTGCTAAAATGCCATTGGACAGCACACACGTGGGAGAAACCAATCAGCTTTCGCCTCAATTTGAAGAGAAAGAGAAAAAAAAGAGACTTAAAATGATTTACAAATGTATTTTTTTATTGTTCTATTAATCTACGTTTAAAAACAGGAATTAAATAAACAACTTTAAATACGTCTATTTATTTGCCTATTTAAAAGTGATTTATTTATTTACATTTTTATGCGTGAATTATTAAATGAATTAATCGATTCATCGTTTTATTTTTATGTGTCACTCCTGGTCCTCCATAACTGACATCTAATAATCCTAAAATTACCCCATATTTTGCATGATACAGTACCAAAACAATGGTAATAATAATAGTAATGTTAAAAAAATGTATTATTAAACTACACTTTACGACTTAAATTCTTGAATATTTTTGTACAGCACGAATAAAGCACAATCCTGGCACAAATGAAGAATCTGCTCATCTTATTTATTATTCTATTGCTACATTAACATTTCCATATCTCTGACTCACTTGTTTTGCCACTGAAGCCTTTTGCAGTTTCAATTTCTGCACAAAGTTTCCTCACAGACATTAATTCAGCTTGTTAGCCGCCTCCAAAGAGTAAATATTTTCAGGCGTGTACAATGAATATATCAGTCTCCCATATTCAGTTTCTTTCTTTTCATGAGGGTGTGGCTTTATTCAGTTCACCTGCCGTTTCACAGCATCTGTGGGCATGCGTTGCCAACTGCCGTGTTGATACGATTTGTTTGTAGATACCATAGAAAACTTTCGCTGCCGGCTGCAATAATCGCAGGCGTTATCACAGGAGAGCTTACTGTAAGAGACCCAGATTACGATCTTATTCAGAAGTGTTTACTACTAAACCTTCATGCATTCTTTAGGCCCAAGTATAGCAGTTGTTTATTCTGTGGAATCGTGCGAAAAAATTCTACATAGCACGGTAATCTGGTGCCATTGACGCTCATTGGCTGGATGATAAAGATGAATGTCCTCAGATCGTAAACAACCTTATCTAGATTTTACAAGTGAATAATATGCTGGCGTCTCCCTGGGATGCTATGGTGTGTATTTTATTTCTTAACCCGGGATGACAGCATCCAACCGGACACTTAAGGCAAGGAAGGAACTCATTTCCAAGAAACGGAAGGCATGCTTAAGCAAATATTAAGTCATTTTCCTTGTACCTTTAACTTCTGGTAAGCAACATAGTGAGAAAAGGGATCTAAGTCATGAGATATTAATGATATGATATGACAGTAATTTTTTTTGCTGCATCAGGAAATAAATCAGGGGTCAGTTAAATAAGTGTGAATAATCTCATTTATTAAGCATTTATAACATGTGAGATGGCTCACTATTTGCCAGGTGTTGTGTTTAAGTTGCCCTTTTTATTCATGCAGTTATAACTTGTTTGTCAATGATTCATAATGCATATAGTAGTCTTTAATAAACACTTAATAAAGCCTTTATACAGGGAACCTTAATGTAAAGTGTAACCAGATTTGGTTTGGGCACAGTACCAAATATTTCCACGAGATGAAATTCATTTCCCATTCATATCTAATGCTGTCATTTTTGAGCGTGAGGAGTACTACTAAAATAAAGTCTGACTTTATTTTCAGGACCATTTAACATTTTCTTTTTTTTTTGCAAGTGCCAAAATCTTTAGCAAGCTTCCTTCCATTCTGATGAAGGAAAAATTCTTAAAATCCAAAACATTAAATTGTTTGGTCAAAAAAGGCCGAAGAGCACCAGAGTATGAAAGATTGTTTCCACCTCTAAATAAAAAGATTACAAAGGTGATTGCTACTTTATATCTCACAATTCTGATTTTTTTTTCTCACAATTGCGTGATATAAACTCACAATTGTCTCTTATAAGGTCAAAATTATGAATATTAACTTGCAATTCAGTGAAAAAAACGTATCATGAAATTCTGACTTTATATCTCACAACTCTGACTTTATAACTCACAATTCTGACTTTATAACTCACAATTCTGACTTTATAACTCACAATTCCGACTTTATAACTCACAATTCCGACTTTATATCTCACAATTCTGACTTTATATCTCACAATTCTGACTTTATATCTCACAATTCCGACTTTATATCTCACAATTCTGACTTTATATCTCACAATTCCGACTTTATAACTCACAATTCTGACTTTATAACTCACAATTCTGACTTTATATCTCACAATTCTGACTTTATAACTCACAATTCTGACTTTATATCTCACAATTCTGACTTTATATCACACAATTCTGACTTTATATCTCACAATTCCGACTTTATATCTCACAATTCTGACTTTATATCTCACAATTCTGACTTTATATCTCACAATTCTGACTTTATATCTCACAATTCCGACTTTATATCTCACAATTCTGACTTTATATCTCACAATTCCGACTTTATATCTCACAATTCTGACTTTATATCTCACAATTCTGACTTTATATCTCACAATTCCGACTTTATAACTCACAATTCTGACTTTATATCTCACAATTCCGACTTTATATCTCACAATTCTGACTTTATATCTCACAATTCTGACTTTATATCTCACAATTCCGACTTTATATCTCACAATTCTGACTTTATATCTCACAATTCTGACTTTATATCTCACAATTCTGACTTTATAACTCACAATTCTGACTTTATATCTCACAATTCCGACTTTATATCTCACAATTCCGACTTTATATCTCACAATTCCGACTTTATATCTCACAATTCTGACTTTATATCTCACAATTCTGACTTTATATCTCACAATTCCGACTTTATATCTCACAATTCTGACTTTATATCTCACAATTCTGACTTTATATCTCACAATTCTGACTTTATATCTCACAATTCTGACTTTATATCTCACAATTCTGACTTTATATCTCACAATTCTGACTTTATAACTCGCAATTCTGACTTTATATCTCACAATTCTGACTTTATATCTCACAATTCTGACTTTATAACTCGCAATTCTGACTTTAGATCTCACAATTCTGACTTTATATCTCACAATTCTGACTTTATATCTCACAATTCTGACTTTATATCTCACAATTCTGACTTTATATCTCACAATTCCGACTTTATATCTCACAATTCTGACTTTATAACTCACAATTCTGACTTTACATCTCACAATTCTGACTTTATATCTCACAATTCTGACTTTATATCTCACAATTCCGACTTTATATCTCACAATTCTGACTTTATATCTCACAATTCTGACTTTATATCTCACAATTCTGACTTTATATCTCACAAATCTGACTTTATATCTCACAATTCTGACTTTATATCTCACAATTCTGACTTTATATCTCACAATTCTGACTTTATATCTCACAATTCTGACTTTATATCTCACAATTCTGACTTTATATCTCACAATTCTGACTTTATAACTCACAATTCTGACTTTATATCTCATAATTCTGACTTTATATCTCACAAATCTGACTTTATATCTCACAATTCTGACTTTATATCTCACAATTCTGACTTTATAACTCACAATTCTGACTTTACATCTCACAATTCTGACTTTATAACTCACAATTCTGACTTTACATCTCACAATTCTGACTTTACAACTCAAAATTCTGACTTTATATCTCACAATTCTGACTTTATAACTCACAATTCTGACTTTATATCTCACAATTCCGACTTTATAACTCACAATTCCGACTTTATAACTCACAATTCCGACTTTATATCTCACAATTCTGACTTTATATCTCACAATTCTGACTTTATAACTCACAATTCTGACTTTATAACTCACAATTCTGACTTTATATCTCACAATTCTGACTTTATAACTCACAATTCTGACTTTATAACTCACAATTCTGACTTTATATCTATCTCACAATTCTGACTTTATATCTCACAATTCTGACTTTATAACTCACAATTCTGACTTTATATCTCACAATTCTGACTTTATATCTCACAATTCTGACTTTATATCTCACAATTCTGACTTTATATCTCGCAATTCTGACTTTATAACTCACAATTCTGACTTTATATCACAATTCTGACTTTATATCTCACAATTCTGACTTTATATCTCACAATTCTGACTTTATATCTCACAATTCTGACTTTATAACTCACAATTCTGACTTTATATCACAATTCTGACTTTATATCTCACAATTCTGACTTTATATCTCACATTTCTGACTTTATATCTCACAATTCTGACTTTATATCTCACAATTCTGACTTTATATCTCACAATTCTGACTTTATATCTCACAATTCTGACTTTATATCTCACAATTCTGACTTTAGATCTCACAATTCTGACTTTATATCTCACAATTCTGACTTTATATCTCACAATTCTGACTTTATAACTCACAATTCTGACTTTATAACTCACAATTCTGACTTTATATCTATCTCACAATTCTGACTTTATATCTCACAATTCTGACTTTATAACTCACAATTCTGACTTTATAACTCACAATTCTGACTTTATAACTCACAATTCTGACTTTATATCTATCTCACAATTCTGACTTTATATCTCACAATTCTGACTTTATAACTCACAATTCTGACTTTATATCTCACAATTCTGACTTTATATCTCACAATTCTGACTTTATATCTCACAATTCTGACTTTATATCTCGCAATTCTGACTTTATAACTCACAATTCTGACTTTATATCACAATTCTGACTTTATATCTCACAATTCTGACTTTATATCTCACAATTCTGACTTTATATCTCACAATTCTGACTTTATAACTCACAATTCTGACTTTATATCACAATTCTGACTTTATATCTCACAATTCTGACTTTATATCTCACATTTCTGACTTTATATCTCACAATTCTGACTTTATATCTCACAATTCTGACTTTATATCTCACAATTCTGACTTTATATCTCACAATTCTGACTTTATATCTCACAATTCTGACTTTAGATCTCACAATTCTGACTTTATATCTCACAATTCTGACTTTAGATCTCACAATTCTGACTTTAGATCTCACAATTCTGACTTTATATCTCACAATTCTGACTTTATATCTCACAATTCTGACTTTATAACTCACAATTCTGACTTTATAACTCACAATTCTGACTTTATAACTCACAATTCTGACTTTATATCACACAATTCTGACTTTATAACTCACAATTCTGACTTTATATCACAATTCTGACTTTATATCTCACAATTCTGACTTTATATCACAATTCTGACTTTATAACTCACAATTCTGACTTTATATCACAATTCTGACTTTATATCACAATTCTGACTTTATATCACAATTCTGACTTTATATCTCACAATTCTGACTTTATATCTCACAATTCTGACTTTATATCTCACAATTCTGACTTTATATCTCACATTTCTGACTTTATATCTCACAATTCTGACTTTATATCTCACAATTCTGACTTTATATCTCACAATTCTGACTTTATGTCTCACAATTCTGACTTTATATCACACAATTCTGACTTTATAACTCACAATTCTGACTTTATATCTCACAATTCTGACTTTATATCACAATTCTGACTTTATATCTCACAATTCTGACTTTATATCACACAATTCTGACTTTATATCTCACAATTCCGACTTTATATCTCACAATTCTGACTTTATATCTCACAATTCTGACTTTATATCACACAATTCTGACTTTATATCTCACAATTCTGACTTTATATCTCACAATTCTGACTTTATATCACAATTCTGACTTTATATCTCACAATTCTGACTTTATAACTCACATTTCTGACTTTATATCTCACAATTCTGACTTTATATCTCATAATTCTGACTTTATATCTCACAATTCTGACTTTATATCTCACAATTCTGACTTTATAACTCACAATTCTGACTTTATATCTCACAATTCTGACTTTATATCACACAATTCTGACTTTATAACTCACAATTCTGACTTTATATCTCACAATTCTGACTTTATATCTCATAATTTTGACTTTATTTCACCCAATTCTGACTTTATAACTCACAATTCTTACTTTATATCTCACAATTCTGAATTTATATCACGCGATTCTGACTTAACTCGTGATTCTGACATTATATCACGCAATTCTGACTTTACATCTTGCAATGTTTAGAAAAAAAGTCGTAATTTAAAGATATATACTCGCAATTGTCATAACAAGTCAGCATTGTGAGATAAAACGATGCAATTACCTTTTTTATTTCATGGCAGAAACAAGCTTCCACACAAGAGGGTTAAAAATGTGGATCTAGTCCAAAACTCTGCTGCACTGTAATAAATATATATATATAATAAAATGCTTTAAACTTATAATTATTTTATAAAAATCCATTTATAATTACTAGATGCTGATTGGACAAATACCATCTAGTGATGCTTACATTCGCGCTATAGTAACCACTATGACATTAAACACCTGTTCACCATATTTTACATTTCAAAAGTTCTTAGAAACTTCTAAGTTCTAGAAATTAATACTTTTATTCAGCAAGGATGCATCAAATTAATAAAAAAATTACAGTAAACATTTATAATTTTACAAAAAATTTCTATTTCAAACTGTCAGTTCTGTGTGGCTGTAATAAAGCATACAGAACAAGGAGATACAAAGAAGTACTATTTAATAAACTTAAGATCACTCAGGAAATCCACACGAAAACAACAACGAAAACGAGACCGAACAAAGAACTGATGAATGAACTGAAGGCTTAAATACACAGACAGAATCATCGTAAAACAGAACAAGTGCGTAAATTATGAACTATGGAAACTAATAAACACAGGGAACTCAGGAAAACCAGAACGGGGAACACAGAACCAAATTACAATGAAACTAAACCGAAACAGAACACACATGTTACATCAATGCGGTTCTTTAGTCATCAAAAAATTCAGAAAAACTAAATATGAAGCAGCATGACTTCTATCAACATTGAGAATCAGAAACATGACTTCTTAAGGGTCATGTGACACTGAAGACAATATTATTTCTATTTTTAACAAATAAATGCAGCTTCGGTGAGACTTCTCAAGAGAAAATGAAAAGTATTTAAGCATTTCTCTCTGTGTAGAAAATAAAAGAGCCGAGTGTTTAGTATCAAACGCAATCTCGGATGCCGTGACAGTATTCTGCTCCAGTGCACGGCATGTTATGTCACAGTCCAAACCCCAGAAGACTCGTGCTGTAATTGCCAATAAACTGCTCTTTTTGCTGGTATGAACCAGCGTTCGTTCTGAACAAGGGCCTCAAGCTTCATCTCACGCAAAGTTGCCTCCCGTGACACTGAGAGCGCGCTAACACGGATCAGGGAGGAACCCCAAACACGCTTAACTGCTCTCTCACACACACACACTGACAGGCGGCTCTTTTAGCCGCTTAATCCGCAGACTGATGGGAGGATGAGAGAGCGACACGGCAGGCGTCTGGGACCTCCGGACTCGAGGGGTGTGAGCTGATGTCACTCCGCTTGACCGACCCCCACTAACTCCTAATAAACACATCCATTAGCACTGCAAGGACGGGACACACGCTGGGCCAGAGCTGGCTCTGTACGCAAACGGATTTGATACAGGTGTTTTGCAAATGAGTTTCATAATTCGTGTGTGTGTGATAGAAGTACTTTCACATGCTCTGGAGATCGTATTAGTGGTTCTTGCTTGTGTGAAGGAACATTTACATTAAATTTATCAGTCAAATCAGTTTGAAAAGAAGCACCTTTTCTTAATAAGATGCATATTTAATAATAATTAATGTTCAGGGCTTTGAAGAATGAGCAAGAGTTATAGTTATGTTAGTCAAAAACAGTTGATATCAATCAAGTCTGGTGTTAAAACACCGTTCAAAAGTCTCTTCTGCTCACCAAGGCTGCAATTATTAAATGATAAATACCCTAATATTGTGAAATATCGTTAGAATTTAAAATAAATGTTTTTTTTTATGTTCATATATTTTAAAATGTAATTTATTCCTGGGATCAAAGCTGAATTTTCAGTATCATTACTCCAGTCTTCAGTGTCACATGATGCTTCAGAAATCATTCTGATATGATTTTCTGCTCAAGAAACATTTCATATTGTGATGCTTCATATTTTTGTGGAAACCACGATACATTTTTTTCAGGATTCTTTGATTAATAGAAAGTTAAAAAAAACAGCATTTATTTGAAATAGAAATAAGGGCAAGGTTTTAATCAAATAAATGTCGACATTAAAAAATCTGAAGTCGTTCGACCTCAAATCCTAAATATCCAAAATATGAATGTCTGAAATCTGAAAGTGAGCTGAAGGAAGACAGATAACACACCTTTTCCTTTGAGAATTTTCTTTAAAAAGCAGTCCAAACACTATTATTGCCATTTCTTCATGCCCGTTTGTTTACTCTAAAGTCACGTTTGACTGCATGAGATTTTCCTGTATTCGCGCTGTAAAAAAAGAATTGTTGATTCAACTTAAAAAAGTAAGTTACTGGCCTTAAAATTTTGAGTTCAATGAAATGAAAAATTTGAGTTATACAATGAAGTCGATGGGTTTAATCAACAGAAGGTCAAAATATTATTTTATCTGAACCACATCCAGTTGATTTGACCGAAGAAAAAATGTTGAAAGCAATTTTTACAGTGTGGTTATTGTGGCTCTCCACACTCTATGGGAATAAAACTGTTAAATCTACGATCCATCGCTGTCATTTTGAAAAGGTTTGAAAAATCTTTTAGTGTGGGCCAGCCGTTAGATGAATCTGTGCTGTTAGTAATTATGACTAACGTGCTTGAAAAAGCTCTTGATGATTGACGTCAAAGCTCGTATATTTTGAACAGATTGTTACTGTGTCAAGCGTGAGGTAGAGCAAGACCTCAAGACAGGATGACAAATGACTCTCTTTAATTTAGGAATGTAAAGTTCAGAGTTGGAATGTAAAGTTCTAGGTATGGAATCTACAGTGATGGAATGGTAGCCATCAAACCCATTCACTCTACACGTGTGGAAAATATTGAGAGATAAGCTGGAGAAGGATGAAGCACAACACTCTCACCATAAATATAAGATAAGGTTCCTCAGAGGTTCTTGCAACACTTCAGTTTCAATAAAGAAGCCTCTTCTTTCAAGAAACTGAGTAGCTTCTCACATACCGTCTGTAATAATGTGACCGATAGTGGCCAAAGAAATATCAAAGATGGCGACGTCAATAAATCTGAAAAGCCTTTGACGTTCACCCGTCAAATCTTCATTTACCGACAGCAGCTTTTCTATATGGGTGAAGTTTTTCTTGAGTTTTCTGAATTGTGTGATATAAACTCACAATTGCGAGTTATTAAGTTAGAATTGGAAAAACTCGCAATTCAGATGTTTCAGAGTTCACTGGGAGTTTGATTGACAGGCGATCTGACCAATCATAGCCCCGAGTCTGCTATTTTGTCCGACAAAGCAGCAGAGTATGCTCCTATTCACGTCTTTCCGCGCTTGAAACAACATTCCTTCTGATGTTCATTCATGTTTATTTGATGCTATAAATGAACTAGTATGGAGAGATGATCTGTCACCACACATTAAAGAGACACTAGACGCTATTTATTGTTCAAACTTCTTTAAAAAATTACAATATTATAAATATGAAACTGTTTCATATCAAAAGTAACCTGCTCTGTCTTGTCTGTCGACACGTTGTCAGTGTCCTCTTTGCTCCCCAATGTATTTTTCACTGCGTGAGAACATGATGTGTGGCACTTGTCGGACATAGCAACCGTAACTAAAGGGGGCGGGTCTTTGCGAAGGGTCAATTGAGAAATTATGACTTTATAACATACATTTGGGAGTTGAGAGATATAAATTCGTAATTCCGAGTTTTTTTCCCCATCAGAATTGGACTTTATCACTCGGAATCGTGACTTTATAAATCACAATTCTAAAAAAAGAAAATTTGGACTCTATTCAGTAACAATTCAGAAATTGGGTTTGCGAGATATAAACTCGCAATTCCTTGTTATTATGTCTGACTTTTTCTTTCAATTGCGACTTTATATCTCGCAAACCCAATTTCTGAATTGCGAGATAAAAAGTCGCAATTTTAACAACCTTCCATACTCTTGCAACAACTACTTGTCCAGTCCGGTTGGGTTCACACAACACGGGTTTTCAGGTTTGAGTTCGGTTTATAATGCAGTTCCCACTCCCATAAACAACCGAACTGTGTGTGAATGCGACCTTGTCAATACGAGACCCAAATTACAGGACTGACAAACCACATTCTGTAGCTGTGTGAACGTGGATATCGTACCGGAGAATAAGTTGTTTTGAAAAACCTCTGGAAAATCCTCTCCAATGACATCAGACTGTAAAGTCTCCTTCTAATTGGAATGTGTCTGTACAGAGCGAAGAATGCGCGTTTCGAATGCACTCTAATTCCAAATGGTGTGGAAACTGAGACACTGCAGTCCCCGCAGGGAGCGTTACAAGTACAGTCTGGGTGCCGAGGGGCACCTGCAAAGAATTTTCAGGCGAGAAACATTCCATTCATGCACAGTGACCTCACAGTTCACACAAGAGCATTCCAGGGGCGCTGAGGTGGAGAATCCGGCCCGAAGAACGAGAACGCATTCCACGACCACATGTGAAGCTTCTGATATCAGACTGCTGCAACGTTCAAACATCCCGTACAAATATCTAATATGATTTTATGGTTGACAGAGTGTCTGGATCGGGAAAATAGTGGCAGATGGATCTCAATTCGCTTGAAAACACAGAATCCGAAATCTGCATCATAGCTCTAATATCAAAACACAGAGTCTTGCAGCGTTTTTTTATCGCAAGGCACCGACAGAACGATCCTCTCTTTACACATCTTGTTTTGTTCTGGAGGAGCAGATAGCGTGCATCACTCATGACTGGTGTTTGCGTATACTTCTTTGAGGAATCTGGGATGTACGAAGGATCAGAGAGGATATTTGAGTGCGGAACGTAATGTGATATTTATAGATTGAGATGTGTTGGCTGACCGCAGGGGGTCTCAATGCCCTGACAGGAAGAGCCACTCTGGAGAGCCGCCACCTGGAAGTACTTCTCAGGGGTCGGAGGTCAGATCTATTGAACATGAGTGACAACATCTACACACAAACACACTGACATGAGTCCGTGGATTAGAGAGACACTGGGATTTAGCCTCGAGGCTGTTGTTTAGATAGTGCCGCTGCCAAAACCAACTCAAAGTTGCTCATTAAAGGGAAAAAATGAAAGTCTCTCATGTCGATCCAAATCTGTACGACTTCCTTTCCTCTGTGGATCACAAAGTCCACACTGCACTTTAATGTATTACAAGATGAATGGCAAAAAGTACTTTAATCGCATTGTTCCATAGAAAAAAGAAGGGTGGCTGCATGATTAAATAAAACAAAGATGAAATTGCGATATATGCAAATATAAATATAACTGCCGCATGTTTCGGAGTGTTTATTTACAGACGAGCACATAATGGTCCGGTGTTTTCAGCTGCACGGTTCACACAAAAGGGCTGTTTCAACTATGTGTTTTCGCCGTTCATTTTCAGCAGCGTTTTGGCGTCCTGAAAACATTAACTTTTGAAAATGGGTTTCAAAGTGAAAGTCTCTGTGTGAACTACAAAAATGCGAATTTGCGAAAACGGTGACGTCACGCATGCGCATCACGTGTCGTGCATAGTGTTTTTTTTACAAAGTGACATCGCCACCTACTGGTCTGGAAGCAGAATACAGCGTTTTTTTTACTGGAAAGGTAACAGGGATTGTTTTGACAATGTGGTTGTGTGTATGCGAAAAACACTTTATATAAGACTTTTAAATTGTAGTACATTGTTTTCATGTATGTGTTCCTTTAATGCAAAAGTACTTTGGGCCGCTTATAGCATGAACTTCAATACCTGCCGATCAGGAGAAGTAAACTGGCTGTCAACAAAAGAGAAGCTTTAAGAAAATTTTGATGGTTTTAACATTTGAAAATGAAGAAATTAAGACTGTAAAATGAAATTATTATTATAATTTTATAGTCATACTGATATATAATCACAAATCATGCCATTTTTGTGCAGCCGTACCAACAACCGCAGTAAACCTGGAGTTGTTTTTAATATAAAATAAAATAAAATCTGATTTTTCCCCTTTGAATCGTGCAGCCCCAACATATGACAACAAAATGTTAATTTTGGATGAACGAACCATTTAAATTATTTAAAAAACCTGCAACGCATGCTGAAGAAAATGAGTTGATCAAGATGAGAACTTCCCCAATCGTTCATTAATGACAAACTCAAATGAGCCACATTTCCTGCTGGTGTCCTTGAAACTCCTGCAGTCGCTTCAACAAATGGAGTCCCTCACACAATGATAGGAAACATTAAAATGCGTTAATATCGTGCCGTGCATCTCCTGCAACAATGAGACTTGATAAGGAGCCAGACATAAGAAAGGGCCGGTTAAATGTCAGCGCCCGACGTTTAATTATAGGGACTGTATTCACATGAGCGGGCCAGACGAGAATTGTTACGAAAATGATGCTTTAAATCCACGGCTGTCAACTGGTTCTGACACAAAAGTGAACAAAAAAAAGTGTTAAAATAATATAATATAATATAATCCACCAAGTTCATAAATCAACATTTTAAACTTAGAGCCATGAATTAAATTAAATATAAATAAAAAGAAAAAAATTTGAAAAAGAAAAACCTTGGCAGTTAAAAATACAACAGATGAATAATTTAACTCTCTTAAAGATGTGGGCCAGGGAAGACCAAACTCAGAAAAGAAAGCAATAAAGCTTGTCATACCAAGTAAAGGAAAACATTTCACAAGTTTCAACAAATGTGAGCGTATCACTAGTTTGTGCGTGTCGCAGGCGATAAGACGCATCCTTGTCTGAAGAATGCACTCCGTTTTTAAGTCAACAAGCAAACGTCCTGATCCATAACCAGGCTGATAACCATTTCTTCAGATTAACTTAATCAGAAATGAGGGAAAGAAAGCTGCTGTGCCGCGTTGACCTGAAACCCGACCCAGTAATGTGGGTGACATTAGCAAAGGCTGCAGGCTCGACCGAGGGACCCTTATTTAGTCTGTTCAGCCCTCTGACAGAAACAACATCATGGGATAGTGTTCATCATGTCTCGACCGATGAAGGAATGCCAATACTGTGCTCTGTGAGCGCAGCCTGACCTGAGCGCAGTCACACCATAACATGGATTCACAAAAGAAAAATGCTGAACACTTGTGACCCCTCAACTAAAACAACTTCCTGTTTTGCTCCTCTGCCTTCTTACCATTAACACTTGCTTTGAGCCACTGCCTCATGTGAAGAATGGACGGTAAAAAAATCATTAAAATCATTAAAACAATGAAATTCACCCTTGAGTTTGATTGACAGGCGATCTGACCAATCACAACGCTGAATCCGTACTTATTGTTTGAATTTCTTTTTAAAAACTGACCAAATTTGATTCATACCAAAAGTATCCTCCTCTGTCTTTTCTGACAGTGCGTTGTCAGTGTCCTCTTTGCTCCACAAAGTATTTTTCACTGCGTGAGAACATGATGTGTGGCATGAGAGCGCCATGGCTTGTCAGACGTTTTGGGGTCACGAAGCAAACATACAAACAGTTAGCAAACAGTGTTGCATTACCGAGAGCCCCCCAATCATATTCGTCGTCTAATTGCATGAACCGAACCGTGACATTCGCACCGTACGGTTTGTGACGAATACATGTATCGTTGTACCCCTAATGCACAGATATGCTGCCGATGCATAAATAGACATACATAAATCCCGTAGCAGATCTAGGCAGGTGGAGCTGGGGGAGGCGGAGGGGTTCACAGAAACTCTGACAGTGTGTTGCAGGACCAGCCTACAGCAAACAATGAACCAGACCATTTAAATATTGAGCAAGCAATCTCATTGGCTGCAGGATCATGATGATTGATTGTATATTGCATGTTAAGGAACTGCTGTATCACCCTGCGCCCTCTAGAGTTTCATGACTGAACAAGATATTTTGCATAATAAAAATGCAGCCAGTTTAAGTCGTTTTTGTTGTGAAATTGCACTTATTCAAATTTCCTCCAAATTCTCATTATCTTATAAATAACTGCATAATAATCTTAATGGTCCCAAGTTGTCTTATTTTTCATTACACAAGATGGATTATATTTCCTATGGCATTAAATATAACCGGGGCATGTTTCGCTAAATTCCCAATTCTTTTCACATAACGTCACTGGCATTTTTTGTTTTGAAATTCCGATGGAAAAAACAAAATCTCTGGGCATCGGAAAAAACAATTAACTTGCTTTGTCACGTGTTCTTCTAAAGCGTACCGATTAGTTTCTAACTGTTAATATGAACAGCATATGAGCCATTATTGTCTTGGCCAGATTTGCCTGTCAACACAATATAAACTCTCCAGCAACAGGAAAAACACACTGGACCCCGTTCAAGCTTTCCAGCAATCCGGGAAGACCAGCGCAGTGCTGGACGGGGTCTCCTTTTATTGCAAATGCCGATTGTTCTTGAACGTCAAAACAACGTGCGCTGGGCCTACCATGGGCTGGCATTGCAATAACAAACAATCTAAATTCTTTATACACAATCTGAATTGTTCAATGCTGACAAAGCTGGTGTATCATTGCACAGCCAAGCTGGGTGCGCGGATCGGCCTCTGTGACATGAAACCGCAATAACAGGAACCACTAACCGACCTCTGCAGCGGTGCAGATAAGAGCCTTGCTGAATGAAGCCCAGAACACACCGTTACTGTAATGATAACAACAGAATGGTGACTGGAATGCCAAAGATGCAGGTAATAAAACAAACACAGTCCGACTTCAAATAAAAGGTGGGGAACTGATGGAAAGTGATACAAACAAGCCGATAACAGCCTTCAGGCATCCCAGCACACGTTAAACTGACACTGGAATGCCATTAACCATAAGGATGTGTCACATGAAATGTGTTTCTTTGACAAGCTGTGCAACCGCACAAAAGCTCGGGCGAGTGCTGGTAGTTTCCAGAGTAATGGAAAACTCATTTAAGAAACACTCCATAGTTTACTCAGACTGTTTTGTCTGTTCAACCATGTGAAAACTCATAATTCCTATAAAAACAACACGAGATGTCAGATAGCATGACCATGTTGATTAATAGTCCGGCTCGTTACACTAATTGTGTGATGGAATTTGAGTGGTTTTTAAAACAGTGTGAAGTCACTACCTGATTATGTTGTCATGCAACTCAAACCACATCAGTTATATCGAGTGCAACAGTCATGTTCCGGAAGCAAGAACTCCTTAATTTTCTTCGTAGGGATATTTAACGATAACTTATAAACCTTTAAAATACTGGTTTGATGATAGTTTTGCTGTAGCCATCTGTTTTCATTATTTTTTTTTTTAAAAACAGAATTTGTGGCAAAAAAAACTACATTACCAATCTGAGAGTCGATGAAAATGGTAAAAGAATTCAGCAGGGAACACCACGAATGACTCAATCAGGTTGGTCTCCCCAGGCTCTCCACCTTCCTAATATCGTGTCGGTCCCTTTTGCTGTCAAAACAGCCCTGACCCGTTGAGACATGGACTCCTCTAGACCCCTGAAGGTGTGCTGTTGGATCTGCACCAAGATGTTCGCAGCAGATCCTTTAAGTCCGGTGAGTTGCGAGTGCTGAACTTGTTTGTTCAGCACATCCCACAGATGCTCGATTGGATTGAGATCTGGGAATTTGGAGGCCAAGTCAACACCTCAAACTCGTTGTTGTGCTCCTCAAACCATTTTTGCTTTGTGTCAGGAGCATTATCCTGCTGAAAGAGCCACAGCCACCAGGGAATACCATTTGGTAATCCTTAGGTGGGTGGTACATGTCAAAGTAACATCCGCATGGATGGCAGGACCCAAGGTTTCCCAGCAGAACTTTGCCCAAAGCATCACCCTGCCTTCGCCGACTAGCCTTCTTCCCATTGTGCATCCTGGTGCCATGTGGTAAGCGACGCACACGCACCCGGCCATCCACGTGATGTCAAAGAAAACGTGGTTCACCTTCTTCCATTGCTCCGTGGTCCAGATCTGGTGCTCACTGTTGGCTCTTCAGAACAGAAGAACCAGAACCGGTCTTCAATTCTTGAGCAGTTTGAGCTACAGGAGCTCGTCTCGTGGCCAGCCTTCGCTATCCATGTGCATCAGCCGGCCGTGACCCGCCGGTTCACCACTGTTCCTTCCTCGGACCACTTTTGAGAGATACTGACCACTGCAGACCGGGAACACCCCACAAGAGCTGCAGTTTTGGAGATGCTCTGACCATCTAGCCATCACAATTTGGCCCTTGTCAAACTCGCTCAAATCGCCTTATACATCAACTTTGAGGACAAAATGTTCAATAAATACTTGCTCTAAATATATATAAAATCAACATAAACATTTTTGGGTGAACTGTCACTGAAGAGTATTTTCCAGATTAATGCGTAATCCAATATTGCTTCTTGTTTTCCTAGAAGCACACACTGATTTGTTATGCTAGAGGGCCAAAATGAAATGTTATCGAAATTGTAGCAAATATTTGAAAAGCCAAAACAATAGTTATCAGTTATGAGGATCTGAATGGGAAAAGAGAGCAAAGGGTCATGTCTTCCGGTCATTCCTTACATAATTCTCTCATCATGACCAGGCTAAACTACGGCCACATTCTGTCCTATAAAACCCCAACAGTGAAGTCAGACTTGAGCAAAGCTAATGGAGCTTCTGTAATCCGCCTGGTATAAACAAAACAGAAACATTGCCCAGACCTGCCTTTCAGAGTGCATGGCCTTGCCTTCATCACAAATATCGATTAATCATTATAAACATAGACACACAAGAAGTCCTCCTGTCTTTAGGCGTTGGGCGTGTGCCAGTGGAGAAGCCTGGCATTAAGGTCAATGGAGAGCGAGTGCCTGTAGAGGCGTGGCGGGGCTTGTTTGTGTGAATTCTGGTCCACCTCTTCTTCTGCTTTCCCTGTCTGCCCTCCTTTTCAAATCTTAGATATGTTAGCAAACACATTCTAAAAAGAGCAACATTAAGGAGTGGTTAAACTGACGGTTGTGCTGGAACAGGATTTGAGACAGGGACTGCTCAATAAAATACACAGAACGCAGGATGATAATTCTATTCTATTCTATTCAATCTATCTATCTATCTGTCTGTCTGTTTTTACAATATGATATCTATCTATCTATCTATCTATCTATCTATCTATCTATCTATCTATCTATCTATCTATCTATCTGTCTATCTATCTAATTTTACAATATGAAATCTATCTATCTATCTATCTATCTATCTATCTATCTATCTATCTATCTATCTATCTATCTATCTATCTATCCAATTTTACAATATGAAATCTATCTATCTATCCAATTTTACAATATGAAATCTATCTATCTATCTATCTATCTATCTATCTATCTATCTATCTATCTATCTATCTATCCAATTTTACAATGAAATCTATCTATCTATCTATCTATCCAATTTTACAATATGAAATCTATCTATCTATCCAATTTTACAATATGAAATCTATTTATCTATCCAATTTTACAGTATGAAATCTATCTATCTATCTATCTATCTATCTATCTATCTATCTATCTATCTATCTATCTATCTATCTATCCAATTTTACAATGAAATCTATCTATCTATCTATCTGTCCAATTTTACAATATGAAATCTATCTATCTATCTATCTATCTATCTATCTATCTATCTATCTATCTATCTATCTATCTATCCATTTTTACAATATCTATCTATCTATCCAATTTTACAATATGAAATCTATCTATCTATCTATCTGTCTATCTGTCTATCTGTCTGTCTGTCTATCATATGAACTATACAATTTTACAATGTCTATCTGTCTTTCTATCTATCGTATAAACACTACAATTTTAATTCTGTCTATAAACAGGTCTGTGTCAACACCTGAAATCTGTGCGACCTGTTAAGTGTCATGCCTGCGGCACCACTGAAACCACTTCCAAAACTGCTGGAGAAACAGCGTGAGAAATAACAGGAAATCACCCTTCAAATCAGTGGCCTTGCAGAATTTATGGCTAAATGTGGGAAAACCAAAGGGTCTGACCACACTAACACCATGTTCTCCTCTGACAGAATAACAATGCCCCTGCCTGACGCCCGTGTTTGCCTTTCTGTTCTTGGCTGTGCGATCCACATTTGCCCAGGAAAGCAACTCACTCCATCTTTGATGCTTGTGACAGCTCTACTGGCTTCATCTGGTGTGTATTTTTGGGATGTTATGTTGTTGAAAATAGTTTTTCCTGCAATAAGAGAAGCAACAGATTGTGACTGTGATGTTCTATGCATAATAAGTATATATCCAAACAGGCTGATACAAGTTCACATGGATCCCAGACAAACCAGAGTTGTGCTTTAAAAGGGATCCAATGTCTTTACGAAATTATTAGTTCTTTTATATATTATTTTGTTCTATCATTAAATGAAAGATTTCAAGAGAAAAATTCTTTATTAAGATGCCATCTCAAGTTAAACTTTAATAAACATCATCGTCTGTATGTGATGCACACGCAACTAAATTTGTCTAATTATACAGAACTTCTTTAAGATCTGTCACGATTGTCAGGTGAAGTGCTGTGATCTCCACTAGAGGGCACTTCACCATGGACTACTTTTCACTCACTCTCACTCTCATTCACTTATACAGGACTACATTTCCCATAAACCCCGTACCCAGTCACTGATTACCTCACCAGCTGCACTTCATCACACGCGCCACATATAAACACCATCACTCCCCGCAAAGTCTTGATTTGCTTACCACTGTCAATTCTGAGCGTTTATCCCCGTGTCTTGCTTTCCTGGTCTTGTTTTCTGCCTGTCTATTCGGCTTATTGATTGTTTGCTGCCAACCTTGATGGATTTACTGCTTTGGATTGTTGTTTGCCTGCCGCCTGCCTCTATCTATTCGCCTGAGTATTTACTACGATTCGGCCTATCCTCCTTTATACCTGTTTGCCACTGTTTAACCTTTGCCTGACCACGTTTGTAATAAAGCTGCATTTGGATCCCATCCCGCTGACTCCTCATTACAAAGATCAACTATTAATTTTACCAACTTGTGCTGTTAATAAATACCCAATGTAGGTAATGTCAGAGCAACCTTGCATAATGTTTCCCCAAGACTGATTCTGTGAAAGGCATGTAGAGGCAATGGCGTCTATAAAAACAAGCCCGGTATGCTGAACACGAGCCAGTCACAAGATCAACAGGTAGACAGAACAGAGCCAAGTACCAAAAATCGGTCATGCAAATCTGAATGATCTATAACAGCACATCCATGTGAATAACGTGCCCTCCAATTTCATGTCATGATGACGCAAACAGCTTCGACTGGAAGTGGGGAAGTGGGTGGCGATGTGGTTTTGAAGGCAAGCCCAGATTCCTAGAGAAACATTTGCAGACCTTACACCCTCCTGTGACACCGTAGACGAGCACGTCACTTTGCGTTTTTGGCAGAAACTGAGGCAAAGGTTACATTTTGCATCTCAGACCCCGGGGTGTGTAAATATTTGCTGAGCCCATGTCTGGTTGCATAGGGGATTAGTGAAGCCAATCTCTTTGCACGCTTCATTCCTGGACTCATGCCATTGAGACGGGATGCGTCAAGGATGGTGAGCTGCAGCGTTCACAGTTATTGCACAGAGCGCCGTCTGTATGCGGGACGACTCTTACAAAGTGTGAAGTCACGAAAACCCACATTGGATTACCGTACAAGAACTGCCAATCAGTTCGCACCGGATTGGGCAAATGGGTCGGTCTGGGTGCACATGAGCTCATCAAAAATACCAGCATGCTGTGCAGCTCATATTCACAGGGTTCAGACAAGACAGAGAAAAGTGAAATGCAAAAGTTAAAAAAGAAAGAAGGTTTTTAAACAAATAAAATGCGCTTTATTTATATACATCATAGAACATGGAGACATGAACATGTTCCTGCTTTCCAACATTCAAATCAACCAATCAGATTTGAGGAAAAGTTTACAGTTTATGTCAAGTTTAGGTGCACAACCGGAGTTAGGTGTTTCAACAACCATTTCCCTCTGATTTTAGGCATAAGTTATGTGTTGGATTAGGGTAGATCTATGATTGGATCATTATTGCGGTGATTATTATGTTTCATCTTATATATTTGGCAACAGTTCTTGTAACCCTAATTAATGGAGTGTGTAGCTTTTTATTTCTTAGGAAGACACAAGATGGTCCAGGATGACAAAGTCAAGGCTCGAATAGTGAAAGAATGGTTGGGAGGGAGCATGAATGTATTTCCATCCATTTTTTGGTCAAGATCTTGTATTGACAATGCAAGAGGTGAGCACTCTGTAAAGTCTGCTCCAGCACATCCCAAACACTTTCAATGAATTTAAGGTCTGTTCTCAGGGGTGCCAATTCATGTCCATTCTAACACATTCTTTCACAATTTGAGCCTGATGAATCTTGGCTTTGTCATCCTGGAATATGGCCATGATGTGTATGGTTGTTTAAGAAATGATAAACTCTATCTGTTAGGGTTAGGCTTATAACATTCTAGAAACATAATAATCAGAGACTTTTACGCATTTGTCTATTTAAATCCAAACAGCGACTTTTTGTTTTTGGCGGGGCAGTGTATTATAAATTGTTATTGTCATTATAGTTATAGCACGAAGAACCTTTAACATCCATGGAATCTTTCCATTCCATTCTATTCTTTGGAATTTTAATCTGTGGTTCATTTTGTGATTATGTGATCTTCGATTATGCAAAACAAGAAATGAAGATCTTGAGATGTCAAGTGAGAATAGATAAACAAACAGGTGGAATCTTTATCTGGCAGGTCAGATTTCTACCAGCTTGTTTACTGCATGGCTGTAGAAACATGTCCCTCATGGCTCACCATACTCTGTGTTCGCTAATGCACGGAAAGGATGTTTTCCAATTCCATTATCATCTGCCGAAACAAAGCTCCATCATAGCTGTCAGGGGACTTTTTCATCTCTTATTTTTATGAGGGCTTGAAACATTTCACCTCTGCTTACTAAACTTCAGCGCAGCTCTCAGAACTTGCCGTGCTGTTTCCACAACTACATCCAAGGTTTGTTGAGAATTACAAGGTTTACAGATAAATAATCTCAGGATAGATAAAGCTATTTTTAGTAGGCTTCACCAACAAGTGGCACAAAAATTTTCATCAGAAATAATTTTCATTTAATCATATTTTTCTCTTGCACAAGCACAAGTGGTGTGAGGGGTCATTTAACCTGGCAAAACTAAACAATCTCATTGTAATTAAACTTAATGTAACCCATAGAAGATCAATACAGGTGGAGCTGGGGAAGGTGGAGGAAAGTGCTGCAACTGCTACAGTAAATGCTATCCAAGTACTTGAAGGTTGAGCAGTAATTTCATTGGCTACTGATACAGCAAGAACCAATCAGCTATGCCCTGTAGAGAATTGAGTTAAGGACCTATTAGCCTGCGCCATCTATAGTTTTATGACAGGACTTTGTGTATTCTTAAAGGATTAGTTCACTTTCAAATGAAAATTACCCCAAGCTCTATTCACCCCCAAGCCATCCTAGGTTTATATGATTTTCTTCTTTCTTATGAACACAATCAGAGATATATTAATAAACAAATCTTTTAAAAAAGCTTTTTTTAAGCTTTACCAAACGAGTATGAGCTAATGAAAGTGCCTCCATCCGCATCCATCCATCATAAACGTACTCCACACGGCCCCGGGGGGTTAATACAGGCCTTCTGAAGCAAATCGACGCATTTGTTTAAAAAAAAAAAAAAACATTTAACTAATTATGCAGTAAAATATCGTATTCAACATTCAAAGAAAGTGTAAAACTCTTGCAGTTCAAAAAGCTATGTCCTATTCCCTATTCAATTTACGGAAAAAGTGTAACTGATGTAACGCCATCATAAGTATAATACGGAAGGCGGTCTGGCGGAAGCTAGATATTTTACTTCATAACTTGTCAAATATGGATATCTTTTTCAACAAATGCATGGCTTCGCTTGAGAACGATTTTATTAACCCCCCGGATCTGTGCGGAGTACATTTATGATGGATGCACTCATTATGATGTCCCACTCACTGCCATTATAAAGCTCAGGATATTTATTAATATTTCCCCATTTGTGTTCATCAGAAAGATGAAAGTCATACACACATAGGATGGCAAAGGAGGGTTAAGATTGGGGTAATTTCCATTTGAAAGTGAACAAATCCTTTAACATTTTTGTCTGATTCAAATGCGTTGCAGGACATTTGCATTCCCAGAAAAATTAAACCGCGATATAATAAAGAAAGCACCTGAAATGAAAACTGTCAAGGTGTTTTTCTCCAAGTGGCACAGTGTGATATCTTGTGGGCCGTCAGCGTGGTTTGGTGTGATGGCTTTAGTCCAGCGGAAGGAGGGTCTCCAAAACCTGGCATGAGTTCAGCTCCAACATTGCATAATATCTGCAGGAATGTGCCAGAAGATAAGAAAGATCTGTAGGAACAATTCATAGTTGCATGAAATATTATCTTGTGTTGTGAGGTTTGAACTGATTATATACTCTAATGAAGTATTTTAGGAGTTTGGAGTTTGGCTCCAAAATGCAAATCACCGAACATGTTTTAGCACAGTTTGACGCGAGAACTTTGGCAGGAACGCAAAATCAGCTAGTATGCATGTTCATACTGTGTGCAATCTACACACACAATGCACACTCACATGCTTTGAAGAAACCACACACAAATACAAATGCATATACGTCCAAGCACTAACCAAATACTCATCAAATGAACACATCCTAATGATTCCTGTGAACTTCTCTGGCATACAGGAGTGAGGCCAAAGGCAAACTTCACAGTGATTTGTCAACAGTCTGATGTGTGCCGGTAATATCAATCAGTGTGTGTGTGTGTTTAAACATTAGCCTCAGGGTGGCTTTGAAATGATCCTGTATTTGGAACTTTCTATTCATCAAAGAACCCTGAAAAAAATGGATTGTGGTTTCCACAAAACATCGATAACATGAAATGTTTCTTGAGCGGCAAATCGTGCAGCCTTCACGTGTTATCGGAAATCGAATAACTACCGAGTGTTAATTTAACACTTAATTATTGAAGTTGTACGAGCTCATCGCATTCATGTTTCGAAACGGGAAGGTGTTCTTGTGCAATTTTCGCCTAGGAAACTATCATTCCGGGAGCGCATGAAGGCAGCATCAGCATAGTACAGTAAAATGATTTCTGAAGGATCGCGTGACACTGAAGACATTTTAATTTAAAGAAGAAAACAAAATTGTAACCTCTTTACTGTATTTTTAATCCAATAAATGAAGCCTTGTTGAGCAGATGGACCCCAAACTTCTGAACGGTAGTGTAAATCTGGGGTTCATCACCCTTATTGAAATGGAAATACCATGCAAATCAGTTATAGGAGATGATGGAGTCTTTATTCTGGAATGTCCTCTTCTAGAAAACATCTACACTTCATATATCACCCTGTTTAATGTCATCTGGGGCAGCGCCAACATGTCACGCACTTCAAGACCGATCGCTGAACCGACTGGAGGTGTTTGCTCTTTACCATAGCAACAGAACCTGATCGAGCTGGCCGCGCAGGAAGTGCTACAGCAAGGACAACAGGAAGTGCCCTGGCTCCGTCGGCCAGGCTTCGAAGAATTCCAGGAAGTTATTGTACTCTGTGGAATGAGCAGTGGAATGTAGCATGTCTGCGGAGCAGCGAAGTCCCCGGCCGTGTTGTGGGTCACCAGGCGACGGCTTTTGAAGATAACGGCTTGTTTTTTTCATGCATATGTGGCATAACGCTGGCAGAGACCTGGGCCTGTCTGGGTCCTCGCTAACCTTGCATTTTTCCTTCACACGACACAGGACAGGCTGAGACGCTATTACATATTTATTTCTCGAAATAAAATGGAATATGGCTACATACATTATATATATTGGGGAGTAGCGAAATACAAGTAACTTAGTTACGCATTTAAAATACAAAATTTGAGTAACTATTTCATTTTAAATGTGTGGTAATCAGATTACAGTTCCATCTGAAAAGTGTTTTAGATTACCAAAGTGATTACTTTGAGTTTTAATGTCATTTAAACAGCGATGGGTGATTCTCTGACTCTGACAGTCTGAAAAAGTGGAGTTCAGTTTCATCAACATTTTAATACTTTTAAGAGGGACCATAAAATTTTTATTTTTATTTAGTTCTGTCCTGAACAAGACAAAATGACTGAATTTATATAAAAAATGGCCCAACTGTGAACTGAACGGTCCTGTTTTGTGAGTCATTTTATAATTCACTCGTCACTGCAACTTTTTCTCACAATTAGTTTTTTTCCCTCACATTTGTGACTTTGTATTTCACAATTCTGAGAAAAAGAATTTTCTCAGAATTGTGAGATTTAAACTCACAATTGCAAGTTATAAAGTCAGAATTGGGAGACATGAATTTGCCATACTGACTTTTTTTCTTGCAAATGTGAATTTAGTATGTGAGTAAATATCTCATAATTTTGACTTTATAACTCACAATTGCAACTTTATATCAAGTATCACTGAGGGAAAAAGTCATAATTGTGAGATAAAAACTTGCAATGACCTTTTTTGTGTTTGTTCCACACTTATTAGTATTCTAAAGTATTTCGATTAAGTTACTAAACTTGAGCAATGTAACGAAATACGTTACAAATGACTTGTGCATGTATTTTGTAATCTGTAGTGAAATACATTTTAAAAGTAACACACCCAGCCCTGCATATTCTCCTCACAGAAGAAAGTACAAGGATTGCTTTTTGTGTCGCATTTTTTTAGTCTTGATCTCTCACAATTTGTGTGTTTTGTCTGGGTGTGTCGGAGTGAACTGCTAACAACAGGATAAATTAAATAATACATTAAATTTCATAATGTCTACCACCAGAACACTTGGAATGTAGATGTATCGTATTGGATCATTCTGAGACACTTTCACGGCTTTTTAAATAAAGTTTGATGTTGGTCGCAGTTCACTGGCATTATATGGGCGAACGTGAGCGGGACTTTTTTTTCTATTTTACAAATTCTTCTTTTGTGGTCCATAAAAAGAAATATGGCATTAGAAAAACGTAATTTATGATTTTACGGTGAACTGTACCTTTAAGTATGAGCAATGATTATGCCTTAGAAACAGTCACATATTTAAAATATATTTGTTTATGCTTATTTTGTATTCAAATATCTTACACAACCTTTTACAATACATTTAAAAATAATGCCCTGAAATTGCTCATCTTGACTCTAGGAATCATCTCTTATGAAACTCAAATGCTGCTTAATTTAGGTTTTTTTTAAAAAAAAAAGGAAGTGAAAAACATGGATGTGAAAACTGCATGGACTTCAATAAATATGCCACTCTTCCTCAAACATCAGCATTAATAGGAACGGAAGTCGTTCCGCTGACCTCTACACTTAGTACTGTTATGCACACTTAGGCTAATTTGCGAATAAAAACCCTCACCCAGGTAGTAATTCTGACTTGCAATGAAATCTGAGCCATGTCCAGAGACTACAATATCATAGAAATCTGCATAGCAATGTCGCCCACAACACCCTAACCTGATGGTGGAGAGTTATGAACAAACAGCACTGAAAATCTAGTTAGGATCTTCTCTTTTCCTCCAGACTAATCCGATTTTATTCCATCCCTCAGCGTTCCCTTCTTCCTGTTCCACCGGCTCAACAGGCAACACCTCTAGCCAATCCGAGCGAGGGACCGGAG
>CM074306.1:9159221-9266721 GCA_037194245.1 Opsariichthys bidens
TTTTGGGACAATCCCTTTAACTCTGCATGGGCCGTTTACAGTAAATGGTTAATTTAACCTTTAAAGCAGTTAAATGTCTTCACTTGCCGAAAAATATTCATCTTCTTCTTCACATGAAAAATATTCATCTTCGTCTTCAGATTGTTGAAAGTGACTTCCAGACTGCGACACCAACTTGCCATTATTACAGCGATCCTTAAACAGCTCCACTTCCGTCCAAGTTCCTTCCAGGAATTCCTCTAATTGCTTCAGGGTCTTGTCATCGATATTTTTACCTTTTTCTGTTTCATCCTTATTTTCAGCCCAGTGAGCTGAAGAGACCCAGGACTTGTCCTTTTTGCTGTAGCAGCAAAATGCCGCCCACATGTGTGAAGGAATGTTCACTCTGTCTTTCAGTTTATCTGTTCCAGGTACAGCACCTACCAGCACATGGGCCACAAGTTTATTGTTTTGGTCAAGGCAGTGACTGTCCATCATCAGCTTGGTTTTTTGCTCCATGCGACCCCAACTGCCACTGTTAAAGCTGATCTTCTGAGGCACAGCATTGGTCAGTGTGAATGTAGATTTGGCAGTGTTTAAATCAGCTGCATGACCGTTGGGAAATAAGTGGCCGATATTCACATTTTGATTATTTTCACAGTAGTCTTTTTTGCTGGCCTGCTTTTCAAGCTGCAATAAAAGCAATGAATAAGAAACTAAATTTAAAGTGCACATGATATGTAAAGCTCTGACTTTGAGGGGGAAAAAAAGCTAAACTTAAACACAACCTTACCTCTTTCTCAATCCGCCATTTGGATTTTGGTCTATCGAATTTTCCTTTCCCAGTATATTTGTAAGCTGAGAAAACTGGAATCAAACTTGTGGTGTCGTAGAGAGTTGCAAATCTGTGATCGTCCCCCTGACAGATCAGTTTGTAGCGGTTATTATCCCGCGAGACTGATTTCTCCAGAATGCCTGGAATCACTGGAGGTTGTCCATCAAAAAAAAACTGGCTGCATTCGCTGAATGAATCTACAAGATCCGTCATGATGAACGGAAAGCCAAACACCAGCAACACCGAGACGACAAACAGACGCATCTTCGCCTGCTGAACTGAATCACACGCCAGAAATAAAGCTGAAGTGGTTGTAGAAATGTGAAGGTCGTTTCACACCATCACCAACGATGTGCAGCTTCCAGAAAGAACTCTTCAGGTTTTATAGACAGGTTATTTGTCCTCTTTTTTTTTTTTATCTGTGGGTCCCATAAGTTGTTTCTGTCTCCAGTTGGCGAGCATTGGCAGCAGAAGGCCTTTATCATGACACTCAAGATAAAGAGTGTTTTAATTGTCCCCACATTCACATTATAATGCATCCATTTGACTTCAGTTATTGATATCAATGTAGGTCAGGCCAATAAAAATTCACTCACTCATATTGGCTTATGGAAATATATCTTTGTACTGTATGTGACCGCAGTTCAGTTACTTTTATAGTTTTACAAATGATCTAGAGTATTGAAGTATGATAAAACACCCGTCTTGTTCTGGAAATACATATATCATTCCAGTATTGAAGTATAAATATACATCTCTATTTTTCACAGTGATTTGCTTGTGTGATTAGTGTGCACTTTTGTGTTCTGTACAACTAGATAAACAGAAGGGGAGAATGTATCAAATAGTGGAAGATTTTTTTTTTTAAGCAAAAGGCAGGGAGAAATGAGACATGACACCTTCATAATCGTGACATGACACGTCATGGGTTTATGCGTGTTTACGACAAGCGTCATTCGCTCAATTATAGAACCACTTCGAACCATCACCTCACCATCAGGACTCCATTTCCCACAATGCATCACACACTCACTCACACACATGCCTCGTACCTTGGCACTGATCACCTCAGCCAGCTGCAGCTCATCACCCGGACTATTTAAGAGACTGTTTCCTGCACACATTGCGAGGTCTTGTTTTCCCTGTGGTTTCCCTGTTACTGACCCTTTGGATTACCTCTTACGACACTTTGCTGCCTGTCTCTTGAACCTTCTACCTGGATATGGTTATTGAACGTTTTCTGCCTGACCTGATCATTGCCTGTTACGTATTTGCCTATCCTGCTTTATTCCTGTTTGCTGTTGTTTTGTCAATATTCCAACTCAAATCGGTGCATTTGACGGCTGCTTTCAAATGGTCCCGTGCCTATTTGTGTTCAAGTTCTGTCTGAAGACCATTAAAGGGTTACAGCCCCATTTAAGACTGACCCCACTGTTAGGCAACTTTTTAAATTCATTTATTACTTTTTTTGTGCAGTGGCCAGTGAAAATGTATTGAAACCGAGAAATGAAATCGAATCGAATTGAAACCTTGTGAATCGGAATCGAATCTATTTGGGACGTCTGAATTGATACCCAGCCCTATTTGCTATTTACTTATCCTTATAAGCTTCTTATAAGCTTATATTACTTATAAGCTTCTGTCACCAAAACATTCCTTGTATGTGTAAACATACAGTACCTCACAATAAAGCTCTTTCTGATTGTCATGAACTCAGTCCGTTGTCCTCCATTTACTTGCCACCAGAAGTCGGCCTCCCAAATCATGGACTCTTTGCACCATACTACATTTCCCAGAAGTCCCGTATCTTGGTGCTGATTACTGCCCAGCTGCAGTCAATCTAGTGGACTATTTAAGTTAATTCCCTACCTATGTTATTTGCGAGGTCTTGTTTAATTCATGGTGACATTTCTAAGCGTTTATACCCGTCTAGTCTGCCTATTTTTGATTCTGTCTGTCTCCTTGTCTGTTGATGTTTACCTGCCTGGATTTATACTACGAGCCTGCCTGTCCCTGCCACTTCTGTTTGCTGTCTGATTGACCATTGCCTGTTTTACCACGTTTTGTTAATTAAAGCTCGCACTTGGATCTCATCCCGCTGTCTTGTCATTACACTGATAAAGTTTTATGTCCATAAAGCTAACAGAACATAAGTTCAAGTTTAAGTTTATTTATATAGCAACATTAAAACATCGTCAGCTGACCAATGTGCTTTACAACATCAGAATAAAATATCAGAAAGGCAAAAGAAGTAGAAAAATAAATTCACAAGTGAAAACAAAGACAATTATATCAAAGATCTATTTTAGGAAATAGAAAAAATAAAATTCCCAATCCTACATAATTTAATCATCATGGGGCATTAAAAGCAATAGAAAAATAAAGAGTTTTAAGAAAAGATTTCAAAATTCGTAATGTAGATGGAGACCTAATGTGACCTTGTTCCAGACCCTCAACAGCAAAGGCACATTCTCCTCTTTTTGTTTGACTGAACTCCAGTCATATACTAAGAGAAATATTTCCATAAGATAAGAGTGAATTTGTCTATGTGCACATAGACATCAATGACTGTAGTCGAATAAAACACTAAAACTTTATCTTGAACATCAAGGATCCTACTTGCCTCACAATTGAACTTCTGAACTGGACACACAGTCACAAACTGATAGACAAACGATACATTGCATGTCTATAAAAACAGAGGGTTTCTTTCTGGAAGTTGCACATCCTGAATTACCTTCACATTTCGACAAACACTTCAGCTTTACTTTTGGTGATTGCGTTCTGAAGATGCGTCTGTTAGTCGTCTCGGTGTTGCTGCTGGTGTTCGGCATGACTGAAGTTGTAGATTCATTCAAAACATGCAGTGAGTTTTTTTTTAAAAAAACAGCCTCCAACGATTTCTGAAGGATTCAGTCTCACAGGATCAGAATCAGTACAGAATAATCTGTCAAAAATATAAGAACAATTACAGATATGCAACTCTCTACGACATAAAAAATAAGATCCCTGTATTCTCAGCCTATAAATATACAGGGCATCATGCAGGGAAACGACCGAATGTTCCATGGATGATCGAGACAAAGGTGAAGTTGCAATTTCCTTCTTTTTTTCCAGTTATGTTTGAGAAAAACTCATCATTGTGTCTTTCTGTTTGTCTGTTATCTGTTCTGTAGGAGTTAAAAGCTGAAATGAGTTTAGCATTTCCCAATCAGGCTAACAACGGAGAGCATATGATCAACAAAAACGTGAATCGTGGACACTTATTATTGATGAAGACACCGCTGAATCTACATTCACACTGACCAGTGTTGTCCCGCAGACGATCAGCTTTAACGGTGGTAGCTGGAGTCGTATGGAGCAAAAAGTCAGAAGTATCATGGATTCTCACTGGCGTGACGAAAAAAACCCTGGGCATATCTTGGCCTATGTGTTGACAGGAACTGTGCCAAACACCGAAAAAGCATCACACTTTTTAAAGGGCAGAGTCAACATTCCCTCACACATGTGTACAGTGAGAGCAGAACATGGGTGTCTGAAGCTCACTGAGATGAAAACAAAGATGAGAGTGAAGATAAAGACAAGACTATTAAAGTACAGACCCTGGTGGAATTACAGAACTTTCTGAAGAGCAAATATAATAGAGAAATGGTGGCTGTTTGGATTCTTTAACAGCAGATGCAAGAAAGTCTCAAGACGCAGATGCTTGTGATGAGCAAAATGACGAGAAGCAATCATAGTGGTCCTGCGTTAGAAATATACCGGCAGTATTTTGGGAAAGGTTATGTGGCTAGTTTGTCTCAATGTAGAGTTGGAATGAAATAAAGAGTATAATTCTGTTATTAACTTTCTTTGACAGCTACAAAGCCAGACAAATAAATGCTTTCAGATCATGCAAAATGTCTCTACAGCTTTACTTATGCATTGAATATGTCAGATCAATCGTTCAGGGAGTTTGGCATAACTCAAGAAGTGAACCAAAGATACTAGAAGATGCTATAGAAACACTGCCAAAATTAGTTGCAAAAGACACAGATCCAGTGGCTCCAAATGCAGTGCAAATATGACTATGTTGCAGTGGCGTGTAGATCATGTCTAAAAGAAAACTCACACTCCAGCTCTATTTTTAAAGTCTGTGGGTTCACAGATGTGTGAACAACAGTCATCATATTCGCTGCTAAACTATTTAAGCGTGCGAGAACAGAGGCTGTTTGAACTTCGAGACTTTTTGTGGAGCCGAGTCTGCTTTTAAAATCATTAGCGTTTCTACAACCACTTCATTTATTTGCTGTTTAGTTGTGCGTGATCACAGGCGAACATGCAGCTGTTTATCGTGACCGTCCTCGCTGTGCTGCTGGCGTTCAGCTGTCCATTCGTCATGTCTGAAGTTCTAAAAACTTTTGATAAATGTGGAGAGTTTTTCTTTAGAGGAAAGCCTCCGAAGATTCCTGGCATCCTGAATCCACGCTCTGAAGATGTTCGTTACAAAAAAATCTGTCAAAAATATAGTTCCAAAGAAAAAGGCTCCAAAAATGCAGGTTCGGGATATACGTTTGCAACTCTCTATGACACAACAAATAGGATCCCTGTTTTCTCAGCTTACAAATATATTGGGAGAGGAAATTTCAGTAGACCAAGGATTCCATGGATGGTTGAGCCTCAGGTGATGATTTTCATACATCGTTTTTTATGTTTTAGAGAACATGTTATGCATCACATATGTTGTGCCAGAGTGTTTGCATGTGATGAATTTACACACATGATACAGTAATCTATAATTTACTTTAAAGTGCTTCACCGCCTCTTTAATCAATGGTTCTGTAGATTTAGTTTTATATCTGAGTTTATACATCTGCCGTTCAGTGCGGATTTTACTTCTAGTCCATCAATGCAGGGCATTATTTGTTTCATATATTTATTTCATTATTTAAATTCATTTTGTTCCAAACTCATATGCTGTTATTTTGTCTGTGGAACAAAATTAGAATAATGCCGTTTTTATGCAACAGTTCGTAAGTGAAAACACTGATCTGTTGAATTTTAGTGAATAACTCACACAAAACTTTCACATAAATTCAGAAGACTTGAAATATAGCAAGCCGAGTCATCGACTTAACCCTTGTGCTGTGTTGAAACCCCTGTAACAGGCTTTTGTGTTCCCCTTTTAAAAATGGATTATTATGCGTCATCTGCGCTGATGCACAACCATTCTTGAGTGGAAAAAAGCATTTTTTGTTGATTCAATATTGCCAAAATTACCCACAAAAAATCCTTCTTTTGGTCAAAACTTGAGTGCATAAGCTCATACAAACAATCAGATCCAAAATGAAATACAAAACCTGTGCTAATTAAACGAAAACAAGTTGAATCCAATATTTGGTGATAATATAGAGTAATGGGAGATTTATAAGGAACTTTTTTGCAGTCTGGTCAGTTTTGACCGGGAACACCCAACCCAATCTCACGGCAATTCGTGGGTATTTTTCAAAGTTGCATAAATTGTTTTTGCTAAATTGTACGTATTTTATGAGTTTCCAAATTTGTACAAATTCACAACGTCATAAAATACTTACAAATTGGTCGTGAGATAGTGTTGCAACACCATAAGTGTAACAAGGGGGGAGGGGGATCACAAAAATACAAAAATTCTTAAAAAAAAAAACATTTTATAGCCTGGGTAAGTAAAATCAGCAAGTTTTTGTCAAATGTAATAAAGTTATCTAGAAGTTTTGGGGAAAAGACAGAAAATGGCCCAAACACAACCTGAGGGTTAAATTTATTTATTTTTTTATTTTATTTTCATTTTTCAGTCAATTATTCCATTAATTATTAAGGTTCATCTCTTATGTTTAATGGCCGTTTCCTTGTCTTTAAACTTCTGTAGCTCGAACCTGCCGGTGATGAGATGACTGTTCCATACGCAAATCAGGCCATCAAAGAAGACTTCTTCAATAACAGTTATAAAGTGAATCGAGGACACTTGTTTCCCTGCTGTCATGCAGCTGATGAACTCACTGCTGAAAGTACTTTCACAATGACAAACATTGTGCCACAGAATGAAACCTTTAATGCCAACAGTTGGAATCGCATGGAAATCAAGACTAAAGACATCATGAATGAATATTGCTATGACAATAATGGTAAAGTTTTAGCCCATGTGTTGACCGGAGCTATACCTGGAAAAAATAAACTGAACAACAGAGTGAACATTCCCTCGTGCATGTGGATGGCATTCTGCTGTTACAACAGTACAGGAAAGTCATGGGTCTCTCAAGCTTATTGGGCCCTAAACAAAGAAGAAAAAGAGGAAGAAAAAAAATATATCGGTAATAAGAGCCTGAAGGAATTACAAGAATTTCTGATTAAAAATTGGGTGAAAAATCTACAGCTGTTTGAGAGCAACTGTGGAAAAAAACATACAACCATCTAAAAGCAGCATAAGGATTCAAAATCAATCCGGCAAAATCCCAACTTGGAATCTTACATTCCTGCTTCTGACTCATTGCTGTCATTTTCCTCATTAGCCATTTTTGATGGTCCAATTATGGAGTTTCTAGCAAAATTGAAGTATTTGGGTTGTGATTTTTGGTGCAAATCTAACATTTGAGCCACATGTTCAAAATACTGTTAAAACATCTTTTTTTCATCTTAGAAATATTGCCTGAGTACATCCAATGCGGTATTTTTCTGTTGCCGTATCAATTATTGTAATGCTTTGCTAGCAGGGGTGTCAAAAGCTACCCTAAACAAATTACAGGTAGCGCAAAATTCGGCAGCTAGAATCCTGACTAGGACAAGAGATCATATTACTCGTATTTTGGAGTCTTTGCATTGGCTCCTCGTTCGGTTTAGGGTCGATTTTAACATTTTGATGCATACTTACAAGTCTTTACGCCTCAATATTTGTCCGAGCTTTTAGTACTCCAACGCGTGACCTTCGTTCATCTGAAACTGGTCTTTTAACTGTTCCGCTAACTCGTTTAAGACTGATGGGAGATTTCTTCATTAGCTCCAAAACTATGCAATTCTCTACCGATTGGGATAAAGTTAAATCTCTTATTATTTTTACATCTCGCCTTTTTAGAGTAGCTTTTAATTGAACATTTCTATGAATTTGATTAAAATTGTTTTGATTACTATTCTTTTTTCTTTTTGTCTATTGTATAATTTTATATGATGTTAATTGTTGTTTTATTTGTCTTTGTAAAGCGCTTTTAGATGTTCATTTAAAGGCACTATAGAAAATGAAGATTATTATTATAAACATTTAAATTTTTGTCCATAATTTTGTCTGAAGTCCAGAGCCTGTTATAAACAGGACTGTGTAAACTGTCTAATAAAGCTTGTGCAAATGTTGGCATATCAGAGTTATTGTTCTGTCTAAAGGGAAATGAGGACTAGTTTAATATCTATTGGTGGGGTGTTTTGTTCAGATCAAAGGTCTCATAATCTCAAGAGGTCACAAAAACATCATTTCCAGGATTTCGCTGTCATCTGGAACAGTTCAGAGATTCTGATTTGTTGCCTATCACCAAGGAATAGATGAACCATACATGATACTGAATGTAAACAATAGCAAAAGCACTTTAGGTGTTTTACAGCAATTAAACGCGTTGACAGAGCTTTTCATTCGCATTCCCGTTCATCTCAATACCTGTTACTCAGACGCCATTTTAACATATATAGACATAGATTTAAACATCTACTACAACACGTTTTTGCAAATTATGTTTAGGCCGTCAGGCATTTAGGCCCATAACGGTAGAGTTACGACAACTACCAGCAGGGGTTGATGGTTAACCAGCCAAACCGCACGCATTTGCTTCATTGAAAAGAAACAAAATATTTATGCTTGTCTTTAAGCCCTTGGAACTCTTCACAAATGTCTGAACATGTTTCCAATTAGCCGATGCTCGGTAAAGCAACTTACAAGAGATCGTACTGCTTAACGTAATCGGTTATTGTTAAAACTGGCAAAAGTCAAGCATGCTGTGAAGAGCATCATAGTGCAAGATATAAAAACACTAGAGCAATGTGTGAAAATTTGTGTTTCGCAGGTCAGAAGGTGTGAAAGAAACTTAACGATGATGGTATTAAGTGTGATATCATGACTTGGTTTCTCAGAAAGTGTGTGACTTGAGTTCACAGAATTAGATGTGTGTGTACCATTGTATCTACTGCAAAACTATCTGTCTGTGTAGAGAAGGACGTAATCTGATCGGATTTCAGGCTATCGGATTGGATCAAATCTTGAAAATGGGTTGTTCAAAAGAAAAAAAGGATTCTGAAATCAGATTAGATCAACAAATCCAATCTTGGTTTTGATCGGAATAAAATGTTCAAAACTTTTTAGTAAGATTCCAATATCTTTGATCTAAAAAAAATCTGGATTATACTGATCCCATCAGAGGGATGAATTTCAGGAACAAAAATGTAATAAAACTTAAAATGGTGAAAAAATACAAAATCTGTATCATGTAATACATACACAATTTTTTTAATTTTGCTCTTGATTAGTTTAACTGTTAAAGTAATAAATTAGAAGAAGGCATGAAGCTACATCTTTCGGTAACATGCTGTAAACTAAAAAAGAGAATTTGCTGCCAAAAAATAATATCCCCAAGCAGCTGTAAATTTCAAACAAAAGTAAGATGGATTACCTGATCCTGGATAGCAAAACATGGGTTTTCAAAATCCAGATCATTCTGATCCAAATTAAAATGTTTGAACAACTGGACCCAGTAGATAATTTACACCTCTATTAATCTTAATTTGTTAAGTTCTTATTGTTTAATTGATGTTTCTCTTTCAATTATTTGTCCTCTAGCTTGAACCTTCAAGTGCTGAGATTCGTGTGCCATTCATCAGTCAGGATATCGTGAGCTGTGATGTCAAAGACATCGATTCACATAGATTTAAACATCTACTACAACATGTTTTTGCAAATTATGTTTAGGCCGTCAGGCATTTAGGTCCATAACGGTAGAGTTACGACATCTACCAGCAGGGGTTGATGGTTAACCAGCCAAACCGCACGCATTTGTCTCATTGAAAAGAAACAAAATATTTTTGCTTGTCTTTAAGCCCTTGGAACTCTTCACAAATGTCTGAACATGTTTCCAATTAGCAGATGCTCGGTAAAGCAACTTACAAGAGATGATCGTTCTGCTTAACGTAATAGGTCATTATTAAAACTGGAGAAAGTCAAGCATGCTGTGAAGAGCATCATAGTGCCAGATATAAAAACAATGTGTGAAAATTTGTGTTTCGCAGGTCAGAAGGTGTGAAAGAAACTTAACGATGATGGTATTAAGTGTGATATCATGACTTGGTTTCTCAGAAAGTGTGGGACTTGAGTTCACAGAATTAGATGTGTGTGTACCATTGTATCTACTGCAAAACTATCTGTCTGTGTAGAGAGGGAAGTCCAAAGACTCAGTTTGTGTTGAGGGTCTACAGTAAAAGCAGTGAAGACTTGAAGTGAAGATGCGTCTGTTTATCGTGAGCGTCTCTGTGCTGCTGCTGCTGGGTTTTTCATGCATCACATCTAAACTCGTAGACAAATTCAGTAAATGCGGTGACTTTTTTTTTAAAGGAAAGCCTCCAGTTATCCCTGGTATTCTGAAGGATTCGGCTGCTCAGGATAACTGTTACAAAATAATCTGTCAAAAATATAAGGAAAGTATAAGGTTTGCAACACTCTACGATACATCGAAGAAGATCCCTCTTTTCTCCGCTTACAGATTCACCGGACCACCTGAGGGGATTAGTATTAGAATTCCCTGGATGATCGAGTCGCAGGTGACGTTTCTTATATTGTTTTTTTATGATTCAAAAATGTAGCATGCACTTTATGTATCTGTAGTCCAGGGCTCAGTTGTTCAAAAGTAATCTGATCTGATTTTGGCTATCTGGGCTGCGTTTCCCAAAAGCATCGTAAGCCTAAGTTGATCGTAAAAACGATCGTACGACTGATCTTAATATTATGGTCTGTTTCCCAAAAGCATCGTAGCTTAAGTAGCACTTGAAAATCCTCGTAGAACTACGAGTTCTCTGGAGTAATCGTACATCCCCAAAGTGCATCATAAGAAGACAGATTTATGAGGACACCTGAAGGACAACCGGCAGATTACACTTTTATCTCGATTTAACACACTGCAACGTGAGTAATATACAGTCCCTCCAGAAAAACGCGATTATGCGATCGCTTGATTTCATGCATAATCAGCCAAAGTCTGCATATTTATGCGGGGGTCGCATTTGTTCAAATATGCCGCACTTTCGCCGCATAAATTGCCGATTTCAGCAAGAAAATATGCGGGGCTTGCATGATTTCATAATCCCTGTATTTTCGTTGCAAAAAAGTCTCATATATCTTAGCAGAAAGTTGAAAAATGTTGCGTTTACTTCACACAAGTAAAGCACCATTATTTTCCCCCTATTGCCATGGGAACCTTATGAAGTGACCGTCATTAACCCCGCGGTGAAACCATGATGAAGCACGCCAATAATTCTCATTTGCCAACAAAAATAAGCTCAAAAGACCGCGCGAAGCAGTTTCCCGGTCTTTTACATGATAGTGGGGGCAAATTATTTTGCACTCCGTGCAACTGCGTGTCGGACCACAGAGGCAAGTCGACGCTGGAAAACCACTTTGCAGTTTCAAGTATATTAGTAGTATGTAAAATAATTTACGTTGCAGTAAGAGATTGGAAGCTCTTCATTTAACAGAAGATGTGTGTTTTGTATCACTACCTCTGTTAAACAGGAAGCACACATTTTATTTTTTTATATTTTATTTATTCATTTTTACAGAAGTTGAATATTCCTTTTGTAAAGCTACAGAACTTATTTGACTCAATGTTTTGTAATTTTGAGCCGTGTGTTGATGAAGGTCTGAAATAAAACAGAATGAGAACTTCAATATTCTGTGATTTAGTAATTCTGCCTCTTTACATGAAGGTAGAGTCTAGTGAGAACAGGGTGTTGGGGGGGAATCACCTTTTTTTCCTCTTTTGCATCAAAAACCGCAGTTTTTGCAAGTTCCCACAATTTCATCGCATAAAATTGCAAAAATATCCCGCATATTCCATCGCATATTTTAAGAAAACGTGCCCGCAACAATCACAAAAAAATCCCGCGTTTTTCTGGAGGGACTGAATATAATGTTTTGATTGTACTTTATTGTACACTTTATTGTACTCGTTTTTTTGTTCACATGAATTTATAAATGAAATAATTAAAAAGGGAAGAAAAAGATAGAAATCATACAAGAAGTCATGTGGGAAATATCTTCAAAGACTGGGCAAAATAGGGATGAATTCAAAACAATCTGTCAATGACTTGCTGACGTACACGAAAACTAATCCAAAACAGATGACAATTATTAGGTTAAATGTTCACAATACGATTCCATATAAGGTTATATTTCAGCACTTCGCGAATGGACCGCGACTCTTGAGTAGCACGTAGAGCGCGTTCTCGCGCGTTCATGTTAAGTGCTTTTTTGGGAAACGCTCGTGGAATTGCTGCGAGCGTTCGTAACCTTGCACGTAGAAAGCGCTCTTAAGAGCTAAGATACATCGTTATCGGGAATCCCGGACCAGATTGGATCAAATCTTGAAAATAGCTTGTTTTAAAAAAAAAAAATAAATTCTCAAATCAGCTTAGATCACAATCATAATCCAATCTTGGTTTTGATCTGGATCAAACCTTCAGTTGAAAAAAAAAATCTGTATTATCCTGAACAGGGTGTATTTTGGGGACAAAATGTAATGAAACTTTAAATTTGGTCAAATAATACAATGTTACAATCATGTAGTACACATTTATTCATATTATGAACTTAATTTTTGTTGTGGCTTTTAAAAATTGGAGTTCGGGCTCCAGGGGTAAAAACCACCACAATAATTGAATTAAATTCATCATTAAAGACAAGGAACAACAAGAATTGATGTAAAATTTCTAATCAAGCATAATTTCAATCATATTACATCACAACTCCTGCATTTTCCACAAGCGGAGGGAGAGAGAGAAAAATAAATTAGCGAAAGAAATAAAGAGAAAATTTAATTTAATTTAATTTCAAGTCCAGAAACATTTACTTTGTAAAAACCCTACAATAAATGAGTGACAAGTAAATCAGCAAATATTAGATAATTCAAACAAGTTAATATAATTTATTAAACCTTATGCGGGAACAAAAACAAGAAATCAAAATAAAATAAATCATTTTCCCATCGGAGAAAAACAGGCAGAAGAAAAATCATCATCCGGGATCTGAACAACTGGGCCCAGTAGATAATTTACTTCAGTTACACTTTATTTTAAGGTGTCAGTATTACAGTGTAATTATACATTTAAGTAATAAGTAATGGCAATTAACTACATGTACTTACTATAGGGTTAGGATGAGGGTTTGGTTTAGGGTTAATTGCATGTATTATATGCAACAACAGGGTTGGGGAGTAACGAAATACAAGTAACTTAGTTACGTTTTTAAAATACAAAATTTGAGTGACTGTATTTCATTTTAAATGGGTGGTAATCAGATTACAGTTCCATCTGAAAAGTGTTTTAGATTACCAAAGTGATTACTTTGAGTTTTAATGTCATTTAAACAGCGATTGGTGATTCTCTGACTCTGACCGTCTGAAAAAGACGAGTTCAGTTTCATGTTTTCCACTTTTCAAGTTTTGGGAGTCATTTTATAATTATAAAAAAGGTCACTGCACCTTTTTCTCACAATTTGTTTTTTTCCCCCCTCACAATTGTGAGTTTGTATTTCACAATTCTGACTTCTTTTCCTCAGAATTGAGAGATTTAAACTCAGAATTGCAAGTTATAAAGTCAGAATTGGGAGATATAAACTTGCAATACTGACTTTTTCCTCTTGCAATTGTGAATTTAGTATGAATTCATATCTCATAATTCTGACTTTTCTCAATATTGCGAGTTTATATCTCATAATTCTGACTTTATAACTCGCAATTGCAACTTTATATCACACAATTCTGAGGCGAAAAGTCAGAATTGTGAGATAAAAACTTTCAATGTCCTTTTTTGTGTTTGTTTGTGTTTGTATTCCAAAGTATTCTAAAGTATTTAGATTAAGTCACTAAACTCGAGTAATGTAACGAAATACGTTACAAATACGTATTTTATAATCTGTAATGAAATACATTTTAAAAGTAACCCACCCAGCCCTGTTTAACAATGACACTGTAAAATAAAGTGTTACCATTACTTCTATATTAATCTTAATTTGTTAAGTGCTTATTGACGTTCCTCTTTCAATTATTTGTCCTCTAGCTTGAACCTTCAAGTGCTGAGAGTCGTGTGCCATTCGTCAGTCAGGCTATCAATGAAGAACACGATAACAAACTAAATGTGTGTCCCAGTCAGCTGTTTCCAGTCTGTCATGCAGCTGATAAAAAAACAGCTGAATCTACATTCACACTCACCAACAGCGTTCCACTGAAGAACAACTTAAGGATTGGTAGATGGAATGATACTCAACATGAGACTAGAAAAATTATGAACGAGCACTGTCGTGACCCTAAAAAACCCAAAAATGTTTTAGCCTATGTGTTGACCGGAGCTATACCTGGAAACAATACACTGAATGAGAAAGTGAACATTCCCTCATACATGTGGATGACATTCTGCTGCTATAATATTACAAACAGTTCATGGGTCTCCAAAGCTTACTGGGCCCAGAACAAAATACAAGATGGAGGGGGAAGTGTGACCCTGGAAAAATTGCAAATATTCTTGAATGAAAAAATGGGGGAAACAAGTACAGTTGTTTTACAACAACTGTCAGTAATTTTAGCATCCAACCGGATAACAGCCTATCATAATCCAGCAAATGCTTCTTAAATTAGTGTGTAAACGCTTTTCTTCTTTAATAAAGCTTGCAGTTGCAAAGCAGAAACAATTGTGTGATTATTTAAAAATGTTTTATATTTGAATACAAAGCTTAGGGATGTGATATGAAATTTAAATGGTTAATTCACTCAAAAATGAAAATTCTGTCATTAATCCCTCACCCTCATGTCATTTTATAAGACCTTCGTTCATCTTCAGAACACAAATGAAGATATTTTTGATGAAATCCGATGGTTCAGTGAGTCTCTATTGATAATGAACACTTTCAATGTCCAGAAAAACAGATTTAAAACAGTGAGTACAGTGGTTCAACCTCAATATCATAAAGCGACGAGAATACTTTTTGTGCGCCAAAAAATAATGACATTTCAACAATATCTAGTGATGGACGATTTCAAAACACTTATTCGAAGCTTTACAAAACTCAAAACTCACTTGTTTTCTGAATGTTATGACTCATAAGTTGCGTTCTGTTCTTCCCTGTCCTTAATTTTATGCCGATGTGCTTTATGCCATCTACTTAATGTCCCTTTCAACTGTTTGTGTATTCTTCTTTATTGTCTGTTTTTTACCTGCTGTCTGTTGTGTCTTCCTATTTTTTGTATTTGCATTGTGAAGCGTCCTTGAGCGATAGAAAGGCGCTATTTAAATAAAAATAAAACTTATTATTTACGAATCTTGTTTCGAATCAGTGTTTCGGAGAGCCAAACTCACGTGATTTCAGGAAACGAGACTTCGTTACGTCAAAAGTGATTCGCAATTTCCATAGTTCACGTCATTTTGGCAGTTTGATACGCGATCCGAACCACTGATTCGAAGCAAAATATTTACAGTAATTCTGAGAGCACATGAGTTTCCACTGTTTGTCTTAAGTGTGTTTTTTCCCCGTGATTCTCCTGTGTGTTCCCAGTGGAATTTACTATTAAAGACGCGGTTTGAATTCCTGTGATTGTGTGCCTGACCACTATAGGTTATGATTTCTATAATGATTACAAAAAAAAGCGTCAGAATGCACAACTACCTCTGAATGGCCGTCAAATGAGCAGGGGCGGATTTACTGATTTGGGGGCCCCAGGCAAAACACAGGAATGGGCCCCTGATTGCACACATTTAAACTTGAGGTTTCTTTCATTGTTGTGATGCTTGCTGCTGCATGGCGGTGTCCCATAGTTGTGTCCGTTTTTTTTTTTGTTTGTTTGTTTGTTTTTAGATTTTTCTTGTTCATGTTATAATACACATGACGCACTATAAACTTTTGTCTTCATATCCGTTAAAGGATTGTTAGGCTGCATAGATCAGGTCAGCCGGAACCGGGATCACTTCCTATAACACCAGATGTACTCGGTACATCAGAAGAAGAATGGCGTCTACGCTAACTTTTTGTCTCTCTGCTTATCCCGAGGTTTACCAATTAACGTGATTGGCTGGATCTGGGCCGTGTCCGGGTCGGACGGGGAACCTGTGCCTGTGTGCGGCAGCAATGTGGCCTGTGGTGTCGGCAGGAGACTGTGTTAACTAGCTCATCCTCTGTTAAGACCTTACCGACTCATCAGCCAGTGGCACATATCCCAACAAACCGTCCCATACCGGCGTGATCAAAAAGATCTTAAACTAGATGGAACTAGATTAAATATTTTGACTGTTGCGATTCCAACTCGGTTTAATGACCCGTAACTCTGCCTGAGTATCGGACAAGTGTTCACTGTTGGCCAGAGGAGAACTGGCCCCCCGACTAAGCCTGGTTTCTCCCGAGGTTTTTTTCTCCATTTGTTGGAGTTTTGGTTCCTTTGGCTTGCTTAAGTTGGGGACACTTGCTTGATATTCAGCAGTGTTTTTGATATGCCTGCATTGGCGCCGTTGTATACAAACTGAGCTGAGCCGGACGATTACGTCACTGTTTTCTGCAGTGCTGATATACCTAAATGAACTAGACTAATAACTACTGATATTTGCAACGGAATGAATCAATAATATATAGAATAAGCTGCACAATGACACCATTTTCTTATTAATGTAAAGCTGCTTTGCCACAATTTACATTGTAAAAAGCGCTATATAAATAAAGATGACTTGACTTGACTTGACTATAATGGTTTTCTTATGGAAGCCTGTTTCCACCACTGAAAAAAAGATTATTGCGACTTATCTCAGAATTCTGACTTTTTTTCCCTCAGAATTCTGACTTTATATCTCACAATTCTGTGAAAAAAAGTAAAAATTCTAAGTTAAAAAGTCGCAATAATCTTTTTTTTTCAGTGGCGGAAACAGGCTTCCATACTTTCTTCATAATGTAGATGTTCACATGTAAACGGGTTATAACAGTATTAGAGTAGTTTGGACACTAGCTGGTACTTTGGGGTAATTTTCACTGCACAGTTGTTTACACAGCGCAGGGCTGTCTAATTCTTTAATATATATATATATATATATATATATATATATATATATATATATTTCAACCAAATATATACCACATATATTTCAACCAAAAATTAAGTGTGCCTGTATGGAAATGTATATTATTTCTTTTATGTATTTTAATTTTACTGGTAATCACATGAAGGCATAAAACATTTATTTTCTATTCCAATGTAAATAATACTTTAAAAAAAACTTTAATTTTTATACATTCGCTAAACAGAGGTTTACTGTTAAAATTAGACATACACTACTGTTAAAAAGTAAAAACAAACTTTAATTTGAGGGGTTGCCTTGAAGATCTTTTTTTTCTGTGTGTGTGTTTCTCACAAATGAAACGGTAAATGCTCACGATTTCCGTGATGCAGAAAACGCGGACGGAATCGCGGAATCCATTCATAAAATCGGAATTTACTGTTTAACGTGGAATGTTACGTAATTTTTCGAATTTTGGATGAATACATCAAATGCAGGTCGGTACACTGCAATCAAATAGCGATACGGACTAGTGTATGTTAATATTAAACGGCAAAAATACTATTTAAACATGAATACTTTATGTTTTGTGTCTCTGAATGAATTGTTCAGACGAGCAGCGCGAGCGTCGCGCTTGATTCAGTAAACCGCGTGCCTGCGCCATTCATTCCTGGACATTCCGCGTTACACAGTAATTCCCCTTTTATGAATGGATTCCGCGATTCTGTCCGCGTTTTCTGCATCGCTGAAACCATGTCCCTGCATTTTCTGCCAAAAGCGCGTTCAACGCGGACACGTAGACGGTTGTCCTGTATATATAAACAAGGCATTTTAGGGGGCCCTTAGCTTTCGGGGGCCCAAGGCAGACGGCTACCTTTGCCTAATGGTTAAGTCCGCCCCTGCAAATGAGTATTTTAGAAGGTGTCATGATCTGCTGCAGCAAAATATAAATGCTGAAAATGTGAGATTTTATGCTTAATTATAGGGCACATTCAAACATGAGTTCATATTAGTTCAGAACATTTTATGTGACTTCCTTATTCTGATCGAACTCAAGCTGCACTCAACACTCAGTCGTCTTCTGTCAGGCTCATGAAATGGATTCAGTCTATGAAAACTCTGATTTCATACTTTCAGCAGTTGCTTCACATGAAAACTGCTCTAAATCCCAAGGTAAGGCCGGGATGATATCGGGATTCATTCATTTCTATTATATAGTTTTAGCGCTGTAGTAATGCTGTATGAGGGCTTCATTTTTAAACTCAATATTATTTACTGGCATTGATGATTTAATGACCTTTAACGTTCAAAAGGTTCTTTATATTGGAAAAAGGTTCTTCAGATCATTTTAACATTCTTCACAGTATGAATTTTTTTGTTTGTTTTTTTAAGAACTGTTCACACAAAGGTTATTTGGGGAACCAAAAATGGTTCTATGTCATCCCTATGAAAACACCTTTTGGAGTCTTTATTTTTAAGAGTGTGTGTTCTTCAACAATTACACATTTGGCAGACGCGTTGAAAGCGGCTTACGTTGCATTCAGGGTATAATTTTTTCTTAAACGCTCTCAACTCGATCATTTAAATAAAGCTCTAGATCATCATACCAACACAGAGGTCATAGATTCAGAAATGAGAAAGAGTTCACTTGCAATGTAATACAAGGTGTTCTGGATAAAAGCATCTGCCAAAAGCATGAATGAATTATTTAGATATACTGCATGAAGCAACAGTGATGTGAGAACTGGTTTGAAGTTTACAGTTTGACTTCTGGCGTAAACTGTAAGTTTTGATGTTTTCAAGACACCGTGAAGAACAGTAATTAAGTTTTCCTCATTTATCATGATGGGAAGTGGTCACACAGGTGAGGTTGGCACAAGATCTTCATCTCAGTTAAGGTTTAAATGAAATATCCAGTTACTCTTTCTCAGCAGTTTTTGTATGTTTTATTTCAAACATCCAGTTTGAGACTCTTAAGATAGAATATTTTGTGAACTCTATTCTTCAAACTATACTTTACTATACTATACTTGACTACACTTGATTATACTAGGGTAGTCGTGGCCTAATGTTGAGGGAGTCGGGCTTGTAACCTGAAGGTTGTTGGTTCGATTCCCACGCCGACAGGAATTGAAGGTGGGGATTGTGAATGAACTGGACTCTCTCCATCTTCAATACCATGACTAAAGTGCCCTTGAGCAAAACACCTAACCCCTAATCGCTCCCCTTGTAAGTCGTTTTGGATAAAAGCATCTGCCAAATGATTGAATGTAAATGTATTTTAATTCAATGAAACTTTAAAACGGAGTTCTCAGGACAAGAGTACGATTCATAAAATGTCTGGTTGGGGCAAGTTGTCACGCATGTTGAAAATGCATTTTTTGAAAAAAAAAACAAAAAACAACAACAATTCCAGTCCGAAATTCTGTGCTGATTCAAGAGTTCAGATTTCAGAAATAACATCTCATCAAATTTCTGACGCCAGGAAACTCCACCGAAGTGCAAGAAAGAGAGAGGGAAGTTCATCCGCCTAAGTGGACTAAAGTTCTTCCGGTTGTTTTTGCCGTCTGTCTTGTTTTTGTTCTTGGAGGTCTCTGTTTTCTAGGGATAATGTGTGAGTATATAGCTGTCAATCGATTTTTCAGTAATGAACGGTGATAAATCACACCTAACATTACAGTTGGTAATATATTTTAATACTGTAATACTTTCACATTTGAATCTCCAAAGTAATGCAGAAAAAACATAAAGATGGTATATTTTAATTATTTGTTTTAATGGCAAAAATGTAGTTTTAATGGCTGCTTCACAGACGGCGCGCCAGGACAGATTTTCTTTATTGTGTGTTTTCGCACTTGAATGGTTTAACAGCATTTGACTGAATGGACAGCTTCATCATATACTGTAGCGCAGCCAAAGGATAACAGAAAAAAAATAGATGCTGCTTTAATTTTCTATCTGTTTACACATTTATCACAATTACATAATGTAACAGGGAAAGTATTCATGCATGAAAAGAATACGAATATGCAAGAGAAGGGGAAAATAAAGAGGGTAGAGAAAGCGGTGTAATGAGAAGTAAAGGAGGAGCGGAACAGATAGAGGGAGAGAGGAGGATGAAAAAAGAAGGAGAGGAGAAGAGATGGGTGCAGGGCATTACGGTGTAGCAGGGTAGGCCAAAATCAAAATAAAACACTTTGGCATCATTTTATTTTTGAATATACATATAAACCCATTTTTATAAATATCAGTAGTTTTAAAGCAGTTAAGATAATTGAAAACTTTCCACAGCAATTTGTATGTTCTCAAATGTCAGGGTGGCACAACTGCACATATGGCTGTTTTATATGAATTGACAAGGTTATAACGTCAAACCTCTCAAATTCTGATTAAAAAAAAGGAATTTATACACTTTGAAATGTTATGTAACTGTCAGAACCAGTCAGAAACTCAGGTTTCTAGAGTGAAAGTCTAACTTTCCCCCACTGAGCCACAGGAAGGTGTTGAACCCAACAGATAATCCAGATTGGAAGGAAGCAAAAATTCCAAAAGGAGAAACAATGATCTTCTAAAAACAAAAACTTTCAAAAAAGGCAAAAAAAAAATTTTTATGGCAAAAAAAAAAAGCTATGGCAGCCACAGGCCTACGAAACAACAACAACCAAGTGAAGATACAGAGAAAAGGCGCAGCTGAAATACACTGCACAGGACCAGACACATGAGAAAACAAAAGCACTGCTTACTAAAAGAGTCCAATGGAGACCTCTAGTGGCCAAAATAACAGCCTACAAAGCAAAAATGCAGTGCTTTATTTTGCAGAACTGTTTGGCCAAGTTTAGATCAGCGTGTTAACCGTTTTGAGAGCAGCTGCATTACTTTGGAGAAATGTGTGAAATCGATCAAGAAAAACTGATCGTCTTACCTAATCTAAAGCGTTTCCAATGTTATATCACTGCAACTGCTTATGTTTCATCTTTAATCAGATGTGAGTGTTTCAGTGAAACTGTCGGACCAGCAAACTAACGGCACAAGTGAGAAAAATGCTTCATGCACCCAGTACAGCAACGTTTCATTAACTGTGCACAAAGACTAGCAATTATGAGTGACCGTTTTCTTTTTTCCACCGTTCTCTTCATGTTTCTGTACCAGTCATGGCGAGAGAGCTTGAGGAACTCACGGCTAACTACACCAGTAAGTTATGATACGTTCAGATTCACACACGCCGAAAGGCTTGGAGAGAGTGAATGCTGAACCGGTTTTTATTCACTGCATTTCATCCCAGTTGTGCAGTAAATACAAGTCAGTCCTTTGAACACTGTTTCTGTACTAGTCCAGGCTTACAGACTACTATCTCTGACTGTTTAGACAAAGTGTTTCTGCACACTTAACTTCATAAGTATCGTAGATCATTTTCATCCTGATTGTGTTTGTTATGCAGATTACAAAGAACAGTTTGATGTGCTCCAAAACCAGCAAGAGACTCTTAGAAAGCTGAACCGATTAAATCGTACGTATTGAGATTTGAGCCTTGTGCAAAGTTAAAACACATGAGTCTGAAATAACGAATCACTGAATCAACATTACCTGTTTCTCAAAAGACAGCACAGGTTGTGCTCTTTGCGCCGTCGACTGGATTCATTCCGGGGGAAAGTGTTACTTCTTCTCTACGGTCAAGATGAACTGGACACAGAGTCGAGATCGCTGTGTGAGTCTTGGAGGACATCTGGTGATCGTAAACAGCCAAGCAGAGCAGGTGTGTTCTGCTCTTAAACACTTCATATACTTCTGCAAACCCCCTTTTACTTAAGTAACATTATGTATATTTTAGTTAAACATGAAAAAGAACGAAAGAAAAAAAAAGATTAGACATGTTTTTCCCCGAAGCTAATTAGAAACATCACGAAAAAATTAGTCATAAGTGACAATTTGTGCCGTACACAATGCCAAGTTTTAAGAATAAACTAAAGCGGAGGTGAAACAGAAAACAGTCTCTGGTGGTCTCAGCAGATTGGGTGAAAGTTAACATCTTGTTCCACCACAAGAAACCACGTGCGGCTCATTCACTGACTGTAAGTGGCATGGAGGCTTTAAAAAAGAAAGTGGAGCATCATATTATCGCTTTACCACGATTCTTAGTGCGATCACGAAATTGCAAAGGCTGCGATTATTTTTTATGCGCAGCTTGTCAGTGAAGTACGGCTCCAAATGCTAATCCATCTGAAAGCAGTGAGATTTTGAGTCGCTTATAATGTGTATATTTGAAAAAGCAGCGCATGTCAAACATCTTTCCAGACACGAGAAGCATATAGTCTTAAAAGACAACATCTGGTAACATTTTTTTACCGCAAACTCATTTCATAACGACAGTTGAGCATCCTTCTGTGAGATGACGTTACACGAGGCAGTCGTGTGTTTATTAGTCATGCTTTATCAAAGCGTTTCAATCTTCTGTCTATTCAGCTACAGCGATATGACTCATGTTATCTTCTTCTACAGCAGGGCATATTTTGAGTTTCTGCTCAAGAGCGCCCTCTGGCTTTCAGATGGAGCAGCATTTACTGCTGATCACAGCCGTACAGCTCTGACAAGCTGCGTGTTAAATAATCGCGATAAATCATGCAGCCCTAATATATAAGCCTATTGTCAGGATTATCAGCCTCTAGAGGGCAATCCATCTAGGACTTTCTCACACGCACACACACACATGCACATTCACTCCTGGACTTCACTACATTTCCCAGAATCCCCTGTACCTGTCATTGATCACTGCACCAGCTGAGGCTCATTATACAAACAGTATTTAAGCTCAACACACACACACACACACACACACACACGCGCACTCCTGGACTTCACTACATTTCCCAGAATCCCCTGTACCTGTCATTGATCACTGCACCAGCTGAGGCTCATCATACAAACAGTATTTAAGCTCAACACACACACACACACACACACACACACACACACACACACGCGAGGTCTTGTAATTTCTAGTGTTTACATTTCTGAGCGTTACTTTATTGTCTAGTCAGTTTCCTTGATCCTGCCTGTTTCTCCCGTTGTCGACATTTATCTGCCTGCCCTCTGGACTTGTTGTTTTTGGACTCTGCTTGCTTGCTACCTGCCTTGACATATCTGCCTGTTTACGTTTATGATTCTGCCTAGCCTTGGACATTCCTGTTTGCTGATATTTGACCATTACCTGTTTGACCACGTTTCTCAATAAAAGCCTGCAGTTGGATCTGCACCCGTGTTGTCACGCACTCTTCATTATACCTAAAAATAATGAATTATAGTAAATTTATGTAGCCTAGCCTTCCGTCAGCCCGGATGAATGGCCCGCTCGAGGCAAAAATTCCAATAAATTTAGGGAACGTTTGCATGACAACGATGTAGTAAAAAAGTATTTTATTTGTACAGATGACAGCGTTATCAAAATTATCCCCGTTTGACTAAAAATGCTCTATTAAGCCTGCCATACAAATAGTTGGCAATGTCACTTTGTAAAGAAAGACTCAGAGCCTGCGCATACGCATTCTTTTACAGACCACTCGCCTCGCGCACGCCTATCCACCTTATTTACGGTTGTTGGCGCTAAGCTTAATGCTCCATTATGTTCTAAAATAACGTACCACCAACCTATCCGATAGTGTTAACAAAAGCAAATGTGACGTAAAAAGAAAAAAAAAAACATACGTAATCATGATATTTTATCTTATTTTTGATCCCTCGTGTGAGTCATGTTTCACGGGATTCGTTTCCAAGGCTTCTGCATCCTGAGCACACTTCCGTAGCAGTCGAGCTGCCGAGCAAGATTGGTACATCAGAAAAGCGAAACATACGGAGCTGGTTACGCGATGCAAAGTCCAAAATGTATTTGTTTACAAATCATGCACTTCTTTAAAAAGTGTTTTAAGATCATATTTGTGCAAGGAGACGTGAAAACAAGTCTTTATTAATCCATAATCTGAAGCTAATCCTAACTGTGCATGAAAACGATTCAAAGTGCTTGCTGTTTCACTGTCACTCATTTCCGTTGGAAACTGCAGTGATATGTACTTATTGACATGTATTTTGCATTTTGCAAAAATGTTCCCACAGGTAGGCCTACGTTTTTCCATGACATCGGGTTCAGTGTAAGTGGTGAAATGGTGTACTTTTTAGCCCCAGTCCATCCCTGGTGGTCTTATAGACAATAACCTTTTTCTCTCCATCAGGATTTTCTTACCTCTGAAGTTAAAGTGACGCACTGGATTGGTCTTAATGATCTGGACACTGAGGGACACTGGGTTTGGGTGAACAACCAGCCGCTTGATGATTCAATAACGTAAGAGCTTCTTGACAGGACTGAAACGAACAATATATGTAGCATGTCTCTACCAAACAGAAGCATTTTTTGTTTGTTTGTTTGTTTTTGGTTCTACAGATTCTGGATGAAACGAGAGAATGGAATCAGTGAGCCTGATAACTGGACAAAAGATGATGAAGCCGGTGAAGACTGTGCTAGTCTGGGACATCCGACGGGAGAGACGGATTTCTGGACGGATGCTTTCTGTTTTGAAATGAAAAGATTTGTGTGTGAAGCTGCTGCAGCGGTTTAATTCACCCCTCCCGAATAAAACCCAAAAGTTCTGTCATTTACTCAAACCAGCTGTGGTGGAACAAAAGACATTTTGAAGAATGTACTTGCAGTGGCGCCCCCGCCTGTACAGAACACTGCATATCACCGGCATTTCAATATGTATTCTGTAACATCATTTATGCCAATTATAAGCAATGCAGCCCGGCTAGTGCTGCGCTGGATGTTGTATTTATAGGCCAGCCGTTCAAATAGAACTAAACGCAGTAAGCTTAATGAACACAGTTCACGCAGAAGGCTTTTTTGCTTTTAAAAACTTGAGACTGTAGAGTGGAATGTAAAACATGCAGGGTATTGACACGCATTTTTAGAAGTTAAACTTTTTTTGACATGCCATTCAAAAAAAAAATCTTTTACAGATCAAATCAGTGCTTTGCTCATGAGATGTTTATCACCAAATAAATCTTGTTTAGTGAATTCTCTTTCTGCTTTTATTTTTCTCCCCATGAAAAGCAAAGACAATTACTTGACTGAAGAGTTGGTGGGTTTGTTTGGCTGTTCTCACATAATGAGACATTAACATCAATGCTTAACATACTGTCCTCCAATTGACCCTTCGCTGGGAGTTTGATTGACAGGCGATCTGACCAATCATAACCCGGATCTGCCATTTTGTCCAATAAAATAGTCAGGGTTGTGAACTTTAAAAATTGTGTGTCCTCGCGTCTTTCTGCACTTGAAACAATTCATGTTTATTTGATGCTATAAATGAACTAGTATGAAGAGATGATCGCTTCACGAGGAGCTACAGCGATCTGTCACCACACACTAGATGCTATTTATTGGCTAAACTTCTTTAAAAAAATTACAATATTCTAAATATGAAACTGTTTCATATCAAAAGTAACCTGCTCTGTCTTCTCTGTGTCCTCTTTGCTCCAGGATGTATTTTTCACTGCATGAGAACATGATGTGTGGCACGAGAGCGCACGGTTTGCCGGACATAGCAACAGTAACTAAAGGGGGCGGGTCTTTGCTAAGGAGTAATCAAAACATAAGATTATTGAAGCTGGAAATATCTTGACCATGTCCTTTGACTCTTAAACCAAATCACTGGTTGAGGCTGCAATGCCATATTTGACCACTAGTTTACGCCAACAAAGACAACACCCAACGTGCAGAACACATGGTCAGCTGGGTTGAGCCCATCTAACTAAATCTACACATTCACTCATACAGTGGCAGGGAAATATTTTGGTGATATAAATGGAGGATGAATGGAGTCTGGCGTTAGACACTCTCTTAGACCGCAACCTGAGAGAAATCAACATACTAGCAATTCAACCTTAGCTTGTTTGCTTAAGATTTGCACCAGTTCAGGAGTTTTTGAAAAAATTGAGGAGTTTATTGTACTTGCGTTTGGATGCTTCTATGAGTGAGTGTGTTCACTTCATGACGGAGTCGATGGCAGGTTCTTCAGATTGAGTTCTTCGGGTGAATGGTTGGCTGGCTTTGCAGGGTGAAGTCAGTGCGTCAGTTTCTCTGGATCTCGATGATCTGCTGGAAAAAGAGACTTTGAGTTTTTTTTCTTCAGCGAAAGACAAGTTGATGAGTCTTGGAATGAGCTCTTGCTGGTTGAAGAGCAAAAGTCTTTGAAAAGCAAAGTAAAAGCCAAGGCAAAAAAACAAAAAAGACATGGGAGAGATCCTTCCTTACGATCAGGTAGTCAGTCTCCTCCAAAGATTTGTATTTCCTAGAGAACATACCAGTACAAGACAAAAAAATACATAAATGCAAGGATCATTTTAGCTTGCAAATAACGGTTAGGTCTGAAATGCTAAACGACCCATGAAGTCGATGTTAAATATTTGTTTTTGCTTCTAAATTTTGTGGACTAAGAGGCAATCTGGGGAAAGTGAACCTGGTAATTGGAGACATGATGTGAGAAAAAAGAAAAAACTCCATCCCCCTTTACTGATGACAACAAATGATGCCGGATATGGCAAGCCGTTTTGACTTTACTTCATTTTCAGGATATGAACTTGTGATATCAACAATTATATTTCCACTAGTAACAAAGTTCATTCTTGATATCAACAATTCAATTTCCACTAGTATAAACTATAATTGTTGACATCTGTGATTGTATTTTTACTAGTGAAATCTCGCCATAGGCTGCCATTCAAATTCAATTGTTGATATCAAGAATTCATTTCTTACTAGTTGAAATTCCAGTTTCTCATATCAGGAATACAATTCTTACTAGTAAAAATCATTTTTGATATCAACAATTACATTGTTACTAGTGTAAATGTCTATTCTTGATATCAACAATTGAATTTCTACTAGTAAAAATTAAATTTCTGATATCATGAATGTGATTGTTACTAGTAAGAAAGCCGTTTTAGATATCAGAAATTATATTGATATCAGGAATTCATTTTCAGATATCAGAAATGAACATTTTTACTAGGAGCAATTCAATTGTTGATATCAGGAATTTGCATTTTTACTAGTAAGAATTGTATTCCTGACATGTGAAACTGGAGGGCGGGCGTAAGAAATGAATTCTTGATATCAACAATTGAATTTGAATGGCAGCCTATGGCGAGATTTCACTAGTAAAAATGCAATCACAGATATCAACAATTATAGTTTATACTAGTGGAAATCTAATTCCTGATATCAAAAATTAACATTTTAACTAGTGAAAGTTCATTTCCTGAAAATGAAGTAAAGTCAAAACGGCTTGCCATATCCGGCATCATTTGTTGTCATCGGTAAAGGGGAATGGAGTTTTTTCTTTTTTCTCACATCATGTCTCCAATTACCAGGTTCACTTTCCCCAGATTGCCTCTGGGGGAATAAAAGTCAAAACGGCTTGCCATATGCAGGAACATTTTCTTTGTTTCTATGCTTTCACATTCTAAGCTGCTCACACAAAAGCTTTTTATATCAATAACTCTTTTTTCATGCTTATCAAAGCAACTTATAAATACAAGATGCATTAATGAAGTTCTTTAGTTATCATGTGAAACTCAGTCCATGGCAATCACAGAATTCTGAGCAAAAAAGACATTAGCTTGAAGTAAATGTAAGGACAAAGGCAATATCTATTTCCTGTATGCGCCATAAATGCTGCATCAGTTAAACTTTTACCTAATGACAATGACATTCAGACAGTGCATGAACTCATTTTTGTTTCTGTTTTGTCTCTATTTTAGATTTCACTATCGCAGCAACCTCTACCTATATCAGCTGTCAGACATTGCAAATAAATCATTTCACCTTAAAATCCAGTTTTCTAATATTTCCTTTATGCAAAGCACCATGCTGTAACACAAAGAGAGTCAAACTTCTCTACGGCTCGCTCGTGTCCTGAGGGAGTGGCGTTCTCCTCGTGCTTTAAAGGATCACTTCTTAAAGTAGGGAGGAGAGTTTGGGAGGGTCAGACGTTCAGCCATGAATATGATGATGATGATCCTCGACTAGAAGAATTCCTTAACAGACTCATTTTCATTTATCCCTCAAGACCCTCTGCATCAAACCTGTTCTCGCTTCAGCAGAGATCAACTGCAGCTTCAACAAATTCCATCAGGACAAGCTTTTTCAAACAGGCAGCACATGCAAGTATAATCTAAAGCTTAATCTTTCTTTATTGAAGCACTGAGCATCAGCGACCCCTGGTCTATAAAACTGATTGTACCTTCAAATACTACCATCATTTCATGTCTAAGCTAAACAATGTGACTAGTTTAAGCATGAAGTCTAGTTAATAAAGTCTTGTTTTTGTTCGCATGTCATTTGTATAATATGAGTCTTAAAAATGTGAGTTAACTCAACGTGAAAATAACCTTTGTTTCAACTCACAAATAGTCAAAACAATGGATTACTTTAAGTTAAACATTATACTTAAGTCTTGACTACTTGTGAGTTGAAACAAAGGTAATCTTCAAGTTGAGTTAACTCACATTTTTAAGGTAGCAGGTCAACAGCAGATCATTTCTAAGTTTAACCAGCTGAAAATGTTGTACTAGTCAATGGTCAAGAGAGTCTACAGACTTTCTCGTTAAACACTCGCAGGACAAACGCTGACCAGATTTCTGAGAAATTATAGAAAAGCATGTCCTTCATTCAAGAGCTCAAACGGCATTAAGAACAGGAACAGGAACATCAACTAGTTCATACAGCGGTTCCTCCACCCTCTATAGACAAAAGATTCCTTGAAAAACTTCTCTGATCTCTGAATGATTCATTATTTTATAATTTAATAACGAATGACCATTTCCCCCGCTGTCTCAGATCATTTAATGCTCAGGAATACTGACAGTAACCATTTCAGCAAACTAAAGCATTTTGCACAAGACCCATCTGGTTTTTGCCAGATGTTTGGATAGAATGGAATCCAGTCCTCTTTTGGATTTGCTTATTTTGGTAAGTTTAAGTGATGTATCTCTTGCAGTGAAGTATGTCCTGCTACATTTCACTGGAAGGAAGCTATGGAACTTTAACTTACCACAAAAAAGCATATTGTGAAGACGATCCTATCAAAATTATATTATTCCAAAGGTCTGCCTGGCATTCTTAAAGGTAGAAACTCAACCAAAACAGTCAAATTATAACCACACATGGAAACATTTTTATACAGACACCCCACTCATTTCCGATCTTGTTACGTTTTTAAAAGCAGGGGCACCAGACAGTTATAGTTTATTTGGTGCCCAAGTGAGATAAAACATAAAGAAGAAGAAGAAGAAGAAAAAAAAAAAACATTTATAGTTTAGGATTGCAGTGCATGCAGTTTTTATTCAGAGAGAAAGGGGACCCAGGTGTGTTTAAAAAACGACTTGACAGTCCCCTGAAAACAGCCACGATTTTAACTGCTTTAAAAATGTATCAGATAAATATTTTTTTCAAATTTTTTTGCTTAAATCTATTAATCAACCTCAGTCCTGATTAAAGCTACTAATTTTTTTTTTTTTAATTCAGGATTTTAACTCTTTAAAACATTAAAATCTGATGCTGCACAAAAACGAACAACGCATCAAAGCCAATGTTGCTTCTAATCTTTGACACGTTTTTCCCCAAATCAGTACATTATTTATGAATTTGGCAATTAAAGAGTTAAAATCCTGATTTTTTTTTTTTTTTTTTATTTAGTAGTTTTGATCAGGACTGAGGTTGATTAATAGATTTAAGCAAAAAAATTTGAAAAAAATATTTATCTGATACATTTTATAAAGCAGTCATAACGAAAGGGTGGTGAATTTTCCCACAGAGTACTGTTGAGTTTTTGAACATTTTCAAAGCATTTTCCCAAAATAAGTGTCCAAATAAGATTTGTCACCAAAAATCATTCCATTTGCTGAAACACGGAGAAAGTTATGGCCAAATTAAGACTCAAAAATTCCCCATAGTGGATGAAAACATCCCGAACAGCACATAAGGGTTAATATGGAAAATTGAGCTTCAACTGTGTCCTATGACGTCCTATATAAACTATTACAGGGGTGTCCAGTCCTGCTCCTGGAGGGCCATTGTCCTGCAACCCCAACTAAACACCTGAACTAGCTAATCAAGGTCTCTCTAGGCATATTACAAACTTCTTGGCAGGCGTACTGAGGGAAGTTGGAGGTAAAACTCTGCAGGACAGTGGCCCTCCAGGACCGACTTTGGACACGCCTGATCTATTAGAATAATTTGAAGAGTTTAGTTTAAAATGACTGCGGAAAGTAAGGAGACCTTGTAACACTTTTTGCTTCAGCATATGTAACTCACTGAATTTTTGAGCTAGAGTGCTCAAACCTTTATACAAAGCACCAACATTTGTTAAAAATGAATCAATTCAAACTTCTGTAAGAATATTACAGCCTGTAACACAGTTCTGAAGAACAGGAAGAAGGAGGCGGGAACCTGCGAACGTTCAACCAAAACCTTAATCAAATAAATAAACAAACAATTAAACAAAAGTAAAATGGCGGCAGTTCCTCACGGCGACTGCGGCCCACACAAACAAAATAAAACACACCATAAAGTCCAGGCCTGGTCCTCTCTCATCCTTCACTGTCGTCGCTCCTCTTTTATGCTTCCGGAGCTCCTCCGTGAGAGATACGAGACCGGTGCAGCGCACAGCAGACGCTCATTATCACTCGCGTCACCGGCCTCATGCCGTTCCCTCACGGCTCTCGCCCGCCCTGCTCGTCACATACCCCCATCGCCCCTCGCAGGCCGGGGGGTACTCCCGAGACTGCGGGTTTCGGCACCAATGTAACACTGTTCGTAAATATGGGAAGAAGGAGGCGGGAACTGGCGAACGTTCAACCAAAACCTTAATCAAATAAATAAACAAACAATCAAACAAAAGTAAAATAGGCGGCAATTCCTCACGGCGACTGCCGCCCACACAAACAAAATAAAACAGTCCCGGACACACTGCTGCTCGGTCCTCAGCCAGCCGAGAGGCTCTTCCTCACGGTGCCATGCGATGGTACTGGACGCTCGGTGGACGGCTGCTGTTGACAAATCAAATGTCTTCTGTAATTTTGTCTGGCTCAACCAGACGTCAGTGGGCGGAGTTAGTGTAAATAGCCTCTGCCAACAAGTACTATTTACACATAGTGTTAATAGACAACCCAAACCTGGCAAAAGTGACACACACCCTTAACATCGGTCTGTAGCTATTACATTGTATAATGATATATATGTATCCTATTTATTTTTACATAAAGAAAAATATAGGACATGTGGGACAAGTGTTGTTAAATGTTTATTAAAAGCCTTATGTATTTCCAGTCTGTACAAATCACTGTTTGTTACTGTATTTATACGTCTGTGGCTTTCTTGTTTATAGCAAAAGGTCAACCAGAAGGGCACGACTTCTACTGGATTCATGAAATGGATTCAGTCAATGAAAGTAATGATTACATGCCAGCTTCCGGTGCCAAAGGCTCTCGGTACAAAGGTAAGATATTACTGGAATGTTGTAGAATTTATATTCTGCTCATTTCTGTTTAGAGAGTTCAGAGAGGTAAAGTACAGAACCCTTTCTGAGAAGAAAACAGATGTCAAGATTCATATTAGCAAGATTATCACAGCAGAAAGACCTTTGTTTTAAAATGTTTCATTCATTCATCCAATAAATTTAAAGGAGATATCAAATTGGTGTTTCTTTTCAATGAACACTGTAACTGTTTATCATGTGACAAATATCAAGAATCCGAATTTTGTTTGTATTAATTCTTTTAATTTCCCACAAATGCCATGAGGTGTTTTGAAGACATGGTACATCTAAGAAATTGTTCATTTTGTAATTTGTGAAATTCAAGAATGGTTATAAACAGTGAATAATCAGGAAAACATCACTGACTCCATAAAGAAAAATCATTCATATGTTATATTTTTAGATCACTTTAACACTTAATTTCTGACCCCAGTGAACAACATTCAAGAAGTCATTTCCCCAAAGAGGACTAAAGTTCTTCTGATTGTTCTGGGTTTCTCTCTTGTTTTTGCTCTCGGAGGTCTCTGCGCTCTCGGGACACATTGTGAGTACTTTATTAAATGTGTTCCTTACTTGAATATAAATCTGAGTTTACTTAATTGGACTGTTTCTTACATCTATTTGCATACTGAACTGTAACAGATCTTGCCTGCCTCATCATTTTCTAACCATTATATGTTGATTTATATGTAGAGCTTCCACTTAATATAAGCATTTGGCTCATTTAGGCTAAAATATAAGCTTATACTTATTGTTTGCTGCCTTTTTGGCCTTTCAGAAACCTAGTTTGTCAATGAAAAATTTTAAGTATCAAGTAAATTTATGAGGTGAAATTTCAGATTCACTTTATTTTTACAGTCCCTTTAACACATTCTGTTGACTCCAAGTAATGTTGGACCTACATGTTTACTAACTCTCAATAGAGTGTTAGTAGTAGACTGATAGGGTTAGGATTAGAATAAGTACACATATACACTCACCTAAAGGATTATTAGGAACACCATACTAATACTGTGTTTGACTCTCTTTCGCCTTCAGAACTGCCTTAATTCTACGTGGCATTGATTCAACAAGATGCTGAAAGCATTTTTTAGAAATGTTGGCCCATATTGATAGGATAGCATTTTGCAGTTGATGGAGATTTGTGGGATGCACATCCAGGGCACGAAGCTCCCGTTCCACCACATCCCAAAAATGCTCTATTGGGTACATGGTGGTCATGAAGGGATGGACATGGTCAGAAACAATGCTCAGGTAGACCGTGGCATTTAAACGATGCCCAATTGGCACTAAGGGGCCTAAAGTGTGCCAAGAAAACACCCCCACACCATTACACCACCACCACCAGCCTGCACAGTGGTAACAAGCCATGGTGGATCCATGTTCTCATTCTGTTTTCGCCAAATTCTGACTACCTTCTGAATGTCTCAACAGAAATCGAGACTCATCAGACCAGGCAACACTTTTCCAGTCTTCAACTGTCCAATTTTGGTGAGCTCGTGCAAATTGTAGCCTCTTTTTCCTATTTGTAGTGGAGATGAGTGGTATGAACTATGTTCATTGCTCGTTAGCCCTGATTTCCCACACCTGAAGTTGACCCTTTATAAGTTTGATTGTTCCCTGCTATTGTGTTCAGTCTTGAGCCTGTCTTTCGGAGATTCCTGCTGCCCGTCTTTAAAGTTAAGTGCATCTCTGTTAGCTGTTTTGGACCATTGTGTCTGTTTTTGTTTTCTCTGTTTTATGGAAGCTCGGCTCTCCTATTCATTTGTATTTTGGTACCTTTATTTTACCAGTAAAGATTTCTTTTATTTTCTAACGACTGAAGTCTCCTGGCTCTTCTCTCTTCTGCAATTGGGCTACACAGTGGGGACTTAGCTCAGTGAGTTAACACTCACCTCTAGTGCACCAGCGACCTGGGTTCTATCCCCACCAACGGGCAAACCTTACATCAAGACTGAACCATGGAAGAAAGCCCAGCAGAAGAGTCTGCACCCCCTTCAAATGTTGAACGCATTCTAACTGCGCTTTCAGAACAAGCCACAACCATTCGGCGACATGATCAGGCTCTGGCTGAGATCCTAAACCTTCTGAATCTCCAGTCCCAGGCTGCTTCATCCTGAGAACCCCAACAGTCTTCTGGACTTCTATCCAGATCAATGACACTTCCCTCTGAGCCAAGATTACCAGCCCCAGAGCGATTCGATGGAACTCCTGAGAGGTGCAGAGGATTTATCACCCAGTGTACATTGGCTTTTCAACTTCAACCCAGCAGTTTTCCTACTGAGAACAGTAAGGTGGCCTATGTTATTACGCTCCTCACAGGCAAGGCACTTGACTGGGCCTCAGCTTTGTGGGATCAGAAGTCGCCTCTTACCATAAACAGTCAACATTTCATTGACGAGATGAAGAGTGTTTCAACACCCAGCAAGTAAGGGAGATGTGGATCACCGCCTGTTGAATCTTTCTCAAGGCACACGGAGTGCCGCTGAGTTTGCCATAGAGTTTCGCACTCTCGCGACCGAGAGCGGTTGGGATCAGCGAGCACTAAGAGCAACCTTTCACCATGCTTTGTCCCCCGGGCTTAAGGACGAGTTGGCATTCCGAGAACCTGCTCCTAATCTTGAGTCTCTCATTGACATGGCCATCCGGGTCGACCATCGCCTCAGAGAACGCCAGCTGGAGCGACAGCGGGAGACCAGCTTACGTGAGGCTGCCAGTCCTTTAAGATTGTCTACTCCTGGCGACCTAGAGGAACCTATGCAGCTGGGGGGAACCCGCATATCTCAGGCCGAACGAAATCGAAGGATTAAAGAGAAATGCTGCCTCTACTGTGGCAAGCCAGGACACTTTCGCACTGACTGTCCTGAGCTGTCGGGAAAAGCCAAGTCTCGTCCTGGAGTAGGGAGGCCGGGGCGAGAATAGGAATCATCCCCGGCTCAGCAACCTCAGGTTTGACCATCCACGCCACGATCACCCAGGGCCAGCGACACCATCAAATATGTGCCTTTGTTGATTCAGGGGCCTCCGGGAGTTTCATGGACTTTAAGATGGCTCAGAGTCTCGCTGTTTACCCTGTGAATCTTCAAGACCCCCTAAACATTACCGCAGTCGACGGCAGCCCATTGGGGTCTGGTCGGGTCACTCAGTGCACTCCACCTTTACAGCTACAGGTGGGGGATCACCAGGAGTGGATTCAGTTTTTTTTAATTCATACCCCTAAGCTTCCGATAATCCTTGGTTTTCCTTGGTTGACTGCTCACAACCCTAACATTGACTGGACCAGAGGGGTTGTCAGAGAGTGGGGAACCAACTGCCAGATCTCGAGTACTGCTTTCTGCTGTTCCTCTGAGCCACTTAAGACTTTCCAAGAACCCCTGCAAGACAAACCCAAGAGCAACTTCCTCTCTGTGCTCGACTCCTCCTCCACAGAGGTCATGGCCATTCCAAGAATGGAACCGGTCACCACCAAGTTTCCACATCACTCTCCTGAGCCACCCCAAGTTCCCCCAGAATACACAGACCTCCTAGACGTCTTCAGTAAGGTCCAGGCTTCCACGCTACCTCCCCACAGACCATATGACTGCGCTATTGAACTCATGCCAGGAACTTGTCCACCCCGCGGAAGGCTCTACTCTCTCTCTGGCCCAGAGAGATTGGCTATGGACAAGTACCTTAAAGAAGCCCTGGATAGCGGGTTTGTTCGCCCCTCCACTTCACCGGCAGGAGCCGGTTTCTTCTTTGTTGAAAAGAAGGATGGTAGTCTCCGGCCCTGTATCGATTATCGGGGTTTAAATAGCATTACCATCAAGAATCGTTACCCCCTCCCACTTATGACCACGGCATTCGAGATACTGCAGGGGGCCACTATTTTTACCAAGCTGGACCTTCGAAATGCTTACCATCTGGTCAGGATCCGGGAGGGGGATGAATGGAAGACGGCGTTTAATACCCCAACAGGACACTACGAGTACCAGGTAATGCCATTCGGCCTGGTAAATGCTCCAGCGGTCTTCCAGTCTTTTATTAACGAGGTGCTTAGAGAGATGCTTAATATTTCAGTGTTTGTTTACTTGGATGATATTCTGATATTCTCCCGCAATCTCAAGGAACACATTCAGCATGTCAGACAGGTCCTGGCCCAGCTGTTGAAGCATAAGCTCTTTGTTAAGCTGGAGAAGAGCGAATTCCATGTCCCAGCTGTCTCCTTCCTTGGCTTCTGTGTATCCAAGGGTAGCCTCCAGATGGATCCCGGCAAGATTCGAGCAGTCTTGGATTGGCCCCAACCCACTTCAGTCAAACAGGTACAGCGCTTTCTGGGGTTCTCCAATTTCTATAGGAGGTTTATTAGAAATTTTAGTTCTGTTGCAGAGCCTCTTTCCGCACTGACAAAGAAGTCTAATAGACCATTCAGATGGACCAGCAGAGCAGACCAGGCATTTAACACACTGAAACAACGATTCACGCCCGCCCCATCCTAATGCTCCCAGACCCAGAGTTGCCTTTTGTGCTGGAGGTGGATGCCTCAGATGTGGGGGTTGGAGCTGTGTTGTCAGAGAGGAGTAAGACCAGTCACAAACTCCACCCATGTGCCTTTTTCTCTCGCCGGCTCACCCCTACTCAGAGAAATTATGACATTGGGAACCGGGAGTTGCTGGCCATTAAGATGGCGCTGGAGGAGTGGAGGCACTGGTTGGAGGGGGCCAAACACCCTTTCCTTATCTGGACGGACCATCGGAATCTTACTTACATCCAGACCGCTAAGAGGTTAAACTCACGACAAGCCCGTTGGGCTCTCTATTTTAACCGATTCAATTTCACCCTCTCTTATCGCCCAGGTTCGAAGAATCTCAAGCCAGATGCACTCTCAAGGCAGTTCGAACCACCTGAGGAGTCCGATCCAGAGACCATCCTCCCAACATTCAGGGTGGTAGCCCCTATCCAGTGGGATATAGAGACAGCCATCAGGAGAGGCCAGCAGCAACAACCTGATCCAGGTAACGGCCCAGTAGGGCGTCTCTTCGTTCCTAATCATTTACGCTCTGAGGTCTTGCAGTGGGCGCATGCCTCCCTCCCCTCTGGACATCCAGGGACCACTAGAACGTGCAAGCTGATTCAGAGAAAGTTCTGGTGGCCCAAGTTACAGCAAGATGTTCGGGCCTTCGTCTCTGCCTGCTCTGTGTGTGCACAGAACAAGGAGCCGAGGACTCGTCCTCAAGGATTGCTGCACCCACTACCCATCCCCAGACGTCCCTGGTCTCACATCTCCCTGGATTTCGTCACAGGCTTGCCTCAGTCCCAGGGAAACATGGTAATCCTGGTAGTGGTGGACAGATTTTCCAAGACTTGTCACCTCTTACCCTTATCTAAGCTCCCAACAGCTAGCCAGACTGCAGAAATAATGATGAAACATGTGTTCAGAATCCATGGCTTTCCCCAGGATATGGTTTCTGACCGGGGGCCACAGTTTACATCCCGGTTCTGGAAGGCGTTTGGTTGGCTCATCGGGTCCTCTATCAGCTTGTCCTCTGGCTTCCATCCCCAGTCCAATGGCCAAACGGAGAGGGTAAATCAGGAGATTGAGAAGACACTGAGGTGTCTAGTCACTGACAACCAATCCACTTGGAGCTCTCGACTTATGTGGGCTGAGTTTGCTCACAATACTCTGTACCACTCCTCTTTAGGCATGTCCCCATTTGAGTGTCTTTATGGCTTTCCCCCCCCTTTGTTTCCTGGACAGGAGCCAGAGGTTGAGGTCCCAGCCGCCACACAGCTTGTCCGCCGGTGTCGAAATTCATGGCAGAGGGCTCGTGCTGCCTTACTTAGGGCGGCTCGACAGCAACGGAGGCAGGCTAACAAACGCCGGAGGGTAGGACCCACATATCGCCCAGGACAAAGAGTGTGGCTGTCTACCAGAGATCTTCCCCTACGGGTGGAATCCCGCAAGCTGGCTCCACGATACATCGGTCCCTTTAAGATCCTCCGAAAGATTAATCCGGTTTCCTTTCGACTCTGTCTGCCCAAAACTATGAAGATTCACCCCACATTCCATGTTTCTCGTTTAAAACCAGTTGTTTGTTCCACTTTGTCCCCAGCCAGTAAGTCTGCCCCAGCTCCCCGCATGATTGAGGGACGGCCAGCGTACACGGTCCGCAGACTGCTGGATTGCCGCCAAGTACGGGGAAAGGTGCAGTACCTGGTTGACTGGGAGGGGTATGGCCCGGAGGAGCGGACCTGGGTTCCAGCTCGAGATATCTTGGATCCGGCACTCATCTCGGACTTTCGCCAAGCCCGAGGGGACCATCTGGGGAACGTCGGGAGCCGTTCTTAGGGGAGGGGCTCCTGTAATGGTCCTCGAGCACTACTTTCATCCTGGCCACCAGGGGTCGCTGTCCGTGAGCTCTCCGTCATTCTCCTCCGGAACTATGGATGGCGCTTGCAGCAGGAACTCTAGCCTCTCCACTCCTGTAGATGGCGCCATTGCCCCAACTATGTTCATTGCTCGTTAGCCCTGATTTCCCACACCTGAAGTTGACCCTTTATAAGTTTGATTGTTCCCTGCTATTGTGTTCAGTCTTGAGCCTGTCTTTCGGAGATTCCTGCTGCCCGTCTTTAAAGTTAAGTGCATCTCTGTTAGCTGTTTTGGACCATTGTGTCTGTTTTTGTTTTCTCTGTTTTATGGAAGCTCGGCTCTCCTATTCATTTGTATTTTGGTACCTTTATTTTACCAGTAAAGATTTCTTTTATTTTCTAACGACTGAAGTCTCCTGGCTCTTCTCTCTTCTGCAATTGGGCTACACAGTGGGGACTTAGCTCAGTGAGTTAACACTCACCTCTAGTACACCAGCGACCTGGGTTCTATCCCCACCAACGGGCAAACCTTACAAAGTGGTTATTTCAGTCAAAGTTGCTCTTCTATCAGCTTGAATCAGTCGGCCCATTCTCCTCTGACCTCTAGCATCAACAAGGCATTTTCGCCCACAGGACTGCCGCATACTGGATGTTTTTCCCTTTTCACGGCATTCTTTGTAAACCTTAGAAATGGTTGTGCGTGAAAATCCCAGTAACGGAGCAGATTGTGAAATACTCAGCCGGCCCGTCTGGCACCAACAACCATGCCACGCTCAAAATTGCTTAAATCACCTTTCCTTCCCATTCTGACATTCAGTTTGGAGTTCAGGAGATTGTCTTGACCAGGACCACACCCCTAAATGCATTGAAGCAACTGCCATGTGATTGGTTGATTAGATAATTGCATTGATGAGAAATTGAACAGGTGTTCGTGTAAAGTTACGTGTATTCAGAATGTCTGCTGGAGGACCATCACAGTAAAGAGTTAGCAGATACTAATTCTCTAATTAGTTGACATGTAGTTGCAAAGTTATGTATAGTCAACAGAATTATCAAAAGGGACTAAGCTGATATTTTCTTGATTTCTACCAACCCAGTTCCACAACCTGCTCTGAAGGATAGCTTTCAAATAATTATATTTTCTGTAGTTTATAGATAGCTTTGTACACTGTACAACCCCACTACTGCTGCTGCTGCTAATGTTTTGTCTTAATCAGATAATCATAAGCTTGCCGATTTCGAATCACTGAATGAGCAGCACATGAAGGTTTCAAAACAACTGGCAGCTCAAGAGATCAACAGCACAGGTGAGAAAACAAGGTTTAGTAAATGGGGATTTCGTTAACAGAACTCAAATGTCTGCTTGTTTCCCTAATTTTCTTGAAGTGATCTTAAAAGCCTTTGGCAATTATAATTTACCATTTAAAATGCCTCATGGCTTCTTGTTTCTCTTTTACGTTTTAATTATCTTTCCATCAGCCCTGAAGAAAGAGTTTAATGATCTTACATCCAGATACAACACACTCAGAGAATGCCTGTCCTTTTACGGTGGTGAGTGTCAGTTTACAAGCTTAGTGTGACACAAAGTGTGTATAATTGTGCACATGGAACCAGATCTAAATAACGGAAGGTTTAATCACACTTTATTCACAGCTCAGTCTTGTAATCTCTCTGCGGATGGCTGGTTAGCTTGTCGAGGAAAGCTGTATTTATTCAACTCTGACAGATTGAACTGGTCGAGCAGTCGAGATGTCTGTGTATCTAAAGGAGCCGATCTGGTCACCATAACCAGCCAATCAGAACAGGCAAGTCAGAATTATTATATAAATGGTTTTAGATCTGAGCATAATTCAGCTTTTCTTGTTAAAATGTTTTACTGAATATTAGAGATAGTAGGAGTAGGAGTAGTGGAAACTTTTTGACAAATATGTTTAAATGTATTTACACTTGAATGAGATGAGAAATTCAGTCAGGCCTAGTCAGGATCTGCTCACTACCTCATGGGGCATTAAAGGATTAGTTCACTTTCAAATGAAAGTTACCTCAAACTTTACTCACTCTCAAGCCATCCTAGGTGTGCATGACTTGCGTCTTTCTGATGAACACAATCAGAGAAATATTAATAAGGACCCTGACACATCCAAGCTTTATAATGGCGGAGCGGAACCAACGAGTGTGAAGCTGAAGAAGTGCCTCCATTCACATCCTATCCGTTAATAGTCTCAGCCTCAGACGTCACGCCCACGGCTGAACGTCTGATGCATATGGCACACTTATCTGGAAACACTTCAGGAGTTTCAAAGTCGTCATCTGGATGGTTGAATTCCACAGGATGTACGGGAGATGTATGTATGTCGCGTTCTCTAATGGTCCACACAAATGCTGTGAAGCCAAACCCCCTTGTGGAAGAAGAACAGCGTCGTGTTTACACGCCGTTAGTTACACTTTTTTTCTGTGACAATGAGCGCTTACTAGGATCGACTCAACGCTGGACTTTCAAAAGTATGTAAAGTTCGCAGCTCCATTGTAGCAGTAAACTTGCATAACGTTCTTGAATGAATAATTTTTTAGATGCACATCTATCTGTTATTGTAGAGACCAACTTTACATTTTCACACCCCTAAACATGTCTCGGAACCAAACGAACTGTTATTGATTGCATTACATGTCAGTCAAATGTCCTCTTGGGCGGTCCTTGGCCAATGAAAGCTGCAATAGAGTCCAGACCTTCTGCCGTCTGTCTGAAGGTCTGGCTACGCGAGACTAGGGGATTAATAAAGGCCTTCCATATTCGAATTACGAAAAACTGAACTGGCGTTGCGTTAGATAGACTTTTTTCATAGGACGTAGCGTAAGCTTTTTGAACTGCGAGATTTTTACACTTTCTTCATAAGTAGAATACGGAAGGCGGTCTGGCAGAAGCTAGGTTGCACTTCATAACTTGTTAAATATGGATATTTTTTACACAAACTCATCGCTTCGCTTCAGAAGGCCTAAAGTTATTAACCCCCGGATCTGTGTGGAGTGCGTTTATGATGGATGGATGTGGATGGAAGGCGGTGTCCTATGATATTTCTTTGAGAAACACATATTCTTGAGTGTTGATGCAACTCGCTGTCTCGCTGATATGCCTGATGATTTTGGAGTTAATTAAAATGCAGTTCATCGTCAGACAAAAAACAGAACGCATAGGCTTTTGAGTCAGGTTGTTGATGGGACACAATGTGAGATCCACCAATCAGAGAGGCTCCCGAATCAAATTTTTGACTGGTTAAAATGAATGGAGACTATCTATCAGACAGAGGAATGTTGCGGATGACCAATCAGAATAAAGTATTTCAGAGAGCCGTCCAGAGAGTCTGTTATTGCACAATAAATCCAGAGAGGGGGATCAGTCTTGTATCACCCTAAGGCTTCTTTTGTGATAAAAACAACACATATATATATTTTATTTGCTCACTTGTAAAGTTTGTTCAAAGAAAAACAGTTCCTAGCAAGCGGCTTAAAGCGATGACAAATGATCAAGTTGAAAGAACATTGACATTTATGGGATGATGTGCAGTCATAGCACTTACAGCTTTTCACTTAATAAATAATTACATGGACATGAAATACTGATTTGAGTTGAAAAGGTTTTAAAATCTTACCCGTTTTTATCTTATAATTCATCAGTGTATAAAATAACTATTTTGCACAAAATAAGCATGTATAGTATACAAAAATGCTTTATTGCAAAATCACATCTCTCCACTGAATTTTTAGCTTTATGTGCCTTTTCTCAATTAGATGTTTCTGATCTCTAAAATAAAAGCATGGTATTGGATTGGTCTCAACGATCTGGACACTGAAGGACACTGGGTTTGGGTGAACAACCAAACACTCAATGACACTGGAGTACAGTAAGAACTCTGTCTGCAATTGTTTGTTAATCAGTGTAACTATAAGAATCATATTTATCATAATTATCATACTGAAAGGAACATAAAGATAATCTTTGCAATATTGGCATTTTGTACAAAAACTACAGCTAGGGTTTCTTCAAACTATTGTCGAAGAATATGGTTTAAACTCTGACTTCCTGTTTCTGCTCTTGAAGGTTTTGGTACCAGAGGACCTCTCAGAAAAGTGAACCTGATAACTGGAAAGGAGTCAATGCCAATGGAGAGAACTGTGCTATTATGAAACATGATGCCACCCAGCCAGACAATTGGTTTGATGTTTCTTGCAGTTCTCAGATGAGGTTTATCTGTGAAAAGAAAAATTAACTCATCTCCATATAGGATCATCTATGAACGAAGGCCACCAAATTAACACAACATCACCTTCCAAAGATCAAAGAGATCCTCCAACGAACCATTACTGAGCTGTAAAGCTTAATCCATGAACTAGACGGCTCCCCTACGCCTGCTTAATTTAAAACCAGTGATTGAAGGAACAGAGTGAATCAACAACAGAGACCCTCCCTTTCTTCCACAAACTTTTTAGACAAGATGGCCAAGCAACACCTTGACCGTAAGGCATAGCTTCCAAAAACTTATCAGGAAACTTAGACTTGCATAGACGTTACAAGGCCCAAACTCACAGCAGACCCTCACAGGGACACTCGCCAGGACCTATGCATTTCAAAGACATTCCAGAGCTTTTCTTAAACCAGCAGAAACCTCAATGAATTCACCCTTTCTAACAGAAACAGTCTCAAAATTTCAGCCAGTGATATGAATTGATCACCAGTAGGTGCCTTATGTGTGTGTGTATATATATATATATATATATATATATATCCTAATGTATCATGTGTGTTTTATATTGTCTGTGTAGTTCTTCCTATGTGTGGAACATTTATTATAGCTGATCTGCATGTTTTTCTACATCCATTAGAGGCATCTTTAGGCATATTATATGTATTATGTGTTTTTTATATAACCTGTAAATTCTTTGGAAAGTCTACCTCAATTACAGGAAGTATATGCTATTTGGTATCTGTGTGATGGATGAGTCATTTCCAGCATTTTGATGCAAAGTACATTTTGAATGTGGTAGTTGCGTGGCTGTCAATGGAGGGTCTGAAAGCTCTGATTTCATCAAAAAGATCTTAATTTGTGTTCCGAAGACGATCAAAGGTCTCGCAGGTGTGGAACGACATGAGGGTGAGTAATTAATGACAGAATTTTCATTTTTGGGTGAATTAATCCTTTAATATCAGTGAGCGGAGAGAGGAACCAAACACAAAGGTGCAGAAAACAAGGTTTGTTCAGTTCCATGAACAACTACGGAAGTCTGCCGTCCTAAGGATGATGCAGGACGCAGTACTGGAATGTAACTCGGGAATATACGACTAGGAAACTCAGGAACGTCTTTTTGTCACAGAAGGGGAACGGGTGGACTGGGTGCAGGTACGAAGCAGGGGAAAGAGAGAGCGAGAGAGAGAAAGAACGGGAGGAGGGAAACAACCCTAACTCATGACATTTAATACTTTTGAAATCCATCTACGAAATCCCATAATTTAGTCACCCTCAAGCCATCCCAGGTGTATAGGTGTAACAGAATCAGAGTTACATTAAAAATGTCCTTCCTTTTCCAAGTTTTGTAATGGGAGTGAATGGTACCTTATTTTTCTAAGCCTAAAAAAGCCCCAATGGCTTCATAAAAATCAATCATAAAAGCATTCCGGCTCCAGGGGATTAATAAAGGCCTTCTGAAATGAAGCGATGCATTTTTGTAAGAAAAATATTCATATTTCTAACTTTATAAACTATGACTGGCTTCCAGTAACGGCCATATGGGAGTGTGGCGGAAGACAGCGCTCATAAAGACAATGAATGATAGTCGCCACAAAACAGATACAGGCATGAACTTCTTAACTGGAAGACCTCCGTCAGTTCGTGTCCGTCGCAGCACCTCCACACTGAGGAGAGGTGCCCCACAGGGCGGTGTACTTCACGCTGCTGACCCAAGTTCAGCTCCAACCACATCATCAAGTTTACAGATGATCAGAAACAATGATGAAACTTTCTACAGAGAAGTGGCACAACTGGTTGAATGGTGTGGTGCAAACAACCTGTCCCTCAGAGAAACTCGGCAGCTCGACTCTGGAGAGAGTCAGCAGTAGAAAATTCCTGGGGGTGCGCATCACAGAAAATATGACCCGGACCACCAACACCACATCACTCTCCAAGAAGGCGAAACAGCAGCTCCACTTCCTCCGACGACTTAAAAAAGCAAGTCTCCCTCCCCCCCATCCTCACCACATTCTTCTGCTCAGAATCCTGGCAGCAGCGTTCTGCTCTCTTATGGTCTTTTTGGGAAAGCATGAACAAGTTTCTCTAAGTCATGACTGGAAACAAAGCATCTATTTCTTGGAATATTTTTGAGATGACAGTACGCTGATTTAGTTATTGCTTTTACAAGAAACTAAGATGACACTGAGATCTGACTCCAGAATCACACCCAGATTCCTGACTTGTTTTTAGACCCCTAGAGTGAAGGTACGCGTTCACCTTGAGAACTTCATCTTTGTTACTTATTGTATTTGTTTAACTGAAGAAAGTTTTACCACATCCAACTGCTAACATCATCAATGCATTGGCCAAGAGAGTCAGTGGGGCTGTAGTCATAGATCCGGGTGTCATCTACATAGCTGTAGTAAGCAATTTGGGTTTTTTTTCTCATTATTTGGCTCAGTGGCAGCATGTAGAGGTTGAACAGGATCGGTGCAAGAATTGAGCCTTGTGGGACTCCACATTTCATGGATGTCCATCCAGACTTATGCTCACCTATACTCACATAATAACCGCTCCCTTCATTAAAACTTCTGACGCTCAAGAGCATGTCTTACAGACACTGAATTAAAAGTGTAAATCGTGAACAAATATTGTAATTTGCCATGTTTATTTGTAGGCTTCACCATTGTTTGGCATTGCCTTTATTTATCTGATTTTACTTTTCTACACATAAGAGTTTCCTTTAGTTATTTCCTCAAGTTCTCTGAGGGTTTCGTTGACTAGCCATTTCTTTCTTTTGTCAATTATCTGTTCTGTAGCTTGAACCTGTAGATGTAAACAGAGGATCAGGCTTGCAACAAAGACTACAGTAAGGCTAAAAATCTGAATCGCGGTCACTAATTTCTAGGGGTGTGACGAGATCTCGTACCACGAGATCTCGCGAGACTAAAACGTGACGAGATTTCTCGTCGAGGTGAAAAGTTGTCTCGTGGTGCTATCAGTGTGAGGGTGAAATTATTATTCAAGATGCCCCCGGCACTTTCAAATCGTTTGTGTGGAAACATTTTGTTTTTTGGCGCAAGAATAACACACAAGACACAAACAATGTGCAAACATTGTAAGAAAACTATGCCGTACACCTCGGCCAAGGTTGTACAGACTCTTAGGGGCCGTTCACATATCGCGCACATTTTCATTCTCGCAAAATGGAAGCGACGCGGTCGTTTTTTTTCCTGGCGCCCCTGTGCCGCGGCGAGATGAAAACATCTCAACATTTCAGAATGCCGCAAGCGCACCGCAGGTCATGTGACAAGAACCAAGCGATGGTCGTGGAGAGCACAGTTCATGGTTGCATAGCAACGACAGACGCTACGGAAGCGTGAGCTCCCGAACGCTTGCAAAAGAAGGAGGAAGCGACGCGGCCGCTCTTTACACGCTTTATTAGACGCGATATGTGAACGGCCCCTAAAGAGGCAGAAAGCATCGCTATTACTCCTAACGGTTGGACTTCTCGGTGTACGCAGAGCTGTATAACAGTTACAGCCACACAATCAATAGTGACTGGGAAATGGTCAACTTTGTACTGCAGTTAAAGTGACACTTAAAGTGTAATTTGAATTTTTTATGTTTATTTTATTTATACTGTTTATTTTATGTTCAATCTGTAGAAAGAAGTTCAGTGAGATTTCTCATGTGAAATTATACAAGGCAGAAAACAATTGGTTGATTTTTGTGGCAAAGCATTTAGCAGTGTTTGCATGTTGTTTTACTGCAAATAATTCATTAAAATAGAAGTAAAATGACATGCATTACAAGTTGATTTCAAAATGCACCAACATTTTTGCATTTTTTGATTTTCAGTTGAATAAAAGACTATTTTCCCTTCATACGTTTCATTATTGAGGATTTCTTAAAAATACTATAAAAATCTCGTCTCGTGAACCCAATCTCGTGTCTCGTCTCGTGGGATAGTGGTCTCGTCACACCCCTACTAATTTCCCATGCAGCTCATGAAGACACTGCAGAATCTACATTCACACTGACCAATGACCTGCTGCAGTACAAAGCTTTAACGGTGGTAGCTGGAGTCGTATGGAGCAAAAAGTCAGAAGTGTCTTGTATTCTCACTGTCGTGATGAAAAAAAAAACCCTGGGAATATCATGGCCTGTCAATATTATGTGTTGACAGGAGCTGTGCCAACCTAAACACCATCACACATATTGAACAACAGAGTCAACATTCCCTCACACATGTGGTCAGTGTTCTGCTGCTTTAACAGTGAGAGCAGAACATGGGTGTCTGAAGCTCACTGAGATGAAAACAAAGATGAAAGTGAAGAAGAAGGCACAGACCCTGGTGGAATTACAGAACTTTCTGAAGAGCATATATAATAAAGAAATTACTTTGTTTAAAGGTGATTGTTTTGAGCAAAACGTCCAGCAAGATTAAACATTTAGCAGTAGCATACTGGGCCGGGTTAAATACATTTAGGGTGTGTTCACACTTGTAGTTCGGTTGGTTTGGTTCGTTTGGACCAAAAAACAAAAACAAAACATATAGTCCTGGTCCACTTAGCGTTCACATTGGCATTTTTAACAGTGAACCTAAAGTTACCGAACCAAAGGTACAGGGTCACGGTCACCACCTGATTGGTCGCTTTTATGACGTATATTTGGCGACGGAGCTTGATTACCAAACATTCAGAACAACGCTGTGTTCTGGATTAAACACCATCATTTTATGCGTGTACAAATGCTTTATTTTTACCAACTAAGAGCTCGCGAAGAGCTCATAAAATGTTCAAAACATTCAAAACAGCAGCAGGATTTCCTCCGTTGTGTGCAGAAACAAATATTGATGAGGCACTTCACCTCCTCGTTGCTCCACGTTTGCCCTCGACTCATTTTGGACACACCGATCTTTCCGCGTCGTCAAATCAGCTGACTTCATGAGATCATGTCCTCTTTTTGGTTCGTTTACATGTCTTTGGTCCGTGTTGCGTTCATATATCAATCGAACCGTACCAGAGTTCGTTTGGAAGCGGATCGAGACCCATCTTTTTAGCGGTCTCGGTCCGCACCAGGGTTCGGATGGCAGCGTTCACATATGTTCAAACGAACCGCACTAACTGAGCGATCACACCAGGGTTCGTTTTAATCGAACCAAACATGACAAGTGTGAACGCACCCTTATATACATGGATGGTTACACAAACAAGTATTATTCATTTTAGTTTCATCATAGAAACCATGCCAATGTTAGTTGAAACTCTGAAAGATGGGGTCACTAAAGACGTGGGAACTCCGGAAGCAGTGTGTATGATCATATAGCAGGCTTCATCTTTAAGGAGTAGATGATGAGTGAAAGAAAAGTGCCACAACACCGTTGGATTTGAACACTTGCTGTTCAAAAACATTGACTGTGGCACAATGTTTAGGTTTGGCTGAACTCTCTCCAGCTTCTCTCAAGGAAAGACCATAATTTATGACATGGTCAGTTATGTTGGCTCTGATTTCATTTGAAACCCGTCTGTATCCTTCTACCTCTCCTCCCTCCTTTCTTCTTATATTTTCTTCTCTTGCTCTTTTCACTAACACCATTGCCTTCCACTCTACCCACATCTTCTCCTCTTTCTACATCCCCAGCTCTTCTTGCTCCATCTTCTCTTTGTAAACCATCTTTTCCATTCCACTCATCTCTTTCTACCTCTTCCACTGTTCGTCCATCATCTCCAGAAACCTCTCACTCTTACACCTCTTTTCTTTCCCCTTTTATAGATGTTAAATGTGCATTTCCTGTGTTGTGTGTGCTACTAACTCTGCAGATATTTATTTGGGGCTAATTGAAGTGCAACTGAGAATTGAGGGTTTTTTTTGTTGTGTTTGAAAAAATGATGTTTGTAAAACCAATAAAAAGAGCTGAAGTTGTTTTCGCATCATATATTAAAGTTGCTGCATGAAAACATTTGGGAATGTGTGCACAATGTTTTGAGAAAATGATGGATGTGATTTGGAATTCGCATGAAATGAAGGAAAATTTACAACCTGTTTGGGACAAAGTGTTCAGATCTGTTTTGAGAACAGGGACCTGAGTCTGGAGAAATGTGGGACCAAAATAAGAAGGGAGTGATATAAAAAATAATAGGCACTATATCTAATGCCCAGACATAATTTTTGAAATATCAAAAATAATGCCCCCAAGTGTTGAGCAAAGAAATAACATTTCAAAAGCTTTTGTGGTTGTGATGGGATAAGAACATTATACTGAATGATATTCATAAATATTTTTGTCAGTTAAGAAGTTTTTGTCAAACCAAATCTCAGAATACTACAGAAAATATATAAATAAATAAAAAACAGAAATATTAACTGTCAGTTTGTTATTTCACGGAGTCATTACTTTTTTCTTTCACACATTTCCTGTCTTTTTACTTCCTTCCTTTCAACAAACAGTTAGGTGCCCGTGTAAATCTGTCAGACTAATGCGATGGCTTCAATCTACGAAAATTCAGATTTCGTTTTTTCAACAACTGAGAAATCCAGTCAAAGAAAAGGTAAGGCTGAGAATAATTTTATGTATTCATTTTAATTTATGTGGTAGTTAATTCCTGTTTCATGATAGTTCTCCACTTTTGTGGGAAGGGAGACATGAGGGATGTTACTGAAATACCATTAAAAGATGAACTTCTGTTAAATTTTGGGAACGGGGATGGGACTCGTACTCACACCTGCATCGTCCGTGTGAGTACCGTTCCTCGATCAAAAGCATAGGTCTATGCTCATTTGCCACAAATGGCTCTAACAAAATATGACTTTTAATTGCTGGTAAATTGTTTGTGTTTTATATATTTTTGTAGTTTTATTGTGGTGTAGGGAACTGAAAAGTGTGAACTGTGTGCATCCATGGGTAATAGTTTAAATACTCACAAATAATGTTTAGTGTCAATGGTTTTGGTTAAAAAAAAAAATGATTTATTTTCTGTACATCCTGTATTTAGTTTGTAAAATTATGGCACATGTTGTAGATGCCACTTGTGTGATGGTAGCAGCGCACGATAAAGATAAGGAAGAAACATGACAATCTGTAAAAACTTCGCAAAACTCATGAATACTGGAGTACTCACAGGAAGCAAAACACACAATACGTAAACAAGAACTGACCAGGAATAACTAAGTGTATGTTTACATTACAAACACGTACTAAAAACAGAGACGTTTTTCCTTCTCGTTTTTCGCATACAGGCGACAATGTTGTCAAAATGATCCTCGTTAAGCTAAATTTGAAATGGCTAAAGAAGAAAAAAATTATATTCATCATTGGGAAATAAAGAAAAAAAAAACCTAATAGATAAAAACTCTTGAGATGAAATGAATACTGTACTGAATATACAGTAGGGCAGAGCTTCCCAAGCTTAAGAGGGGTAAGGCCCCCCAAAAACACTGCAAAAGCTCCACGACCCCGCCGTTAAAAAATATATACCGACATTTACCTAAAAATACATTTATTTACAAGTTTGTAAGAATTTCATGTGAATTATGATGTAAACATTCTTTACAAATATATTTAAATCCATAACACTAATCTTACATACTTTCAAAAAAATCTAATTTTAGAACAATTGGAATATTTTAATCATTTTAATATATTGATTTGGACTAGCTACGGCCCCTCTGCAATACCGCTACGGCCCACCGGGGAGTCGCGGCCCACAGTTTGGGAAGCACTGCTGTAGGGCAACATGGAAAAAACAAGGAAGCTGATTGGCCATTGAAACTGCACGTCACATAGATCGCTGTATTCTCCTGTCAGACCAGTAGGTGGCGATGTCACTTTACAAAAAAACACTACGCACCTATTGACTGAACACGTAATACGCATTTACATGACGTGACCGTTTTCACAAATTCACTTCTTTTGTAGTTTACACAGAGATATTAATGGTGTAGTTTTCAAAAACATGCACTTTGAAAATCGCTTTTAAAAGTTTGCATTTTCAGGCTCCCAAAACGCTGCTGTCGTGTTAATGAATGGCGAAAACGCATAAAGGGCTAGATTTATTAAACAGGGCAAATTAATGCGAGAGTGCAATTCCACCAATGCGCCGATGGGAGTGGCAAGCAGTAGATCACGTGCAAATTAAAGAACACAGTGGCAGTCAAATCATTTACATAATAACCAGCGCAAATTAGCGTAGGGTCGAAAATAAGCAGATCTGATGCGCTCATCAGGTGCGGGTCGACACCGCAACTTCTTATATGTACAAACATTAGTAAATCGCGTCGCGTGATTCATTTAAATACTCTCCTCCCAGAAATGTTGCGTCTGAAAGGGAAACTCCTACAAATGCATATGCAATAAAGTCAGCCGCAAAAACAACTCAGTTCACGCCTCTTCAGCGCTAATTTCTTTAGTAAATCCCGACGGTAGTTTAACGCCAACAGAGGGTTTGCACCGGCTGTTTTTAACTGAAAAAAATGGCATGAAACAGGTGAAACTAATCAGTAACTGCAGAAATAAATTAGGATCAGAAAAGCAGGCAAATGGGAACAGAACAAAAACAAACATAATCCTTAAAGTGTGTGTTTTCATTTCTCTTCAAAGAATTTGGTTCCTAAATAGAGATTCTGATTATGACAAACAACAGCTTTAGCTAAACTGAGGCCATTATATTCGTGTTAGAGATTATTGGTGTCTTCTAATTCAAATGTATCTTTTTACGTTTATCACACTGGATTTCTAGTCACGGGTCAGGAAGAAGTCGCTTCATCTAAGTGGGCTAAAGTTTTCGGCATCTCTCTTGTTGTTGCTCTCGGGGGTCTCTGTGTTCTGGGGATCATGTGTGAGTATCGCTGATATCAAATACTCATTGTTGGTGCTTTTAACTTGACGTCAATGTAACGGCTATTGTTTTCTACTAAATTAGATTACAACAAGCTTTCAGATTTTCAATTGCTGAACGAGCAGCAGCACAACATGTCAATGCAACTGTCTGACCAAGTGAATTACAGTGCAAGTGAGTAAAATACATTCCATAAACATGAACTGTCGTGCATGACACTTTTTCATGTTCAAAATGAAGCCCATTCAATGAGCGAAACATCCTAAAGCATGCCATCATTTTCTATGTTCTGAAAATGTGTTTTTCTCAATTGCCTCAAAACATTCTTTGCAAATGTGCTTCCTTTTCTAAACATAACTCTAAACATAAATCTTTAACTTCTCACCACATTCCCCACTTCCTATTTTCAGGTCAAAATGAAGCTCTCCATTCAAAACGGTCTCGCTTAGCTCAAGCCCTCAAAAACAAACACACTACAAACAGAGTCTTACACACTAGTGAGATCAATTCAAGACACTGTTACAAAAACCTCTTTTTGGCAATCAGGCATCATTTTACAGCTCAATGTCTATTACAGTATACAACATAAATACAGCAGATACAGTGAAATTCATCACTAAGCTTTTAGAAAAGTATTTTCATTAGTAGCTGTAGATGAAAAGCACTAGAATTGAACTTGCACTTGCAATACAGTATACTGTCAATTACAGTGAATAAATAAATAAATTCAGCATCCTCAGCCAAATTGTATTGCAGTACTGGTAATGATCATATTTGCCGTACTATAACATCTCCCTCCCTAGGCTGTTATCTCTCAGAAAGGTAAGAAGTACTTGGCTACAAATCAATTTGATTATGAGTTTGAGGGGGTACAACATGTTTACTGTACATAGAATAGTGAATATTCTCTTATCAAAAGTACTGCTACTGCGTACAGTAATTATGCTGTATATGTAAAAGCCTGTAGAACAACTTCATGGTCATTCTTACGCAAGAACATGGTCAGCTAGTGCTTTGTATTTCATCACGTCCCCTTCATTTTACTTTTCCCCTCTTCTTCCTCTTTCTCTTTATCTCTTAGGATTCATTTTCCAAAGCACATAATCACCTGTGGCGCTATTTACTGTTTACTATCCTGAGAGTCTGATTGGTGTCATCTGTTTTGCTACATAATGTTAACACGTGGGTAAATGTATGCTATTTGAGTTCACAGTGTGACACTGGAGTTAATTTGGGCCCAAGCCGTGAAAGGGTGAAGCCACTTTTGTTTTCCTTGAGAAAAAGTAAAACAGGGCACGGCACAAGTTGTCATGGAGGGTCGTGGAAAGGCTCTCTGGTCGTATTTGGGGGGCTCTGTAGTACACCCCTTTAAACCTAAAGTAACCAGACTTCATAGAGTTTGTGACAGGCAGAGCGTGGCGAAAGCCGTGAGAGAACGGCGCGAGGCCGGTGGCACGATTGCCGAGGACGTCACCTGCGCGCTGCACCGGTCTCGTATCTCTCACGGAGGAGCTCCGGAAGCAAAAAAGGAGGAGCGACAACAGTGAAGGACGAGAGAGGACCAGGCCTGGATTGTGTTTTTATTATGTTTGTATGGGCGGCAGTCGCCGTGAGGAACTGCCGCCATTTTACTTTCTTTTTGTTGTTTGTTTATTTATTTGATTCAAGTACATTGAATGTTCGCCGGTTCCCGCCTCCTTCTTCCCATATCACTGACTTCGTTACACAGTTATAGATCTCATCTGGCCGAACACCATCCGCACTCTGTCATTAGCTCCGCCCAACAGGAATTCGGCTATTTACAATTGTTTGAAAAACGCATGCTCTGGAATTTGAAATATTCCTCCTAGGGAATTCATCCGTTTTTGATATCTCGAAAGGTTTGGCCATGACCTTGAAATGAATTTATGGAGAGAAAAGGGAAATAGGAAGTTTGTTATAACTAATGCTTACATTAACTGATTTTGATGAAACTTCAGCTGTGTGTTTGTTGTAGGAGGATGATCACATGGATGTGACTACTGTGAGTCAGCGATTGGGGAAATGTTTCCCTTTCAAAATGATTTAAAATCACCCTCTTATTTACCCGATTGACTTCAATCTTCGTCAGAATAATGTCAAGACATGGCGGATGTAGATTTGCAAAATGATTTTTGATATCTTGAAAACTGTTGCCATGCCGACGCATTAAACTTTAACATTAGTTTTGGTTGATCTTGAGGCTCTTAGCAAGCTTCAAGGAAACTCGACACACACATCAGAGTTGCCAGCAAGTAGAAACGGGTGTGGAGGAGGGGCTCTATAGCGCCACCTTTTTTTTGGGGGGGGGGGGGGGGGTAGTTTTACCTACAGTCACCAAACTCAGTACAGTTATTGTTCTCATTGAGTTGGACAACTTGCTAATTTACAGTCATTAGCTCTGAACAACAAGACGTCGGCTATTTTGGTTTGAATGTAAATTTGTTCAACTGGGGGCTTGTGTGTTAAATATGTTAGACGTTTTGAGAAACGTGTCTTTGTTTCAAGAAATGAATGGGTAAATTGGGCCAACTGAATCAATTAGTGTGTTAGCAATGAAGAAAAACTGTTCAAACACAAATCAGAATCTCAGGATATGTAAAGTGACTTTGGATTCAAACAATCAAAAAAAAACATTTAGAGGGAAAGTACAACTGAGAGAAAGAGGAAGGAGAATTTAAAGTGTTTATGTCAGACTTTACTGATGAAGAAATGAGAAATTTCCACTGTCTTGTGAGTGAGATAAATCATATCTTTCTGTAAATGGTGCTTCCTTTTTTAAAAACTTTACTATTCATTTTCTCTGTACCAGCAATAGAAAGAAAGTTTGAGAAACTTACATCCAGATACAAAAGTCTGAGAGAATGGCTTTCCTTTACTGACGGTGAGTTTTGTCAGACTCGTGCACACAAAGGTGTATAAACAAGGTTTATTCAGCTCGGAAAGGACAACATTTTTACCCTTTAATATTCACAGCTCCGTCTTGTAACCTCTGTGTAAATGGCTGGATGGTTTGTCGCGAAAAGGTTTACTTCTTCAGCACAGATAAACGCAGCTGGTCAAACAGCAGAAAAGTCTGCATTTCAAAACAAGCTGACCTGGTCACCATCAGCAGCAAAGTAGAACAGGTAAGCTGGAGAAACTTTATTAAAACACAATTTAGTTTAGTCAAAAGATGAAGAAGGGGGGAAAAAAACACCAACTTTGCTTAAAGCTGCAGCAGCATCTTTCTCAGTTCACAGCAATACAGCTCTTCTGCTTTTTCTAGGACTTTCTGGTGTCTAAAATTATTGAGACGCACTGGATTGGTCTCAATGATCTGGACACTGAAGGACACTGGGTTTGGGTGAACAACCAAACGCTCAATGACACTGGAGTACAGTAAGAAGTCTCTCTCTGTCATAAATCTACTATTATTCGGTGTGATGACAAGCATCCCAGCTGTTGAACTTAATTGACATATGGATAAGCAAATAAACCATACAAGATTTGTATCATTTACATGCAAATAGCTTCTGTTACATTTGTAATGCTGAACATTCTAAGAAGTCGATGTTAAATGTTTGTTTCTGCTTCTAAAGGTTCTGGACTGAAAGGCAATCTGGGAGTAATGAACCTGATAACTGGAGACATGAAGATCCCTCTGGAGAAAACTGCGCCAGTCTGGGAAATGTTGATGGCAATTTAAAAACTTGGTTTGATAATTCCTGCAAAACGCAGAAGAAGTTTGTTTGTGAAAAAAAATATCCATTCCACTTTACTGATGACGTCAACTGATCCAGAAACACGTTTCATTGCTTTAAATGTTGCTTGAATATTGAAAGCTGTTCACACAAAAGCTCTTCTTGCTCATGAAAGAACGTAAGAGGAAGATCTATTTTGTGTTCAACATGTGCTGTAAAAACTGCATCAACTGAATTTATGTTATAACAATAACATTCAGACTGCAATCCATGAACTTATTTTTGCGCCTGTTCGCTAGTTGGTTTTATCTATTCTCCACTAGATTTCACTATTGCAGCAGCCTCTACTTTTAACAGCTGTCTAACATTGGAAATGAATCATTTCACATTTTTACTATATTCAAAGCACCAAGCTGTAAGACAAAGAAAGTCAGCTTTCTCCAAACTTCTCATCGGCTCGCTCGTGTCCAGAGGGAGTGGCGTTCTCCTCGTGCTTTAAAGGATCACTTCTTAAAGTAGGGAGGAGAGTTTGGGAGGGTCAGATGTTCTGCCATGAATATGATGATGATGATCCTCGACTAGAAGAAGTCCTTAACAGACTCATTTTCATTTATCCAAGACCCTCTGCATCAAACCTGTTCTCGCTTCAGCAGAGATCAACTGCAGCTTCAACAAATTCCATCAGGACAAGTTTTTTTCAAACAGGCAGCACATGCAAGTATAATCTAAAGCTTAATCTTTCTTTATTGAAGCACTGAGCATCAGCGACCCCTGGTCTATAAAACTGATTGTACCTTCAAATACTACCATAATTTCATGTCTAAGCTAAACAATGTGCATGTGTGTTCGACTAGTTTAAGCATTAGTTAATAAAATCTTGTTTGTATTGCATCTGATGTTGTTTGTATTTTATGCTCATAAACTGGAGTCTCTAATCATGCAGATTGTTGCTTTATGCTCTTAAACAGTATTGGATAAATATTAGGATATTATTGTCAATGGTCGAGAGAGTAATATCCTATTATTGTCAATAGATGTTCTCACTAAACATTCACTGGACGAGTGCTGGCCAGATTTCGGAGTGACTGATTCTGTTAAGAATTCCCCAAATCAGTAACTCCGGCTCATTCCAAATTATAGTAAATTATAGCATGTCCTTCTAAAGCCTCAAAGAATTGTGAATTTGGCATTATGAACAGTAACAGTGCTCAAAAAAAGAGAAAGAAAAACTAGTTTATATAGCTGTTTCTCCACTCTATAGATAAAAAAAGTGTTTAGATTCCCAGAAAAAACTTTTCTGTTCTTTGTTATATAATTTAAAAGTAGAAATATAATTCCTAAAACATGCCAATAATATCTTACCTCTGTCCTGTAAGCTTTTGTCATCTGAAGCTGTTGGAGTTGGAGGTAATGGGACAAATTAAAGTGATTTTTGCCAGATGTTTGGCAAGAATCCAATGCTTTCTTGGATTTGGTTATTTTTGGTTGGTCTAAAGTATGCCGCTTTGCTCCAGTGAAGTATGTCCTTTAGCGCCACAATGGAAGGAAGATATGTAATGTTAACTTTGAACACAAAAAAGCAAATCCAAAAGAGGATGCAATCCAAACTCTCCTGATCTGTAAGGCTTTCTTAAATTTAGAAGCCAAAATTCTAAATTATGCCACTCATACAAACACAGCTTTGTATATAGACAACATTCATTTTTCATAAAGTCATTTTTCGCTCTTAAAGCTATGGAAGGCAACGTTTTTCATAAGCACTTTGTGTTATACTAGTCCTCTAGTAACTCTCTTCACATCCTGATAGCAAATGATAATAGGCTATATATATATATATATATGTGTGTGTGTGTGTGTGTGTAGAAGTCTCAGGAACATAAAATGTTTGTCCTATCAAAGGATGTGTCCTAAATAGTCACTGAGAAACAACAAGCTTATGCTGTTCACCCAATGTTGTAACAAGTGTAATTACGAATTGGCAACGCGTAACGTTCTACTTGGAGCCGTTCGAGTTAATTTATGCATTTCTAACACTATGAACGCCAAAATGAATCTGCAGCAGTCAGTTGGTACAAGTCAGAGCTGCGTAAGATGTTCGCGTTCGTTATTATCGTAATTTTATGTGCTTTTAATGCCGTTTCTCGAGACGCTTTGCAGACTCTGCTCTGCTGTGTGCATTCATGTGTTTCGGAGGAGGCGTGGCTATGGAGATGCTCTGAAGGGAGGGATGGATCTCATGCTTTCAAAGCTAACTTGCTTTTCTGAACGTGGAAGTCTCGCCCGACTCGTACTAGAATGGTGCTTTACATTTCCGGTCTCCGGTGAGTCTTTTCAAGTATTTTCCAAGGTGATCATGTATTGTTAAACCAATGAAAATGGCTTTAAAAGCACATGGCTCCACAGTGCCATCACTTTACAGAGTAGCAATGACTGTCTTTTGTCAGCGTCTCACACTCACGTATTACATTCGCCATGCTGTCATTATCACGTGACCTATAGCAGCGTCAGTTACGTCACTTCACTGCCATAACTTTTTTGCATTCGGTAAGATGTGTGTTACTGTTTGACTAGCAATCATTCATTGTAAATGTATTTTAAATGTAGAAGATATGATATATAAATATATTCAATGTAGAAGAAATGGAAGGATATATATGCAGGGCCGTGACCGCTGCAGACATTCAACATTGAGAGGGACGAGTCTCACAATAATTCGAAATAGCCAAATTGCGCATTTCTGCCGTCAATACCAGATAAAAACTGACTATTTCAGTTTCTATTTAAACTCGATTTTCTTGCGTTTTCTGGTTTTTATGAAGAGCATGTTTAGTTTAGCATAGTTATCGTGATTTTGTTTGATTTAAAGTTTAAACGCACTCTATTTATATCTGGATATGACGTTTCAATATTACTAAAGATCTCCACTTGTTTACAAGAGAGAGCAGCATTTAAAAACAACTTCTCCTTCACTTCCTCCAATTCTTCTGAATGTTATGTTAGTCTTTTTCATTAGTGAAGCTGACAAGTTCCTCCTTCGCGGTTAAATGAAACCACATGAAAACAAACATGATCCGTGCTCTGCTTCCAGTTGAAATAATGACACTATGAGGAAGGAAATAATAAGAGTGTGAACTAAAATAAGCTCACCAGATTCAAATCTACAGCTAATCGCTATGATGTCTCAGTTTCCATATGACAAATTCTGAAAAATTTGAAGAAAAAAAAAAAAGATTTTCCCCAAGTTGTATATAAAACAAAATAGATTTGAATTTCCTTAACAGTGTTAAACTCTTTCATTCAATTGACCCGTCACAAAGACCCGCCCCCTTTAGTTACTGTTGCTATGTCCGACAAGCCATGCGCTCTCACGCCACTCATCATGTTCTCACATCGTGACAAACACATCCTGGAGCAAAGAGGACACTGACCACACGTCGACAGACATATGAAACAGTTTCATATTCAATTTATCGTAATTTTTTTAAAGAAGTTTAAACAATAAATAGCGTCTAGTGTCTCTTTAATGAGTCGTGACAGATCGCTGTTGCTCCTCGTGAAGCGATCATCTCTTCACACTAGTTCATTTATAGCATCAAATAAACATGGATGAACATCAGAAGGAATGTTGTTTCAAACCAACGTTAATCTACTAACTCCCCTGACTGCTTTATCGGACAAAATGGCAGATTCGGGGTTAGGATTGGTCAGATCGCCTGTCAATCAATTTGTTTTTATCATACTTTTTTTTTCAGGGGATACAACTGAATTTCTGTAAATATTTTTAATGAACAAACTCTTTTTGGTCTGCAGATTATACTGTGTGTAGTGATACGTAGCTTATTTTACATACAGTGTAAAATGTAAAAGGACATGTGGGTGTTTTCAAGCTGAGTGTCTGTATACTGTCAGTTAAATTTTTATTAAAAGCCTAATGTATTTCCAATCTGCACTGTTTGTTACCGTATTTATACGTCTGTGGCTTTCTTGTTTATAGCAAAAGGTCAACCAGAAGGGCACGACTTCTACTGGATTCATGAAATGGATTCAGTCAATGAAAGTAATGATTACATGCCAGCTTCCGGTGCCAAAGGCTCTCGGTACAAAGGTAAGATATTACTGGAATGTTGTAGAATTTATATTCTGCTCATTTCTGTTTAGAGAGTTCAGAGAGGTAAAGTACTGAACACTCTCTGAGAAGAAAACAGATGTCAAGATTCATATTAGCAAGATTATCACAGCAGAAAGACCTTTGTTTTAAAATGTTTCATTCATTCATCCAACAAAAGTGGTCATGACATGGATTTTTTTTTTATTATTATTTTAAAATGTTCCTTGAGGTTGAGTTATAATGTTCTGTTTTTAAGGCACGGCTCTGTTAAGGCTCATCAGTAAAGGCCACTTTTATGATTGACCAACATCTTTGCATGGGAAACAGTATCAACGCCCACTCACTAATACACAAATGTCTTGAGAACATTATAAAACCATCATTTACAGACAAAGCAATCATTTACTTGCGGTTTGTGATGAAGCTGCTGTCAGATCCAATACAGCTGTCTGCTTCATCTATCAGCAACAGTTTCTTTGTGCCTCATTTACAAAACAAAATGCTCAGAAGAAAAAGGCGATCCTTGACGGCATTAAAATAAACCATCCACTTCTTTTTGATTCTGGGAACCTTCTGAAGTCTGTGTAGAGACACAAGCGAACTGTTCAACTATAGATGCATCAAAGCAACTTAATGCCAGTGTGTGGGGCCTACGGTGCGAAGATGTAAAACTATTCGTTGGCAATCATATGCAAATGTATTTGCCCGTGTGAACCGTTTTTGAAACTCAATTAAAAATGATTGGTTTATAATGTGGAAGATGCTATGAAACTTCTAATGGTACAAAGATCAATGTCAAAAGATCAAGGCAAATTTGATTTCTCATGTCATGGTCCCTTTAAAAAGGAGACATCAAATTGGTGTTTCTTATCAATTGACCCTTCGCAAACAGTTTGATTGACAGGCGATCTGGCCAATCATAACCCTGAATCCGCCATGGGGACCATTGCGAAGGGTCAATTGTTACCGTTTATCATGTGACCAAAATCAAGAATCCTCATTTTGTTTGAATTAGTTTTAAATGTCCATAATTCTCAAATGCCATGAAGAATCTTAAAGGGTTAGTTCACACAAAACTAAATTTCTGTCATTAATTCCTCACCTTGATGTCGTTCTACACCCGTAAGACCTTCGTTCATCTTCAGAACACAAATTAAGATATTTTTGATAAAACCCAATGGCTAAGTGAGGTTAATTTACACATTCAAACACCCAAAAAGGAACTAAAGATATATTTAAAACAGTTCATGTGAGTACAGTGGTTCAACCTTAATGTTATGAAGTGTGCCAAAAACACAAAATAACGACTTTTCAACAATATCTAGTGATGGTTGACTTCAAAACGCTGCTTCGTGAAGCTTTACGAATCTTTTGTTTCGAATCAGTAGTTTGGAGAGTATCAAACTGCCAGTTTGAGCAAGGTACAACTAAGAAATTGTTACATTTGTGGAATTCAAGAATAAATATATAGACGGTGAATAATCAGGAAAACATCACTGACTCCATAAAGAAAAATCATTCATATGTTATATTTTTAGATCACTTTAACGCTTAATTTCTGACCTCAGTGAACAACATTCAAGAAGTCATTTCCCCAAAGAGGACTAAAGTTCTTCTGATTGTTCTGGGTTTCTCTCTTGTTTTTGCTCTCGGAGGTCTCTGCGCTCTCGGGACACGTTGTGAGTATAACTGATACTTTATTAAATGTGTTCAGGGCTGGACATTAACAGCTGCCAAATGTGGGTGTATTTCAGTAGTTGCATGTAGTGCAGTCGCTCCTACTTGCCACTTTTAATAATATAATATAAAAATGATGTACTGTTGTCATCATAATTTTCAAAATGCCGGTCTTGGTGAGTATACACGTAAACACAGTCAGTTACGTTTTAAGTGCACATAAACAGTTGAGAAAGAAAACACACGTGTAACAGTATAATGGATCAGTGTGTCAGCTCTTAAAGTGACAGCAGCCTAATAAACCTGCTGCCAAATTATGAGAGAGAGACATTAAAAATATCTAGGTGTCAGTTGTTCCCCATGGTATTGATGTCAAAATTGTGTCCAGAGAAAATTCTGAGTGGCTAGTAACTTTAGAAAACCACTAGCCACAATGGCTGGTGACCAAAAAAAGTTAATGTCAAGCCCTGCATGTGTTCATTACTTCAATATAATTAATTGTACTAAATCATATTGAATTGTGATTGGTCTGTTTTGTAACTGATCTTGTCTGCCTCTCATATTATCTTATAATTTATGTAGTTTCATATGTGGAATCAACTGAAAATACTGTAAGACTGGTGCAACATTTCATTTACAGACCCAAAGGTTAATATACAATCGTATACATATCGCAGGCTGTCTTTTTGACAAAATTTCCTCCAATTTTATCTTGAAATCCGGTTCTCTGAAAGATAGCTTTCAAATAGTTACTATTCTGTATAGTTTAGAGTCGTAGACTTTCTGACTTGCTTGTTTAAAGCTGTTTGACCCCACTACTGCTGCTGCTGCTGCTGCTGCTAATGTTTTGTCTTAATCAGATAATCATAAGCTTGCCGATTTTGAATCACTGAATGAGCAGCACATTGTGGTTTCAAAGCAACTGGCAGCTCAAGAGATCAACAGCACAGGTGAGAAAACAATGTTTAGTAAATGGGAATTTCGTTAACAGAACTCAAAATGTCTGCTTGTTTTCCTAATTTTCTTGAAGCGATCTTAAAAGCCTTTGGTAATTATAATTTGCCATTTAAAATGCCTCATGGCTTTTTGTTTCTCTTTTACATTTTAATTATCTTTCCATCAGCACTGAAGAAAGAGTTTAATGATCTTACATCCAGATACAACACAATCAGAGAATGGCTTTCCTTTTACGGTGGTGAGTGTCAGTTTACAAGCTTATTGTGACACAAAGTGTGAATAATTGTGCACATGGAACCAGATCTAAATAACAGAAGGTTTAATCACACTTTATTCACAGCTTGTAATCTCTCTGTGGATGGCTGGATAGCTTGTCGTGGAAAGCTGTTTTTATTCAGCTCTGATAAACTGAACTGGTGGAGCAGTCGAGATGTCTGTGTATCTAAAGGAGCCGATCTGGTCACCATAACCAGCCGATCAGAACAGGCAAGTCAGATCAATTATTAAATAATTGATAGTTGATGTAGAAGCATAATGTAAACGGTTTGAATATTTTAGTTCTTAAGATGCAATTTTTTTCCTCAGTAAAATGTTTCACTGAATAGTAACAGAAAATCATACTTTTGATAAATACATTTAAAAGTAGGAGATGAAAAATTCAGCCATATCAGTGACTTAGTCAGGATCTGCTCACCTCCTAATAATATATAAAGGATGATGTACATCAAGCCGGTTGTTAACTTAAATAACAGGGTGATGAAGAATAAGTCTGAGGGAGTTTATTTTGGGATAACAACAGGCTCAATGTACATTATCCCTAGACAGCCATGTGAGATTCGAGACTAAGAGAGCGGTCTGTTATACTTTGTTGCTATTGACGACAGTCATTATCAGGAAATATCAGACAGAGGAATGTTGCGAATGACCAATCGGAATAAAGTATTTCAGACCGCTGTGCAGAGAGTCTGTTATTCCACAATAAATCCAGACAGGGGGATCAGTCTTGTATCATCCTAAAGAGGTTTATATATATATATATAATATATATATATATATATATATATAATATATATAATATATATATATATATATATATATATATATATATATATATATATATATACAGTGGTGGTCAGAATTACTGGCACTCTTGATAAATATGATTAAAGATGACTAAAAAAATCTGTATTGTTTTGATCTTTAATTCATAAAATTAGCCAAATGTAACCTTTCATTAAAGGAAAAGAACTGAAAGTGTGTGTGTGTGGGGGGGAGGGGGTTACATAATGAAATAAATATGCGGTGAGGCGGAAAGTTTAAGAGGCCAAAGACTCTCCAGGGATCACAGCTGGAGAACTGCAGAGATTAGTTGAGTTTTGAGTCTCAGAAAGCTCAAAAAATAAAATAAGTTATTAATATTTTATTGTATTTGTATTGTAAAAAAGTTATATTTTTATGCATTTAGGGTTTTATTTTTTATTTTAACCAATTTACTATTAAAGACTCGTTTTGAATTGCTGTGATTGTGCGCCTGACGACTATAGATTATGATTTCTATAATGATTACAAAAAAAAGTGTCAGAATGCACAACTACCTCTGAATGGCCGTCAAATGAGTATTTTAGAAGGTGTCATGATCTGCTGCAGCAAAATATAAATGCTTAAAATGTGAGATTTTATGCTTAATAATAGGGCATATGCAAATATGAAATAATAGTTGCTAGATCTGTTATTCAAACTCATAACTTCATAATTTCCTGTCTGTATTAATGTGTGACTTCCTTATTCAAGCTGCACTCAACACTCAGTCGTCTTCTGTCAGGCTCATGAAATGGATTCAATCTATGAAAACTCTGATTTCACACTTTCAGCAGTTGCTTCACATGAAAACTGCTCTAAATCCCAAGGTAAGGCCGGGATGATGTCGGGATTCATTCATTTCTATTATATCGATTTAGCGCTGTAGTAATGCTGTTTGAGGGCTTCATTTTTAAACTCTATTTTTAAACTAAATATTATTTACTGGCATTGATGATTCCATTAATGACCTTTAACGTTCATGGCGTCATTCCATTCCACAAAAGGTTCTTTATATTGGAAAAAGGTTCTTCAGATCATTAAAAAATTCTTCACAGTAAGAATTTTTTTGTTTGTTTTTTTAAGAACTGCTCACACAAAGGTTATTTGGGGAACCAAAAATGGTTCTATGTCATCCCTAAGAAAACACCTTTTGGAGTCTTTATTTTTAAGAGTGTGTGTTCTTCAACAATTACACATTTGGCAGACGCGTTCAAAGCGGCTTACGTTGCATTCGAGGTATAATTTTTTTCCAACGCTCTCAACTCGATCATTTAAAAAAGCTCATGCTACTGTCATCGCTGTAGTTCAGACTGTAGATCATCATGATAACAACACCAACCCTGCTGAAAAATCCAGCATAAACCAGCATGGATTAAATGTTGGTCCAGGCTGGTTTTGTTGGTCTAGCTGGTGGAGCAGCATATTCATGCCATTCTCAAGCTAAACGGAGCTGGTGAAGATGGTTCACCAACATGGTCTTGCAGGGTTGAGTGTGAGTAGGTCAGCTGTCTGTATGCAAGCAGCATATTTCTATATTTAACACATTGGGTCTATATGAAATCTGAGCAGTGTTTGTTTAACACTGAGGATTTTACTGTACTATAAACATGTATCCAACAACATGGATTTTTTAAAAAACGTTATAAAACATTTTTTTCAAATGAATTTGGAAAATTACGAGCACATACTAAGAAACATGACTTTTTACACATACGCTGGTCCACCGGAAGTACTGAGCATTTATAAAGCAATCGTGCAAAGACTAAGTCAAAAGGCCTTTACAAAGAAAAAAAGGTAAAACAATGATGTCGGACTATTTTGAAGTTGAAGGAGAAAATGAGATTTTTCAAATTGCGTGATTATGTCATGCGTGGCCCATCGTAGAGACAAATCCACTATATGGAGAAAAATTCATTTCTTTTTCATTTTCGACTGAAGAAGGAAACACAAACATCTTAGATGACATGGGGTGAATAAATTATCAGGAAATTGTAATTCTGAAGTGAACTAATCCTTTAAAGTCACAGCAGCCTAATAAACAGCTTATTTACATTGTCTTTTCAGAGTACAAATGCAGATGTTGAGTGTTTATTTGTGCTATCACAGGATGTGTGTATATTTGAATATAGCATGACAAACCATGCAATATTTGTCAATTTGTTGCGCAAACTTTACGTTTTTTTCTATTTCGTTGAGCTACTTCTCAGTTGTTTTTCTATGTAAACGTGATTGAGGAACATGTTTGACCACTGAGCTTGCATCTTGTTCTTCTGTGGTTTATTTTTTTATGCTTGTAAAGCTGCTTCACTAACCTCACACTTGCAGTGCGATCATGTCCACATATATGCTTCTATTTGTACTTGTTATTTTTTTTTTGTTTTTGTTTTTGTGTTTAAAGTGTTCATATTATGCAATTTTTAAGGTTCTTCATTGTGTTTTGGAGTCTCCTACAATAGATGTAAATGCATCATGATCAAAGGTCAAAAAACGTTTAATTTTAAAAGTTTAATTTTTTCATAATACTGCACTTCACCTAATTTCTCAGTCTAAAAACGCTTAATTCCAAGATTGTCTCTCTAAGCCTCTCCTTTCTGAGAGTTTACTCTACTCTGATGGTCAGGCAGCCCAGTGTGTTGCGATTGGTTTATCGTTTACACTGCCTGTCGTAAACCAATTCTGAACTTCTGCTCCGGAGGCTTCAGAGTGAACAGTAATTACTGCATTAGTTTATCAGTATCAATTCCAGTGGGATTCTCATTCTTTTCTCAACATGTCGACAACATGAACCAAACTCTTCCATCCCTCAGCTACAACTACAGTTGTTCGACAGCCAGTGAAGACCATAGACTGGGATTATGCAAATGTGTTAAATTGTTATGTAGGTTTGTATCAGGAAGTGCGCCTGGAAATGCTGACGACTCATTTCCGCAGCTCCTTTATGTGACAACTTCATTTATCATGCACTTTGATCTCTAAAATTTTGCAGACATTTTACATTCACAAATAGCTCTATTACACACTGCATTAAAGGTAATATTCGCAAAAACATAATGGGCCACATTAAGTTATCAAAATGCTATGAAGCCTTTTAAGCAACAGTGATATTTTTCTCATGTGTCGTGATGTAAAGCTGTCACAAAAACCTTTGAGTCACATATACAATTGCAGATATACACATTTACTCTTATTTTTTGAGTAACAATGGTTACAATAAAATCACACTGGCAAACGACTATGATGATGATGAACGTAGATTTTAACTGAAACTTTAAAATGTTTTCAGGAGTCAACAATAAAATGCATTCAAGGTTGGGGCAAGTTGTCACTTATGTTGAAAATTTACTTTGTCGAAATTAACTAATTTCAGGAATAGTTCCAGACAGCAATGCAGGACTGATTCAAGGGTTCAGATGTGAAATATTTTCTGATATTTTCTTTATCTCATCAACTTTCTGACCCCAGGTAACTCCACTGAAGAGCAAGAAAGAGAAGTCAGTTCTCCTAAGAGCACTAAAGTTCTTCTGGCTCTTCTGGGTTTCTCTCTGGTTGTTGCTCTTGGAGGTCTCTGCACTGTCTTGATCCTTTGTACGTATAACCAAAACTTGATATTTGGTTGTAGTGACTGATTTCTCCTCAGTGTTGGACATTATCATCATTGCAACTTGTAATACATATTTTTCAGTATCTTTTTATTTTTAAAATCATACTTTGGTAGGAAATCCTTGCCAAACAAACCTCCATAATGAACATATTAAACTGCAATTAATTCAGCTCAAAGCACTAATTTACAAACTCTGTTGTAGATAAATTCAGTGCATAAGGACTTTATTTTCCATGACTGCTTTTGTTTTGTCTTTAATCAGATAATCATAAGCTTGGCGATTTCGAATCACTGAATGAGCAGCAGATGAAGGTTTCAAAGCAACTGGCAGCTCAAGAGATCAACAGCACAGGTGAGAAAACTTCAATAAATGCTTCAGCACATTTTATTTGGCATTTTCATTACGTTTTTCCAATTCCGTATTTAAAGATGGCGTCATGCTTTGTAGTCAGTTTTTTTTCTAAGCGGCTTCTTGTTTCTCTTTTACGTTTTAATTATCTTTCCATCAGCCCTGAAGAAAGAGTTTAATGATCTTACATCCAGATACAACACAATCAGAGAACGGCTGTTCTTATATGATGGTGAGTGTCAGTTTACAAGCTTAGTGTGACACAAAGTGTGAATAATTGTGCACATGGAACCAGATCTAAATAACAGAAGGTTTAATCACACTTTATTCACAGCTTGTAATCTCTCTGTGGATGCCTGGATAGCTTGTCGTGGAAAGCTGTATTTATTCAGCTCTGATGAACTGAACTGGTGGAGCAGTCGAGATGTCTGTGTATCTAAAGGAGCCGATCTGGTCACCATAACCAGCCGATCAGAACAGGCAAGTCAGATCAATTAGGATTGAATAAGTTTTGATCAGACAGATAAAACTAAAAGTTTTTTTAAAGGGTTTATATATACCGGTAAATTTAACTTAACATATACCAAAAACACTTATTTTACACTATCACTCATATACATTTTCTCCTTCAGGATTTTCTGATCTCTAAAATGAAAGAATGGTATTGGATTGGTCTCAATGATCTGGACACTGAAGGACACTGGGTTTGGGTGAACAACCAAACGCTCAAAGACACTGGAGTACAGTAAGAACTCTGTCTGCAATTGTTTGTTAAGAATCATATTTATCATAATTATCATACTGAAAGGAACATAAAAATAATCTTTGCAATATTGGCATTTTGTACAAAAACTACAGCTAGGGTTTCTTCAAACTATTGTCGAAGAATATGGTTTAAACTCTGACTTCCTGTTTCTGCTCTTGAAGGTTTTGGTACCAGAGGACCTCTCAGAAAAGTGAACCTGATAACTGGAAAGAAGTCAATGCCACTGGAGAGAACTGTGCTATTATGAAACATGATGTCAATCAGCCAGACAATTGGTTTGATGTTTCTTGCAGTTCTCAGATGAGGTTTATTTGTGAAAAAATTTTTTAACTTATCTCCATCAGTAATGAAAGACATTTTCTACATGTAGTGAAAAGAAAAATGTCATGTCTTCTTTTGGTTTTGCTTATTCAGTTAAAATGTTGAATTTTTCATCCTTTGAAATGTATCTGTTTGTATTTTTTCTGGCTTTTTTAAAGTTTAGAAGCTCTAAATTATTAAGTATTATAAACAACTGCGAAAGCAGCTTTTTATATTAAGCGCTCCCATCTTGTAGCAATTTTGATGCTCTTCAGCTTAAATATATTCGGCAGCAGTTGACTGATAAGGCATCTGTGCCTTTATTCATATGGACATCTTTCTGCTAAAAGAGTGTGTTTTCAGCAGTAGTGAACACCACTTTACTGCGAAAAGAGGGTCAGAGAAAAACTCCACACAAGTGCCTTTTTGTTAGATGCACAAACATTTTAAAAGTCTATTTCAATTACAGTATCTAAATATTCTTAAGAATTGAAAGTTCTTTGTAAAAAAGTCTGTTATTTAACCCTTTATATTATGTTTGAGTATTCAGGAATACTGGTTAGCATAGGATTTTTTATTTTTTATTTTACAATTTCTCCGGTCATGAACTTGCCTGCAAAGTTTTGACACTCTGTGTTGTTGAATGCATGTACAAAATTTCTGACGATTTTGAAGTTCGAGGGACAATTTGACCTGCAATTTCATGGTTAACTGCAACAACAAAAAATTGCTGTATATTTTATGTTAGTTTCTCAAATATCCTCTCAGAGTATATGTTTATGATTTGGTAGACACAATTATCCAAAGAAATTCATTTTTATCAGTTTAAGTATTTTAATATCGCTGGGAATTGAACGCGTGATTTAGTGCCATGAAGAAAATTAACATTAAATCGCACCCAGAACTCAGACATAATATAAGGGTTAAAATGTGCATTATTATGCTTTTATATTACCATTATATAATCAGTGGCATAAAATGTTCTTAAAATGACAATAATGTCATTTATTGCAGTTATTTCTGGGACAATGTATCATAAATATATCGTTAACATTTTGAGGTAAACAGTGGTTTGATAGTGTCACGTACAAGCAAGTCATTGACGACTGAATTTAGGAGCAGTGAAACTAAATCTCAACTCTCAGAGTTTTAGACATTTGGGGTCATAGAATTAGTTCACGTCAGTGTAAAACAATTTCTTATTGAAGTTACAGTAACTTGCCAGCAGTTTGCCAGTAACTGTATATTTATAATAATTTGTAATTATACTTACAATACTGTATTAATATTTACAGTATAATACATTTTACTGTAAAACATACAACTATTTTATGGTCTTTTCTCCAGTAATATATTTCAAAACAATAAAAATATATAGCTTTACAACTGTAAAATTTCCTGTAAATCATTGTCCACTTTGTCTATTTACTGTAAATCTATACAAATTGTAAATTACCGTAATCCATGTGACTCCAGTGGTTTAACCGTGATTTTATGAAGCGACAGGAGAGCACCATGACGCACACGTTACGGTGACATAGTTCTGTGAACATCAAAAAGATCTTAATTTGTGTTCAGAAGATGATCAAAGGTCTCACGGGTGTGGAACGACATGAGGGTGAGTAATTAATGACAGAAGTTTAATTAATGGGATACGTACTCTGCATTGTGTGATCGTTCTTTCGCCATGTATGTTGCAAAAACCTACTTTTTCTCTTTTTTTTTCATTTTACTTGGTTAAACCACAGACCAAATGCATTATTTCTTCTTTTGCGTGTTAAAGGTTTGGTTTAGCTAAGGATCCGTCTGGAGAGAACTGTGCTAGTCTGGGAGATGCTTCTTGTAAAATAGAGGAAAAAGTTTATCTGTGAAAATAAATATTAATTTACCTCTATCAATGATACATACACAGAACAAAATCTAATGTCAACATATTTTGCCAGTTATTTGTCTTTTTTTTGTAGGGAAACTCTTTTGTATTTACTTACTGTGAACAGCAAAATGCAGCCCAGCAATTCTCAAAGTTCTTGGAATAAATAAGTACTTTCTATAAGTAAACTACAACTAAAATGTACGGACATGGATCATTTTAATGTAATGTATGCTACAGGTATTTCAAGTCGTTGGAAGCAATATAGTTTTTGTGAGAAACAACATGGAATTTAATTACTGATAATTTCACTAATGCGGTTCTCTACAGCTCATCGATTACTTGTAAAGTTCCTTAATTCCTAGTCACTTTAATGATAAAAGAGTAATAAATGTGATTTAGTGATGTTATTTTATTACTGCGTTTGGATATTGGTTTGGTTGGGTGATTTGAAGGGATGAATATAGGGAAAAGCCTCGTAGATACATTAGCAATGCAGCAGGAAGATATTGGTCTGTTGTCTTTATATTATACGCCATTCATTTTGCCTTGTTTTTTTTTTTAAAAACCTAGAACTTATAATTCTAAACATTAGAGCTGTAAAAAGATTATTCAAAATAAGGGGAAAAAAAGTAATGCTTTGAAGCATTAGTCCACTCAATTCTCTTTTCCCCTACAATATGCTCTTCTTAAAATAATAATAATAATTATAATAAATAAACTAGTAGTTAGAAGTAAAAAAAAAAAAAAGTCATTGAGTCATAAGGCCACATATGTCTGCAAAGACTACTAACTGAATTCCATTGATGCTCACACAGATAAATTTTGGTCATATTTATTAATATTTATCCAATCATATTTTATAAAAGACTTTTCTTTCGGTTTTCTTTAGATTGTTGGACTTCTCAAAAGAGAATATAGGGAAATATTACATAATTACTTTGTGTTTCCTACTAGCTAAATTTCACATACATAAACAAAAATTTACGGGCTCTAAACCTCTACTGATCTAGACAAGACTATCCAAAACTCTGTGTGACGAGCAGGGCAGGCGAGAGCCGTGAGGGAACGGCATGAGGCCGGTGACGCGAGTGATAATGAGCGTCAGCTGTGCGCTGCACCGGTCTCGTATCTCTCACGGAGGAGCTCCGGAAGCATAAAAGAGGAGCGACAACAGTGAAGGACGAGAGAGGACCAGGCCTGGATTTTATGTTGTTTGTTCTATTTCTATTTTTATTTTGTTTGTTTTGTTCTACTTTTTGTTTAATTGTTTGTTTATTTTACTTATCAAATGTGTTGAACGTTCGCCGGTTCCCGCCTCCTTCTTCCCTTTCTACGAACTTTGTTACAATGTGCATTAATGTATGCAGGTATTTTTGATTCGGATTGGGATAGAGGTTGGTTGGGTGTTTTAACGCCACAGCTATTTAAAGCGTTTGAGAGATACTGGACTCTGGCATGAGGAGCACAGCAGTTGATCTTCGTAGCTTTAAACCACAGGAGGTGGAGAGTTTGTGATGAAACGCAGACACTCACAGAAATAAGGATGCTCCATGGCCTCGCGTGCGGTGAGGCGAGCTTGGTGGTCGTAGCGCAACAGTTTGTCCAGGAAGTCAAGTGCTTCGGTACTGACCAAGTGCTGGTTTTCGCTGTGGACAAACCGTTCCCACCTTTTCCGGGAATGTCTAGAAAAAGAGCGAGTGTAAAATCCTCAAAGTGAGGTCAAAGTGTTACGTGAGTAAACACAATAACACATCTCAACGTACCTTCCCAAAATGTCGTTGAACCGTGGGTCGAGCTCAATGTTGTATTTGTCGATGTAGTCGTAGAGGTCCTCTGTGCCCAGGACTTTGGCAATCCGTACAAGCTGGACAAAGACACAGAGCTGGTTAAAAACAGCAGAGGGCAGCAGACACCACACATCCAACAGATCAAACCAGCTGAGGTTTTTTTGTAGGCCAACCTGAAGTCAGCATCACCCTGATTCCCCTCCACAAAAACACAACAGGATGTTTTCATTAGATTATTGCAGCTCTGTGACCAACAAAACTTTATGATTCTTGCATGTTTTGTTCATCATGATAACCTTCACAAATTTAGACAACTTTTATGAATTTTGAAGCCTAAATGTACCTGAACTACACCACAGTCGCACAACTTCCACTTCACCTTTAAGCTCTTTCAGTCTTTATTTAAAACACATTTTCTCCTTAAGTTTGAGTTAGAATAGTTTGCAAACAAGGCTGTGAAACCAGACTGAGATACTTTCATTTCTGACCCCAGTGAACAACATTCAAGAATGTCGTCTCTAAAAAGTGTTACAACCATCCACAAATACATCTAAGAACAGTTTCATTTAAAAAATTTACTGAATGCCTGGACAGTGTTTTAATAAAAATGAACTGATGAGGTTTCACACCTCAGACAGTGAAAACGTTTGTGTGTTCACCAGATAAGGCAGAGGCAGATAAACTGACGCAAAACTTACTGAGTGCAGCTAAAGTCAATGTGTTTTTCTTTTAGCAAATCTGAGGGGCATAACAAAATAAAAATGTCCTGCTGTCTTGGCCTGTTTGACATGGAAGAGGCAAATTTTTTAACCATTTTAGAAGAGACAAACATAATAAGACAAACAGAACTCAAGTCTGCTGTTTAAAGTCATGAAAATAACAAGAAAATGAAAAGAAAAACAGTCAACAGAACACTGAAGATGATCCCAAATTGTTTAGTGAGGAAAATGCACGTAATAAACAAAGGAGTGTTTTAAGGCATCATTGCCATTAGATGTTTCTTGGTAACATTATTAGTCTTTTGATTTAATTTGGGCTCTAATGCCTATGACTGCATTACTTCCTGTGCCATTTTTATGTCTGTAGTGAGACGGATAAGTGTTTGTGGCTTCCTTGCACTCAATCATTCAGAGGCAAGACGTCTGTCAGATTCATTAAATGGATTCACTCTATGGAAATTCAGATTATATACGTTCAACAACTTCGTCCAGTGACAAATGCTCCCGATACAAAGGTTAGACAATTTATTACAGTTTATCACAATTTCTATAACAATAATAATCTATCTATATATTTTTTTCTTTTCCTTCTAAATTGCTTGTTCAAATACTATTTTAATTGTTCGTTTTTCATGCTGCTTTATCAATGCAAAATGTACTTTCATACAACGAAGCACGACAAATACTTTTACAATGTATACAGATACATTTTGAATAAATGAAATCAAGCGATCGAATCAATGACTGTCGGTTCTCATTTACTCATTCTGCATATAAACTGCATTCAAACATCAAAGTTCTGAGCATTAGAAACTTCTTCTATCAAAGGCTAATTCTGAGTAAAAACTCAAGACTTCCTTCCTTCAAGGAAGTCATTAACTATGGCTTAGTTCAAACCGATTCTTTTTCTCTGGTTTAAACTCTTTTGTTGTTGTTTTGCTGCACATTTCAATTCAATTCACATATGTTTGTATATACATATAATTTCAAAGCAGCTTTATAGAAAATGCATGTAAGAATAAAGTAGAATAAGAATAAGAATGTTGTAAGAATAAAGCAGCTAAATACAGGACAAGTCTGAGCTATGACTATTAAAATAAATATTTTTTTTAAGTCTACTATCGAGGTTTTAAGTAACTAGAGATGGAACTTTTTGTACATGATGTACCTCATAAACCACTGAAATCGGTTGATAAACGTAAAAGTTATTTTCGTTTTTATCCAGAAAAAACGCAGCTCGCCAGTTTACTTGCGTTTCTTTACAGTGCAGTCTTGTCCTCAGCAATATGGGACACATGGGGAGTCTATGTATTTTATTATGTCTATGCACTAAACCCACACTATCTCGATTACCGCTTCAGCTAAGCGTATCCCATCGTGCATTATGTTCAGGAGCTCACGTGCACAGAAACCGAATCGAAAGCTCTGTTATAATGTATCCTGACTGACTTTACCTTTTAATCTACAGTATCAGCTCTATAGCAGACTATAACCGGAAATAAAAAAGCTTTTTGTTTTGATTCCTCACACATCACTTTGTATTCAGTTTGATGCTTTAGTATCGTATTAAACTGCTGTTGAACAAGATCTGTGTTTTGTGTCTAAAATAACAGCAACAAGTCACTTCAATAGCTGGAAGACCCGAGTGCTATAACTAAATGTGTAATGTAGATGCCTCTTGTGAAGCCAAATTACAGGTTTGTGTGAGAAACAGAATGGAATTTAATCACTGATAATTTTGTATTTTTACAACATGCAGCTTTTGCCCGTTCCGTCTCTTCTCTGTTCTTTTCTCCACAAGAGGTCAGTAATGCAGCTTCCTCTACAGCGTTACTGAAGGCTCTAGTGTGATCAGTAATGCTTGTGAAGTTCATCTTTTCTAAGTCGCTTTAATGACAAAAGAGTAAAGTGTAATAAATGGCTAAATGTAATAAAGTTATTTTGTACATTGGTTTGACTGGGTGAGCCATCTGAAGGAATAAAAAAAGGGAAAAGTCTTGTAGAAACATACGAGTAAAGAGTAATGCTGCAGGAATATATATTTGTCCATAGTCTTTATACACCATTATGTTATCTTACAAATAACTACTTATTTTATTCTTAGTTTTCTTAAAACGAAGCTGGACGTGTTTCATCAAATCTGCTGAATTGTTTTAAATTATTTTAATCTCATGACAGCCCAGTGTTTTAAGTCAAAGTTTAAGCACAATATGGTTGGAAATAAGAAGTTAATATGATATTTAAGTGATAGTTCACAAACTCTGACGTCAAAGACAGCATTTCACACCTCCAGAAACACATTTAATGACTATTGTAACATGTTCTGTTTTAGTTGTTTTCTCTGTTCTGGTTGTCTGTGTTCCCTCGTTTCTGTTCAGTTGATCACTCTCCCTTATTTAATGATGCTTTCACGTTCTATCGGAGATTTGATAATTCCCACCTCTGAAGTCGTGATTACGAGCTCATTACATTCAAGTTTCCAAATTGGAGTGAATTCATGTACAACATTTACCTGGGAGACTCGTATTTACAGTAATTCTGAGAGCACATGAAGGCAGCGTAAGCTCCCAGTTTCCATTGTTTCATGGTCCGGTATTGTTTGTGTTAAGTGTGTTTTTTCCCCGTGATTCTCCTGTGTGTTCCTAGTGGAATTTACTATTAAAGACTCGTTTTGAATTCCTGTGATTGTGCGCCTGACGACTATAGATTATGATTTCTATAATGATTACAAAAAAAAGTGTCAGAATGCACAACTACCTCTGAATGGCCGTCAAATGAGTATTTTAGAAGGTGTCATGATCTGCTGCAGCAAAATATAAATGCTGAAAATGTGAGATTTTATGCTTAATTATAGGGCACATTCGAACATGAAATATTAGTTGCTAGATCTGTTATTCAGATAATGTCCTGTCTGTATTAATGTGTGACTTCCTTATTCTGATCAAACTCAAGCTGCACTCCACACTCAGTCGTCTTCTGTCAGGCTCATGAAATGGATTCAATTTATGAAAACTCTGATTTCATACTTTCAGCAGTTGCTTCACATGAAAACTGCTCTAAATCCCAAGGTAAGGCCGGGATGATATCGGGATTCATTCATTTCTATTATATAGTTTTAGCACTGTAGTAATGCTGTATGAGGGTTTCATTTTTAAACTCTATTTTTAAACTCAATATTATTTACTGGCATTGATGGTTCCATTAATGACCTTTAACGTTCATGGCGTCATTCCATTCCACAAAAGGTTCTTTATATTGGAAAAAGGTTCTTCAGATCATTAAAACATTCTTCACAGTAAGAATTTTTTTGTTTGTTTTTTTAAGAACTGTTCACTAGGCTTGGGCGGTATCCAAATTTTGATCCCGTCAAACCTCCTCCCTATTTTACCTCGGTATACGGTATTACCGTGAATAATTTAAAAATGATGAAGTAACACTCAGACAGCCACCAAACTGTTGACTTGTGCCTAAACCGTTCAGAAACTGAATACCAAACACTAACAAACTAACATGCACAACAAGATTAACAACTTTCATTAGCAACAAATAGCAGTTTATAAAAAAAGTGAAAATACAACAGTCAAACAGATTTAAATCAACATAAACATCCAGAAGAGTTTTCGCGCAGAGATGTGCACGCAAATCAATTAAAGTAAATCACACCGGCCGAGCAACTTTTAATAACAAAGCGCAGTGCAAATAGACCCACAACTGTCAACCGGAGTTGAATTAACATAAACATCCATGTTATAAAAATTATTGCGAAGCAATAAGCATAACTAAAAACTTCTTTCCAATATTGTTTTTAACGAAAACCAGATAAAAATACCTGAATCAATTAAATAAACACCGTGCGAATAGGAACGAATGGCAAGTGGCATCAAATAGAAAAACCAGCATGTTTACTTTGTCCGGCTTTAACAGGACACGTTGTGGACTTAGATGTCGTTGGACCTGCATCGCAGCGCGTTGAAACTGTTGCTCTGAGTGAACGCGGGTCGATCCTCGCAGCAGTGAGTGGATGGTGGTTTTGTATATGCGACCTTAGGTTTGAGGTATTTCCATCTCTCGCGGTCAAATTGCCTGGTCTGTATTTACCCCCTCTCCCTTCTTGTTCGGTCGAAACCCGAAATACTGCCAAACTGCATAAGTTGTGTTCTTTTTCGAGACCAGGTTACTCTGTGAGCAACTCGCCATCTTTCCCCCCTCTCTCTCTCTTTCTCCTTCACGCTGTCGCGTGACAACCACGCATATGCATTTTTAGGCATTAAATAAATTATATTTAATATCTAATCCTCATCTCCTATATAAATGCATTGACATGACAGTATGACGGTATTGAAACTGATACCGATGCTATTTTTAGATCCCGCGGTATACCATATTACCGTATTACCGCCCAAGCCTACTGCTCACACAAAGGTTATTTGGGGAACCAAAAATGGTTCTATGTCATCCCTATGAAAACACCTTTTGGAGTCTTTATTTTTAAGAGTGTGTGTTCTTCAACAATTACACATTTGGCAGACGCGTTCAAAGCGGCTTACGTTGCATTCAAGGTATAATTTTTTCCAACGCTCTCAACTCGATCATTTAAAAAAGCTCATGCTACTGTCATCGCTGTAGTTCAGACTGTAGATCATCATGATAACAACACCAACCCTGCTGAAAAATCCAGCATAAACCAGCATGGATTAAATGTTGGTCCAGGCTGGTTTTTGTTGGTCTAGCTGGTGGAGCAGCATATTCATGCCATTCTCAAGCTAAACGGAGCTGGTGAAGATGGTTCACCAACATGGTCTTGCAGGGTTGAGTGTGAGTAGGTCAGCTGTCTGTATGCAAGCAGCATATTTCTATATTTAACACATTGGGTCTATATGAAATCTGAGCAGTGTTTGTTTAACACTGAGGATTTTACTGTACTGTAAACATTTATCCAACATTTTTTAAAAAACGTTATAAAACAATTTTTTCAAATGAATTTGGAAAATTACGAGCACATACTAAGAAACATGACTTTTTACACATACGCTGGTCCACCGGAAGTACTGAGCATTTATGAAGCAATCGTGCAAAGACTAAGTCAAAAGGCCTTTACAAAGAAAAAAAGGTAAAACAATGATGTCAGACTATTTTAAAGTTGAAGGAGAAAATGAGACAGAGTTTTTCAAATTACGTGATTATGTCATGCGTGGCCCATCGTAGAGACAAGTCCACTATATGGAGAAAAATCCATTTCTTTTTCATTTTCGACTGAAGAAGGAAACACAAACATCTTAGATGACATAGGGGTGAATAAATTATCAGGAAATTGTAATTCTGAAGTGAACTAATCCTTTAAAGTCACAGCAGCCTAATAAACAGCTTATTTACATTGTCTTTTCAGAGTACAAATGCAGATGTTGAGTGTTTATTTGTGCTATCACAGGATGTGTGTATATTTGAATAGAGCATGACAAACCATGTAATATTTGTCCATTTGCGCTAACTTTACGTTTTTTCTATTTCGTTGTGCTACTTCTCAGTTGTTTTTCTATGTAAACGTGAATGAGGAACATGTTTGATCATTGAGCTTTCATCTTACTCTGCTGTGGTTTATTTTTTTATGCTTGTAAAGCTGCCTCACCAAGGTCACACTTGCAGTGCAATCATGTCCACATATATGCTTCTATTTGTACTTGTTATTTTTTTTTTCATATTAAGAGTTGAAGTGACAACTTTGTTCAGCTGGAGTGTGTACATGGCCTTTGTGCCAGTGTCAGTTATTTGAACAGAGAAAAGTCAGCTGTTCGTGCGGTCAAAATGCTCACACAACAGGCGTGGCCGGAAGGGTGGCCAAGTTTCAATCAGGGGTGACACTGGCCCATGGCCACCGCATAGCTACGCCCCTGCCCTAAAGGAACCGTGAAGTGTGAAATGGCCTGAAGTTTACCATTTGACTTCCTGTGAGCAGACTATTAAAGTGTTTAAAGTGTTCATATTATGCAATTTTTAAGGTTCCTCATTGTGTTTTGGAGTCTCCTACAATAGATGTAAATGCATCATGATCAAAGGTCAAAAAACGTTTAATTCACGATTCTCGGCCACGACCTGCTTCATACCACAGTCATGTTAAAAACATGCATTCACTCATCCATAAACATTATTTCCCCATAAATATTAGATCCATCGGCATGAAAAGTTCCATGATTCAATATTCTCTGCGTCATCAATCTACGCCTTTGTTGTTTTGAACAGTTTAGCGACTCCTAGCGGACAAAAAAACTATATAGTGCACCTTTAAGTTATCAAAACGCTATGAAGCCTTTTAAGCAACAGTGATATTTTTCTCATGTGTCGTGATATAAAGCTGTCACACAGGCTTAGTTGTCACAAAAACCTTTGAGTCACATATACAATCGCAGATTTCCACATTGACTCTTATCTTTTGAGTTACAATGGTTACAATAAAATCACACTGGCAAACATTCAGACAAGAGTCGACTATGATGAACGTAGATTTTAACTGAAACTTTAAAATGTTTTCAGGAGTCAAGAATAAAATGCATTCAAGGTTGGGGCAAGTTGTCACTTATGTTGAAAATTTACTTTGTCAAAATTGACTGTAATTTCAGGAATAGTTCCAGACAGCAATGCAGGACTGATTCGAGGGTTCAGATGTGAAATATTTTCTGATATTTTCTTTATCTCATCAACTTTCTGACCCCAGGTAACTCCACTGAAGAGCAAGAAAGAGAAGTCAGTTCTCCTAAGAGCACTAAAGTTCTTCTGGCTCTTCTGGGTTTCTCTCTGGTTGTTGCTCTTGGAGGTCTCTGCACTGTCTTGATCCTTTGTACGTATAACCAATACTTGATATTTGGTTGTAGTGACTGATTTCTCCTCAGTGTTGGACATTAGCATCATTGCAACTTGTAATACATATTTTTCAGTATCTTTTTATTTTTAAAATCATACTTTGGTAGGAAATCCTTGCCAAACAAACCTCCATAATGAACATATTAAACTGCAATTAATTCAGCTCAAAGCACTAATTTACAAACTCTGTTGTAGATAAATTCAGTGCATAAGGACTTTATTTTCCATGACTGCTTTTGTTTTGTCTTTAATCAGATAATCATAAGCTTGGCGATTTCAAATCACTGAATGAGCAGCACATGAAGGTTTCAAAGCAACTGGCAGCTCAAGAGATCAACAGCACAGGTGAGAAAACTTCAATAAATGCTTCAGCACATTTTATTTGACATTTTCATTACATGTTTTTCCAATTCAGCATTTAAAGATGGCCTCGTGCTTTTAAGTCCATTGTTTTTTTCTAAGCGGCTTCTTGTTTCTCTTTTACGTTTTAATTATCTTTCCATCAGCCCTGAAGAAAGAGTTTAATGATCTTACATCCAGATACAACACACTCAGAGAACGGCTGTTCTTATATGATGGTGAGTGTCAGTTTACAAGCTTATTGTGATACAAAGTGTGAATAATTGTGCACATGGAACCAGATCTAAATAACAGAAGGTTTAATCACACTTTATTCACAGCTTGTAATTTCTCTGTGGATGGCTGGATAGCTTGTCGTGGAAAGCTGTTTTTATTCAGCTCTGATAAACTGAACTGGTGGAGCAGTCGAGATGTCTGTGTATCTAAAGGAGCCGATCTGGTCACCATAACCAGCCGATCAGAACAGGCAAGTCAGATCAATTATTAAATAATTGATAGTTGATGTAGAAGCATAATGTAAACGGTTTGAATATTTGTTTTAGTTCTCAAGATGCAATTTTTTTTCCTCAGTAAAATGTTTTACTGAATAGTAGCAGAAAATCATAAATACATTTAAAAGTATGAGATGAAAAATTCAGCCATATCAGTGACTTAGTCAGGATCTGCTCACCTCCTAATAATATATAAAGGATGATGTACATCAAGCCGGTTGTTAACTTAAATAACAGGGTGATGAAGAATAAGTCTGAGGGAGTTTATTTTGCGATAACAACAGGCTCAATGTACATTATCCCTAGACAGCCATGTGAGATTCGAGACTAAGAGAGCGGTCTGTTATACTTTGTTGCTATTGACGACAGTCATTATCAGGAAATATCAGACAGAGGAATGTTGCGAATGACCAATCGGAATAAAGTATTTCAGACCGCTGTGCAGAGAGTCTGTTATTGCACAATAAATCAAGACAGTATATATATATATATATATATATATATATATATATATATACACATACACACACAGTGGTGGACAAATATGATTAAAGATAACTAAAAAAATCTGTGTTGTTTTGATCTTTAATTCATAAAATTAGCCAAATGTAACCTTTCATTTAAGGAAAAGAACTGAAAGTTGAAAGTGTGTGGGGGGGGGGGGGGGTATGTTATGAAATAAATATGCGGTGAGGCAGTTTGAGTGGCCAAAGACTCTCCAAGGATCACAGCTGGAGAACTGCAGAGATTAGTTGAGTTTTGAGTCTCAGAAAGCCTAAAAAAAGATCAAACAGCCTCTGCATCCCCACAAGATGTTTGGGAGGGTCTCCAGAAAAATCCAGAAACAGACTGGAACTTCTAACGGGACCGGCTTCTGTGGTCAGATGAAACTAAAAAATCAAGTTAAGCTAAATGAAAATTAGAAATGTTGCCTCGATAACTAGCTGAAATAAAATAAGTTATTAATATTTTGTTGTATTTCAGGTTGACATTTTTAAATTGAAGCAAAAAAAAAGTTATGTTTTTATGCATTTAGGGTTTTAGTTTCAGTTAACTAGATTAACCCTGATACCGCATTGCTATTGACTTTAATTTACTAGTTCTAAACTCTTTACATATACCTAACTGTAATGAATCCACTCTGTCACCTTTCACCCACTTGCCACCAGAGGTCGCCCTTTCACATCATGGACTCTGTCACACAAACTTCATTTCCCACAAGCCCCTCACCCAGTCACTGATCACCCTAGCCAGCTGTTGTACATTACCTTGATTCAATTACACTCACACCTCACCCCTATAAAAGCATCAATCACACACAGCCACGTTGCAAGTATTGTTGATTCCTGTGTCAAAATTCCAAGCGTTTATTCCTTGTTTTGTTCTGCCTGTAACCTGACCCTGCCTGTTCTCCGTTTTGTTGTTGATCTGCCTGCCTATTGACCATTTCCCTGGACTATTTTCCACGAGACTGCCTGTTCCCCGCCACTATTGTTTGCTGTTGTGTTGAACATTGCCTGTACGACTACGTTTTTGTATTAAAGCTGCACTTGGATCCCATTCGCTGGCTCGCCCCTCATTACACTAACACACTTAAAGGGACAGTTCACCCATAAATGAATTTTCTCTCATCATTTACTCACCTCAAATTGTTCCAAACCTTTGGTTATCACCATTCTTCAAAATATCATCAGCAGAAGAAAGAAACTCATACAGGTTTGAAACAACTTTATGGTGAGTACATGATGACAGAATTTGTTTGTTTCAGGTGAACTATCTCTTTAAGACTATAGTGACAGCAATATAGCCAATTATTTTAAAAATCATTCTACATGTAAAAGAATAAAAGAGTCCATACCACAACTAAATCAATAACCGCACAGAGGAATAATATAGTTGGAATCACTTACAGTTATTTTTCCCAATGACGAATGATCAAAACAGCCAATCAGAATGAATCCTGCTTAAACGAGCTCAAGCATTTAAAGCGACAGACGACAAACCTGCAGCGCACGCTTAGAATAAATTATCGGACACTAATATAGTTATTGTGAACGAGCCGTAATTTGACTATTTGTGTTCTTTAGGATTTCCTGGTCTCTAAAATTAAAGTGACGCACTGGATTGGTCTCAATGATCTGGACACTGAAGGACGCTGGGTTTGGGTGAACAACCAAACGCTCAATGATACTGGAGAACAGTAAGAACTCTGCATGTGTGATCTGATTATCATATAATCATAATGTAAATAATGACATAATTGTGACAAGCTGAGAACCAACAAAAAGTGCATATAAAACATGATCTCCAAAAATCATTAAAACTGCAGCTAAAATTATTGCAAGGAAAAATGTGTTCTTCACCTGGATTTACTTGTTTGTGTGTTAAAGGTTCTGGTTCATTGGGAGACCGAGACAACCTGATAACTGGAGAGTACAGGATCCGTCTGGAGAGAACTGTGCTAGTCTGGGAGATCATAATGGCAATTTTCAATCTTGGTTTGATGCTTCCTGTAAAACGGAGAAAAAATTTATCTGTGAAAAAAAATATTAATTTACCTCTATCAGTGATACATACACAGAACAAAATCTAATGACAACATATTTTGCCAGATTTGTCTATATTTTGAAGGGAAACTCTTTTGTATTTACTTACTGTGAACAGCAAAATGCAGCCCTGCAATTCTCAGAGTTTTTGGAATAAATAAGTACTTTGTATAAGTAAACTATAACTAAAACGTATGGACAAGGATCATTTTAATGTAATGTGTGCTACAGGTATTTCAAGTCGTTGGAAGCAATATAGTTTTTGTGAGAAACAACATGGAATTTAACTACTGATAATTTTGCACTTTTACAATGTGTAATTTTTGCCTGTTCTGCCAAGAGATCACTAATGCGGTTCTCTACAGCTCATCGATTACTTGTAAAGTTCCTTAATTCCTAGTCACTTTAATGATAAAAGAGTAATAAATGTGATTTAGTGATGTTATTTTATTACTGTGTTTGGATATTGGTTTGGTTGGGTGATTTGAAGGGATGAATATAGGGAAAAGCCTCGTAGATACATTAGCAATGCAGCAGGAAGATATTGGTCTGTTGTCTTTATATTATACGCCATTCATTTTGCCTTGTTTTTTTTTAAAAACCTAGAACTTATAATTCTAAACATTAGAGCTGTAAAAAGATTATTCAAAAAAAGGAAAAAAAAGTAATGCTTTGAAGCATTAGTCCACTCAATTCGCTTTTCCCCTACGATATGCTCTTCTTAAAATAATAATAATAATAATAATAATAAATAAACTAGTAGTTAGAATTAAAAAAAAAAAAAAAGTCATTGAGTCATAAGGCCACATATGTCTGCAAAGACTACTAACTGAATTCCATTGATGCCCATACAGATAAATTTTGGTCAGATTTATTAATATTTATCCAATCATATTTTATAAAAGACTTTTCTTTCTGTTTTCTTTAGATTGTTGGACTTCTCAAAAGAGAATATAGGGAAATATTACATAATTAATTTGTGTTTCCTACTAGCTAAATTTCACATACATAAACAAAAATTTAGACAAGACTATCCAAAACTCTGTGTGACGAGCAGGGCGGGCGAGAGCCGTGAGGGAACGGCATGAGGCCGGTGACGCGAGTGATAATGAGCGTCTGCTGTGCGCTGCACCGGTCTCGTATCTCTCACGGAGGAGCTCCGGAAGCATAAAAGAGGAGCGACGACAGTGAAAGACGAGAGAGGACCAGGCCTGGACTTTATGTTGTGTTTTATTTTGTTTGTGTGGATGGCAGTCGCCGTGAGGAACTGCTGCCCTATTACTTTCGTTTTATTGTTTGGTTATTTTATTATTAAAGTATGTTGAATATTTGCCGGTTCCCGCCTCCTTCTTCCCGTTCGTAAGAACTGTGTTACACTCTGTTAATCCCAAAGCTATGAAAACTGTATCTCTGTATTCATTCTTTTTATCCTCTTAAGGTTTATATTTATTCCATTTTTGTTGTTTTGTTATCCTGGCAACGTTTGCGTTTTTTTGTTTGTTTGTTTTGTTTCCATGTGCATCTGTATTGACTTTAAGCTTTATGCAATGTTTAATTAAAAAAAAAATGATAAAAAAAAAACCACACTTGCGATCTTGGCCTGTTGAGAGCTCATGCACGCAAGAGGAAGTAAGTGCGCAAGACCGTCCCGTGTCTTAAAAATGGCAAAGTCCAGTGCCCTTAACGCTTCAGAGCAGTATTCGAGGCTAAGCGTATCCCATCATGCATTATGTTCAGGAGCTCACATGCACAGAAAATGTTCAACTAAGTTAAATTAATTACATTAATTGTCATATAATTTCGTAGTAAAACAAAGTGTTGCACATTTTATTGGTGTAAATATGGGTAGGGTATGTGAATTTTGTACATTTGTAACTGTTTTTTATCACTTAATTTGAAGCACCACAATTTTAAAATTGTGTGTTAGTTACACAGCGACTACTGAACAGACATTTATGTTTATTTTAAAATGCAAAGTACTGAAAATAAAAATGCTCTGTAAACTTGCATTTTTTGCCCCATCGGGTAATCAAAGGTTCTATACACACTTGCGGTCTTCACACCTACGGGACGCCAGCTAGTAGTTCCTGTGCGAGTAAACCTTGATCTTAAGAACAGTTTCTTTAGAATTATTTTACTGAATGCCTAGAGAGTGGAAAATAAATACAGTGTGTTTTTCTTTTAGTAAATCTGAGGGGCATAACAAAATAAAAATGTCCTGCTGTCTTGGCCAGTTTGACATGGAAGAGGAATGTGTATTAACCATTTTAGAAGAGACAAACATAATACAAGAGGCAGACAGAACTCAAGATACAAGTCTGCTGTTTAAAGTCACGAAAATAATAAGAAAATGAAAAGAAAAACAGTCAACAGAACACTGAAGATAATCCCAAGTTGTTTAGTGAGAAAAACACAAAATACAGGTGAGGAAAATGCACGTAATAAACAAACGAGTGTTTTAAGGCATCATTGCCATTAGATGTTTCTTGGTAACATTATTAGTCTTTTGATTTAATTTGGGCTCTAATGCCCATGACTGCATTACTTCCTGTGCCATTTTTATGTCTGTAGTGAGACGGATAAGTGTTTGTGGCTTCCTTGCACTCAATCATTCAGAGGCAAGACGTCTGTCAGATTCATTAAATGGATCCACTCTATGAAAATCCAGATTGTATACGTTCAACAACTTCGTCCAGTGACAAATGCTTCCGATACAAAGGTTAGACAATTTATTACAGTTTATCAATTTTCTTACACAATTTCTATAACAATAACAATCTATCTATATATATATATATATTTCTCTTTTCCTTCGAAATTGCTTGTTCAAATACTATTTTAATTGTTCGTTTTTCATGCCGCTTTGGCAATGCAAAATGTACTTTCATACAACAAAGCACGACAAATACTTTTACCATGTATACAGATACATTTTGAATAAATGAAATCAAGCGATCGAATCAATGACTGTCGGTTCTCATTTACTCATTCTGCATATAAACTGCATACAAACATCAAAGTTCTGAGCATAAGAAACTTCTTCTATCAAAAGCTAATTCTGAGTAAAAACTCAAGACTTCCTTCCTTCAAGGAAGTCAATAACTATGGCTCGGTTCAAACCGATTCTTTTTCTCTGGTTTAAACTCTTTTAATTCACATTTATTTGTATATACATATAATTTCAAAGCAGCTTTACACACAAAATGCATCTGATATCAGAATTTGAAAAGTCTCCAAAAATATGACCAAAATCTTATATCACGATATGAGTCATTTTATTATTTTTTATTTATTAATTTTACTTTATATCACGATAATGATATATATCACAATATAGTTATTTTTGCCCAAAATAAGGTTATGAAAATGCAAATTTAACTCTGTCAACTTGAATAATTTAGAGATTTCATCTGGTTGTGATGAAATATATACAGTTGTGTTCAAAATTATTCAACCCCCACTGAAATTGATTTTGATCATTCAGTCATCCTGCTTACAATTAAATCAAAGAGGCACGTGTAGGTCAGACAAATATAACATAACATTTATAATGAAATAACCACAAATGTCTTTTCTCTGCTCACATCATTATCAGTTTTATTCAACCCCCAAGTGACATTCAATCTTAATACTTAGTACAACATCCTTTTACAGTTATAACAGCTTTTAAACGTGAAGCATAGCTTGACACAAGTGTCTTGCAGCGAGCTACGGGTATCTTCGCCCATTCATCATGGGCAAAAGCCTCCAGTTCAGTCACATTCTTAGGCTTGCGCACTGCAACTGCTTTCTTTAAGTCCCACCAGAGGTTCTCAATCGGATTTAAGTCTGGTGACTGCGATGGCCATTTCAAAATGTTCCAGCCTTTAATCTGCAACCATGCTCTAGTGGACTTGGAGGTATGCTTGGGATCATTGTCCTGTTGAAAGGTCCAACGTCTCCCAAGCCTCAGGTTTGTGACGGACTGCATCACATTGTCCTCCAATATCTCCTGGTACTGAAGAGAATTCATGGTACCTTGCACACGCTGAAGCTTCCCAGTACCTGCAGAAGCAAAACAGCCCCAAAGCATGATTGACCCCCCGCCATGCTTCACAGTAGGCAAGGTGTTCTTTTCTTCATAGGCCTTGTTCTTCCTCCTCCAAACATAGCGTTGATCCATGGGCCCAAACAGTTCTAATTTTGTTTCATCAGTCCACAGAACACTATCCCAAAACTTCTGTGGTTTGTCCACATGACTTTTGGCATACTGCAGTCGACTCTTCTTATTCTTTGGAGACAGCAAGGGGGTGCGCCTGGGAGTTCTGGCATGGAGGCCTTCATTACGCAGGGTGCGCCGTATTGTCTGAGCAGAAACTTCAGTACCTACATCTGACAAATCTTTTCTCAGTTCCTCAGCAGTCACACGGGGACTTTTCTCCACTCTACGCTTCAGGTAGCGCACAGCAGTCGAAGTCAGCATCTTCTTTCTGCCACGACCAGGTAGCGTTTCAACAGTGCCCTTTGCCTTGAATTTGCGAATGATGCTTCCTATGGTGTCTCTTGGTATGTTTAACATCTTTGCAATCTTCTTATAGCCATTGCCCTTCCTGTGAAGAGTAATCACCTCTTCTCTTGTCTTCCTGGACCATTCTCTTGACTTCACCATGTTTGTAACCACACCAGTAAATGTCTAGAAGGAGCTGAGTATCACAGTCATTTTAAAGCTGCCTAATTGGTGCTTATTAGGCTTTATTGCTGCTCCCTGACATCCACAGGTGCTTTCAATACCTGATTGAAAACACTTCAATGGACCTCTGTTCTTCAGAGTGGTAGTCTTTAAGGGGTTGAATAATTGTGTCAATGAAGAGTTCACAAAAGAAACATTTACTACTGTATTACAAAACCAATTGATGTCATTTTAGTTGCATATGCTTCTTTAAGAAGTCCTTGTAGGATTTCATTCTGAATTCAATTACAAATGTACTCTAAATTCTCTAAAACCATTTACAGCATTGGGGGTTGAATAATTTTGAACACAACTGTAACTGAGTATCATTAGCATAACAGTAGAAACTAATCAAGGGGCAATGGAAAATAGCAGAGGGCTTAAAACAGACCCTTGCTGCACTCCATAATTTACTGATGTTAATTTGGATAATTCCATGTTTAAAAAATCTAACTGTATATCCGTCAGATAGGTACGATTTAATATTGTCCCTGAATACCAGTGTCACTTTGTAATCGATCTAAGAGTATCTCATGATCTATAGTGTCGAATGCAACACGATCAAGTAAAAAAAAAAGCAAGATTAAGGGAAAAACCTTTCAGCTTTTTTTTAAAAATTATGATCACAAAACCAAATCTACTAACCCAACTGTACAAAGCTTGCCATTTTAAGATAAAGCAGAGGTTATCATTTTGATTTCACACTCAAATGGCTCACAAATCCATGAAACTCACAGACATACCGAACACTGATGAACAGTTTGAATGCTTCAACATATGCATACATTTTTAGCGTAATGTTTATTGTTTTGGGAAAATAGTAAAATGCTGTAAAATGACAACACACTTAAATCAAGTTCTTATGTTTTGCACAGTACAATTTTATAATTTTCCCTTATTTATACATCTACTCTATTTACATTTTTTTTTTTTTTAGATGTTTGACTTGCACACATAATTATTCTAAACTTCACCTGACTTCTAATCGCAGCAGATCAAAAGACCCTGAAGAAAGAAGTTGCTCTTCAGAAATGGGCTAAAGTTCTTCTGATAGTTCTCAGTGTGTGTCTCGTCTTTGCTCTCGGAGGTGCCTGTACCCTGGCGGTGCTTCTGACACATGCGACACGTAACTATTTTACTTCTAAACTCATCGTTCATGCCTAAATGTAAGCATTTGATATTCTCTTTATTTGTTTGGCATCTGTTGCTTTTTTAAATTCAGGTGTCGATGTGTCTGATCAGGACCACAACTCCACAGGTGAGGGAAGTGCAGCAACTAGAAAATTTCACTTCTTGAATTGTGCAGAGAATAAAAATAGCACAAAAGTCTAGGTTACTACTGATCTTCATTGTGCTTCCTTGTTTCGGATGCAGATTACAAACAACAGTTTGATGCGCTTCACAGCCAGCTTGAGGAGACACTTAGAAAGCTGAACAGATTAAATCGTACGTCTTATGATTTCAGCTTTGAGCAAAGTTAAAAAAGACATTCTACACACATTCTGTAAATAAGCACAACTACTAAAATAAAGATAAAATGATAAAAATTGTCACTACCTGTTTCTCAAAAGACAGCACAGGTTGTGCTCTTTGCGCCGTCCACTGGATTCATTCCGGGGGAAAGTGTTACTACTTCTCTACGGTCGAGATGAACTGGACACAGAGTCGAGATCGCTGTGTGAGTCTTGGAGGACATCTGGTGATCGTAAACAGCCAAGCAGAGCAGGTGTGTTCTGCTGTTAAACACTTCATATACTCCTATGAATGAAGGTTCTTTATTGACATATATATGGTTCAGTGAAGAACCTTTAAAGGGGCTAGAATTCAGAAACCCTTGTTATTAGTGAAACCCTGTGGCCATGAAGTGAACTGCAGGCAGCAACTTGCTTACACTTCATCAAGTGACTCAAGGGCAAAACTATGGAAGCCTGTTTCTGCCACTGAAAAAAAAAACTTTTTATCTCACAACCAGATATAAACTCACAATTGACCCTTCGCAAAACCCTCCCCCTGCTGCAATGCCCGACAACCAATGCTCTCTCACGCCACACATCATGTTCTCACGCAGTGAAAAATACATCGCGGAGCAAAGAGGACACTGACAACGTATGAAACAGTTTCATATTTAAAATATTGTAATTTTTTAAAGCAGTTTAGACACTAAATACCATATAGTGGCTCCTTAATGTGTCCTGACAGAGCCGGGCTGTTAACCTGAAGGTTGCCGGTTCGATTCCCACGCCGGCAGGAATTGAAGGTGGGGATTGTGAATACATAGCACTCTCTCCACCTTCGATACCATGACTATAGTGCCCTTGAGCGAGGCATGAAACCCCTAATTGCCTCACTTGTAAGTCGCTTTGGATAAAAGCGTCTGCTAAATGACTAAATGTAAAATGTAAATGTCATACTAGTTCATTTATAGCATCAAATAAACATGAATGAACATCAGAATGAATGTTGTTTCAACCGCGGAAAGACGTGAGGACACACAATATTTCAAGTTAACCAACGTTAATCTACTATAGGCGGATTCGGCGTTATCATTGGTTAGATCGCCTGTCAATCAAACTGTTTGCGAAGGGTCAATTGCGAGTTAGTCTGACTTTTTTTATCATCGCAATTGTGACCATATCTCCAATTCTGACTTTATAACTCGCAATTGTGACTTTATATGTCACAATTCTATTAAAAAAGTCAGAATTGTGAGATAGAAAATCGCAATAATCTTTGTTTTTTTTTCAGTGGGTTTTGCCCTTTTGAAGCGTGTGCACGAGCACGAGCAATTTGCTGCCTGCAGTTCACTTAATGGCCACAGGGTTTCACTAAAAACAAGGGTTTCTGAATTCTAGCTCCTAGTCGCAATCTTTTTTTTTTCAGTGGCGGGAACGGGCTTCCATACAAAACCGTCGGTTATTTATTTATTTTATCGATTTAAAATACAAGTACATCAATACAAACACATCAAATTCACATATCTTTTGACATTGCAGGTTTTTCATACGCCAAGTACTTTACTATAGAGTAAACAAAGACTGCCCATCTCGCTCATTCACAGCAAACTGATTCTTCCATTCTTCTTACCTTCGCTGTATGTTCCTCATTTCGTTTTTCTCCTCTAATAACATTTTTTTTCCATTTTGATCCATTAATTTACAAAAATAACGGCTACTATTGGAAAATAGTAACGCCAAAACGCGCGCTTGTAAGAGTTCGTTACTGAGGACGTTAGGCTATTCAGAATCTAGTAGGTCTGCGCATGTCTGAAAATAATACGTGTTCACCAAGATGATTTTATATGACAAAAAAAAACATTATAGTTGAAACTTATATTCATTTAATCCATTTAAATTTAATTTTTAAACAAAAATAAATTGTAAAACTGAAAGTTATTTTTTAAATGTGGTGTGGCATTTGCATTCGCGACGAGCCGGTTATGACTTCACTGTGAAAACACTCTTTTGAAACCGTTATTATTAACAGTGAATATATTTATACTTCTAGTAATTCATGACATTTGATTTCAAATTCTAGTTAAATTTTATTTATACTGAGATGCGCTACAAAAAAATACATATTTTCTTTATAGGCCTGAAGTAAGACTTCTTTACAACCACTGATCACATTTTTAGCAATCAAAATATTAATCTGAGGGGAAAAAGCTAAACATTATATTGTAAATATTAGGACAACATGAAACTATTTTTACCTCTATGAGGCTGCATATGACTGAGTGAAACTGAATGAAAGGCATGAATTCTTTCCATCTGTAAGTGATTTATACGCTAAAGCAGAAGTTAAAATCTGAAAAGAGTTGGAAGTTCATGTTTAGTTTTCTCTTAGGAGAAGTGTGACTTCTGCCATTTCTGGAAAGCTGTTTATGTTAGACATTGAATAGTATAAAGATTTCTGCTCTGAGCCTTATGTGTCTTACATCTGATCTGATCTTTTTTCTCTCCATCAGGATTTTCTTACCTCTAAAGTTAAAGTGACGCACTGGATTGGTCTTAATGATCTGGACACTGAGGGACACTGGGTTTGGGTGAACAACCAGCCGCTTGATGATTCAGTGGAGTAAGAGCTTCATTAATGTTTAAAATGCAACCTTTGCATTAATAAAAACTGTACTTGAAAGCTACTTCAGCAGATGCATTTTATTTTTTTGTTCTTCAGATTCTGGATAAAGCGAGAAAATGGTGTCCGAGAGCCTGACAACTGGACTAAAGGCCATCCAGCCGGTGAAGACTGTGCTAGTCTGGGACATCCATGGGGAGAGACGGATTTCTGGACGGATGCTTTCTGTTTTCAAAAGAAAAGATTTGTGTGTGAAGCTGCTGCAGCGGTTTAATTCATTCATTTTGCATTGGCTTGAATGGAAATGAATGCATAGAACCAGTTCATTTGTAATGCAATGATACACCAATAATACTGAAAACTTATTTGCCAGACATGATTAAATATATTGCTGTCCATTTAAAGCGTTCGTTCACCTAAAAATGAATATTCTGTCATTAATTCCTCACCCTCATGTGGTTCTACACCCGTAAGACCTTCGTTCGTCTTCTGAACACAAATGAAGATATTTTTGATGAAATCCGATGGTTCAGTGAGTCTCTATTGAGAAAAAGTTAATGAACACTATCACATGCCCAGAAAAACAGATTTAAAACAGTGAGTACAGTGGTTCAACATTAATATCATAAAGTGACGAGAATACTTTTTGAGCACCAAAAAAAACAAACTTTTCAACAATATCTAGTGATGGGTAATTTCAAAACACTGATTCATGAAGCTTTACGAATCTTATACGTCAAAAGTGATTCGCAATTTAGTTCACGTGATTTCGGCAGTTTGATACGTGATTCAAACCACTGATTCGAAACAGAAGATTCGTAAAGCTTTGTTTTGAAATCGCCCATATTGTTGAAAAGTCATTTTGTTTTTTTGGTGCACAAAAAGGTACAAAAATGAACAAGATTTCCAAAGACCACTGCATCACATTTAAGTACCAACATACAAAGTTGTCATCTGTAAATGTAAATCACATCATCACTGATCTGTTAACGGCTATAATAATAAACATATAAGTCTTCATAAAGTCATCTGAGCCGCTTCATACATTTTATTTAAGAGGGAATGAGCCCAAATAAATTCATATACCAATATGTGCAAGTCATTTTACACCAGACTGCTTTGCACACAAGGGTCAGTAAACACAGGATTTGCTCAGAAGTTGATTCTCAAATATGGATCGATACCAACTATTCATGATCCAATGTCATATTTATTTCCTGATCTTTGCTAATTGTCTTTCTGAATGCGTTTCGTATGCGTGTTGGTAATTTACTGTTAAATGTGGCTAAAGTTACCATTGTTTCTTATTGTATCCATGTCGTTATTTTCATTTTTAAGGAGGCATTTTCCATGGCAATGCATCAAACATTAATATTTGAGTGTTTCTGAGGCTCTTAACATGCTTCAAACTCACATGAAACTCGACAGACAAGATATCAGTCAGTAGACGGGGCAAAGCCTAGAAACGGGCGATGAGGAGAGGCTCTATAGCGCCACCTTTTGACTAAAGTGGCGGGGGTTAGTTTTACCTACAGTCACCAAACTTGGTACACATACTGAACCCATCGACCCGGACAACTTTTTAATTTACAGTCATTGGCTCCGACCAACAGGAAGTCTGCTATTTTGGTTTAAATGCAAATTTTTTTTGAAAAATCTGGGTTTTCAAGTACTCCTAGTAAATTCATGCAATCGCCACCAAACTCTGTCAACATGAAACAAAGATACTAAATTGCGAACGATTATTGGATATCTTAAATGGTGTTGCCATGGCGAGAGATTAAATTAAGGGCAAAAAGGGAAACAGGAAGCGTCTCATATCTTGTAAAATCATTATTTGATTTAAATTAAATTAATCGTGTGTTTGGTAATTGAACCTGAATGATTTGCAATGAACGTACTATACGTCAGATCAATATATTTGTTTTCGTTAAACTTTTGTATTTTGTGATAATTCATGAGACAAGTCTCTGAATTATATACCATTTATTTCTATATAAAATAACATCAGAATAAACATATTTGACTACTTTGTCATAGTTTAAATATTTTTTGTTTAAATGTTAACTCTTATGAATCCAGGACTTTAATAAAAAGTCCTGTCCATGTTGCTTTACACTGCAAGTCTTCTGAAGCCATGAAATTTCCACCAAAATTATCTGGAACAAACTGTCCCAGGAACCGCCCCCCCCCACCTGTTTTTTTAACTCAACCAATCAGCATGTTCAGCACCCAATCTCCGAAAGCTCTTGAACTTTGAAAAAGGACTACCTCACAAGCAGGGATTTTCCGAGGGGGAAACTTTTACACACAACTTCATTTAGACCCGGGACCCTGCGGTGAAAACGCACCAACCCCAAACTCCCTAGTTCCTGCGGTGGAAACGCGGCTATAGCTTTGTTTGGAGGAACAGATCTACATTTAAGTGAATGGCCATAGAAAATCATCCCTTCAAATCCACATCCAGTTACTTAAAAAGTATTAAGTCATAAAATAAGTCAAAACTGCACAGTTTGTGCAGTGGTCATCAAACGTATTACCTAGTCAGGTGATACACACACTTTCTCTAATCCTCTAAACTCTCCAAACTAGTATCTTAACTGTAATCTCATCATCAAAAGCACATTCTGTTCAAATAACAAATGGAAGCCAATGTAGGGACATATAAAATAAATTTTATTATCCATTTTTCTGAATTTCTACACTGTAGTGGCTTCTATATAGACACCATCATCAGGAAAGACTGCCGGACACTGACGCAACATAACTGCTGTGTGTCCAAGCTTCAATATATAATTATTGTATGGAAAAAAAAAAACAAGAAAAAAAAGGGAAAAAAAAAGAAACCTAGTTTAGTCTCTCTTTTGTTTGTTTACACTCAACAAAAAACTGTGGCCCAGGGCAGAGAGAGCGTGAGTGAGTGTGTTCAGGGCTGGGCACCGGCGGCTGCAGGAACCTGTGTGGCAAGAGCACTGGGAGACGAGATGACAGGAGAACCTGCGATGTTGGCCATCGGCTGGGATGAGGACATGGATGTGACGCCTCCTGCAGGGAAACAAACACGTTCAGCATTTACATTCAAGGATAAGCCGACACACGCACAAACAAGAAGCTTGTCTCATTGAAGAGCTGCAGATCAACGCCTGTTAATAATCATGACGACATCTGCAATAAACAATGTTTTAAGCCTGATTCTGGGAGGGAGTCACATGACTCACCTGTGATCATACTGGACGTGCTGACCGGAGTGGAGCCAGTGGACAGTCCTGAAGTGGAGCCCATCCTCACCTGGTCCTTCACAATGGGATCTGACACGAGACAAGCAGTGATGAAATTAAAGTTTAACATCGATGCTTAACATATCGCGCCTAAAAAAGCGTGGAAAGCGCGGCCGCGTCGCTTCCTCCTTTTGCAAGCGTTCGGGAGCTTGGGCTTCTGTCGTTGCTATGCAACCACGAACAACTTTCTCCACGACTACGCGGTAATTTCAATGGATTTCCATCACGGAAAAGCCCTTGCAGAAGTACAAGATTTATATATGGAGAAGAAAAAACAAACTCCCTCAGTGTTTGGGTGCAGAGCTCCGTCTGGACGATGAGAGATTCAAAGTCTATTTCAGAGTTGACAAGGACCAGTTTGATAATCTTTTAAGAAAAATTGGCCCAAACAGAGCTTCTGCCGTGAACCCATCTCTCCTGCACAACGACTCTGTGTTCGTCTGAGGTGATTAGGCGACTGTTAGGGAAAGGATTGATTGGATGGTTCTTGTCACATGACCTGTGGTGCGCTTGCGGCATTCTGAAAAGTTGAGATGTTTTCATCTCGCCGCGGCACAGGCGCGCCTGGAAAAAGTCACTTCCATTTTGCGCCCACTTGCCGCACGCCTACATAGGAAATAACGAATATGCGCGCGCAAAAGACGCGATATGTGAACGGCCCCTAATCCAGAACATAAACCTTTGATTTCAGAAGAGTGAGCACATCCTGTTTCAACATGACAACTGCTTTAGCTCCAACCGAGACATTGTTTAATATCTTGAAAGTCAACTTTACAATCTGATGCACAATTTCGTATACCGTATTTTCCGGACTATAAGCCGCAACTTTTTTCCCAAGCTTTGAACCTTGCGGCTTAAACAAAGACACGGCTAATACATGGATTTTCCCCGCTCATGACAAAGACACGGAGAAATGCATATGATGCATATCACGTCTTTTGCGGGCGCATATTCATTATTTCCTATGTAGACGCGCGGCAAGCGCGCGCAAAAGACGCGAACGGCCCCTTGGTTGTCTTTTTGCGCCTCACGCTGCTGTTTCCAGCGTCTTCTCATCGACTCATGAAGACCAAGCTCCCGTGCAGCAGCTCTATTTCCTTTTCCAACAGCCAGATCAACCCGAGAGCAGCATCAAATGCATTTCTCTGTGTCTTCGTCATGATGAGGGTGACAAAATGACTACCGTAATCAGAATGATGGGAAGTTTGAGCGCGCTCGATTCAATCACAGAATGTGAATGAACATTCGCGGCAGATCCGACTGAAAGCCAAAACAATCGCCACCGCGATGAAGTTTGAGGATTTTAGAGGTTCATTAAAGCTTGTGTAAAGTTCATTTGTTTCAATGTACCTGTAGACACCTGCGGCTTATAGACGTGTGCGGCTTATTTATGTTCAAAACAATATTTTTTTTTAAATTCAGCGGGTGCGGCTTATATTCAGGTGCGCTCAAATGGCCGGAAATTACGGTAAATGTGCATTAATGTATGCAGGTATTTTTGATTCGGATTGGGATAGAGGTTGGTTGGGTGTTTTAACGCCACAGCTATTTAAAGCGTTTGAGAGATACTGGACTCTGGCATGAGGAGCACAGCAGTTGATCTTCGTAGCTTTAAACCACAGGAGGTGGAGAGTTTGTGAGGAAACGCAGACACTCACAGAAATAAGGATGCTCCATGGCCTCGCGGGCGGTGAGGCGAGCTTGGTGGTCGTAGCGCAACAGTTTGTCCAGGAAGTCAAGTGCTTCGGTACTGACCAAGTGCTGGTTTTCGCTGTGGACAAACCGTTCCCACCTTTTCCGGGAATGTCTAGAGAAATAGAGAGTAAAATCCTCAAAGTGAGGTCAAAGTGTTACGCAAGTAAACACAATAACACATCTCAACGTACCTTCCCAAAATGTCGTTGAACCGTGGGTCGAGCTCAATGTTGTATTTGTCGATGTAGTCGTAGAGGTCCTCTGTGCCCAGGACTTTGGCAATCCGTACAAGCTGGACAAAGACACAGAGCTGGTTAAAAACAGCAGAGGGCAGCAGACACCACACATCCAACAGATCAAACCAGCTGAGGTTTATTTGCAGGCCAACCTGAAGTCAGCATCACCCTGATTCCCCTCCACAAAAACACAACAGGATGTTTTCATTAGATTATTGCAGCTCTGTGACCAACAAAACTATTGTGATTTTGATTTTTTTATTTGATATTTATGATTCTTGCATGTTTTGTTCATCAGGATAACCTTCACAAATTTAGACAACTTTTATGAAGTTTTGAGAATGAAGTGCTGCGTAAGACGAGGATGAACCTCATTGGTTCTTGCACATCAAGCAAACATACTTGAACGTCCTTTTACTATAACTGACGTGTGAACTGATGAATGTTTACAAGTAAATATAAACCAGTTTCATCATATAAAGTGATTGTTTCTATTTAGAATAGTTTGGACCAAATCACTCAATTTATATGGATTAGTTTTTAATCTATTTATGAACTTTTGAAGTGTCAAAAAAATCTTCATTTGTGTTCTGAAGATGAACGAAGGTCTTACAGGTGTAGAACACCCATAGAATGTTCATTTTTGGGTGAATTAACCCTTAACCAGCTAGTGTTAACCAGAAATCTTCAGGGCGATGAAACCGAACATGCTAAAATGCACTAGTTCTCAGGTTTTGGCCTACAAAAATCTCTACAAAAATATTGCTACGGCAAGAGATTGTGGGAAATATTAGAGCATAAAATAATCAAAATATTCCACCATGAACACTCTTACATGCTATGATTTGAGGCCAGTGTTGGATTAATTACTCTAAAAAAGTAATAACTAGCTTCTAATTACACACTCAACAGTGTAAATGGATTACTATAACAATTACTCTAAGAGTATTGGATTACTTATCGCTAAACCTCGACCAGAGAGCAACACAAAAGGAGAAGTTTACACTATTTTAACATTAAATTTCGATGTTAAATCCACTATTGTTTTATATATAGAATTGTCGCATAGTCTATACAGTATTTGATCCAATTACATCCATAGTAGCTGTAATTACACTACAGAAAAATCGAGAGTAATCCCTTACTTTACTTCGTCAAGAGAGATAATTACCGTAAATTAATTCGGAAAAGATGTAGTACGTGAATTGCGATTACGTCACAAACATCGGTCACTATAAGTGACAAGACACCAATGAATATTTGAAAAGCCCCGAAAAGCAGCAGGTCTGACCTGATCATAGTTGTCGTGTCCGTGGAAAAAAGGCTCTTTCCGGAAGATCATACTCGCCAACATGCAGCCTAAGCTCCACATGTCTAAACTGTAGTCATACATCTGTGGGACCAAACCAACATGAGCTTCAAAAAAGCAGCACAACAAAACAAAACCAACGAACCAAATCACTTAATGTTACACTGTTTCTTATTTATTACTTCACAGGAGCTTGAACAGACGCTTTTGTGTGTCAAACAACAAAACAAAGCCTAAAAGTTTTGTTTGTGTTTCGTCTCACCTGATAGTCCACCAGCAGTTCAGGTCCTTTGAAATATCGAGACGCCACCCTGACGTTGTACTCCTGACTGGGGTGATAAAACTCTGCTAAGCCCCAGTCTATCAGACGCAGCTAAACAATAAAACACATCAGACAAGAATCAAATGTGAACAGGGGCATAATTTATGATTCATAATCACAATTTGTGATTCGCTCAAGCGTCTCACAGGAGCGTCACTGTTGATGCAGGAAACGTGCAAATCGTTCTTAAATTTGATCTAGCTCAAAGTAATCTGCTTGATGTCACAGCAACAAACAAAGCTTCTTTTGCTACAGCAATCTCTGATGTGCGATTGGTTGATGCAATCGAGTTCGTCATCATTCAGCCAATCGGACGATGGCATAACGCGAAGGCTGACGTGAGCGGGCAGTACCTTTCTGTGTTCGTGGTCGATCATTACGTTGTGTGGCTTGACATCTCTATGCATAATTCCCATACTGTGGCAGTAGTCCAAAGCCTGAGAGAGACACAGAGAGAAACACACTTTAACACTTCTCACATCTCTTAAATCATTATATAAATCTTTTTTTTTTTTTTAAATAAAAAAAGGATGATAGCTGATGAAATATTTGTATTTTATTCTGTACATTCTATTTTTTTTTTTTTAAATATATACTACAGAATTTAACTCAATCAAAAAATATATAGAATGTAAATGAAAGATTAAAGATTGAATATTAAGAATATTATAGAATATTTAGAGAATATTCTAATCTTGTAAAATTACCCCCCCAAAATTTAGTATATTTACTAATCACAATGCATAATCTAATGCATTTTCTAAAAAAAAAAAAAAAAGCCCACATATAAAATTTTATTTAGCAGGATGCAGTAAAGATTTCTATTTCAACTAAATGCTGTTCTTATAAACTTTCCACTCAAAAATCCTGTTTCCACAAAATCATGAAGCAGCAGCACAACTGTTTTCAACATTGATAATAATCAGAAATGTTACTGGAGCAGGAGTGCAGTCATGTGACACTGAAAACTGGAGTAATGATGCTAGGAGTACATTACAACTTAAAATCTATTCAAATAGAAATATTTCACAATATTAAAACAGACATGAGATTGTCAATACTATTACAAAAAGGGGCTGGGAATCAAAGACAAAGCCTGAAACAGAGCAAGGGAAATGCAGCATGAGTGGTAAAGGTACAGAGGTTAAGTCAGTGGACAGATGCTCTTTCTGCTGCAGTGACGCAGCTTTACCTGATCCAGATTAACATCTGAACCCATCAGCAGTCAAAACATCCAGGATTCCCACACAACTGACTAACAGCAAATGTATATGAACAACATACTGAGGGCCAGATTTACTAATAGCTTGACCAGCGCAAACCCTCTTTTGGAGTTTAAAAAAAAAAAAAAAAAAAAAAAAATACTATCAGGATTTACTAAAGACACGCAGTCAAAAATAGCACTGAAAAGGCGTGGACAGGCTGACTTTATTGCATATGCATTTGTAGGAGTTTCCCTTGCAGATGCTAAATTTATGGGCGAGTATTTAAATGAATCCAGTGATTTACTAAGGTTTGAGCTAGTTAATCCACTTGTGTTTGCACCATTATTTACCAAACAAATTTGCGCTGCTTTTGGTAGATTGCGTTGATCATTGTGGAAATGATCCATTTGAGTGCGTGTTCTTTCATTTGATCATGTGACTGTGCTCTGATGCTAATTTGCCGTTTAGTAAATCTGGCCCTAAAACTGCAGCAATAAGATCTTTCAGAGTGTGTAACAGCTAAATAACTAGCAGCATCAAACAAATGCAGAGAGAGGCCCATTGGGGTTCAACATGACTACATTGGTTCAAGAGTTTGAAACAGATTGGAAAAATGGAGGTACAATAAAAATGTTATACAACTACAAAACTAATGATATTTAGGTACAAGTGATCACAGACTTGATACTCTGGAGTTTCTGTGAACAGCTTTAAGATGATATCTGAAGGAACTTACCTTTAGGATCTCGTACATGTAGAACCGAATGTCGTAGTCTGATAGCGTTTGATACAATTGCTGCACGACAGAACAAGCGGATGGTTGAGTTTAAACGAACTGATTTTTTTGTCTTACATTTTGTTGAGGTGGCAGAATTGATTTAGCAGGAAGCAGAAATGATTTACCTTGAAGTCTGTGTTGTTCACATGTTCAAAAACCAGAGCTGGGGTTCGAGACTTGAGGGAGGAACACAAGAGAGTTCAGTTAAAGACGCATTTGCTGCACAAGCTTGATTTCACATGCTGCATTCTCAGAGCACTTTTACATAAAACATCATCTTCAAGAAATCCAACCAACCACTGGATCCTTGACAATGTCTAGAAGTGTGATGATGTTGGGACCGCCTCTCAAATTCTCCAAAATTTTGATTTCCCGCTTGATTTTCTTCTTCTTTACTGGCTGCAGATGGAAATAAAGACAAAATGAGCGACACAAAATCATTAAAGACATAAAACTGCAACACATTTAACTGCAACATCCAAAATGTGACATTTTAAGTTAAAGTTAAACAGAATATTCAGTGCGAAATAACGTGGGGCAGGATTTGATTTTATCCATCTCCATTTGTTTGACCGCACTTGGCTTGCTGAGACAGTCGGTGTTGACGGTGTTCAGTCCAGTTACGTCACTTTCCCACCACGACATCCCACTGTCGTTTTGATTATTATAAAAACCATTGGGTTGCGTTAGAAAACAGACAGTACAATTAAAAACCGAACAAGAGTCGCAGAACAAATCAGCAGGAGTCAAGATTTCATTTATCATGAGAGTGAGGAGCCGACTGACAAGACAATGGCGGAAGATTTTTGCAATATTTTGGATTTAAATCCAGTACTAATAGGGAACTTGCAAAGGATTAGTTGTGTTTTTCATTAAGAATAATAGCCCACCATTCAAGCAATTGCCACTAATATGAAAGCAAAAGCAAAATCCGCAGCATTCATAGTCTATTGGCGTGGAGCATTTTCAGTCAATTCCAACGGAAGCTCAAAGTGAAAATGCTCGTTCCGCATCGTTATGAACGCCCGTGCGCATTTTACTTCTGCTATTTAAAAGTAAGGCACAAAAAGGGGAACGCCTCCCTCTGGGTGATACTGGTATTACCGGTGTTGTCACAAATCGATTAACCCTAACTGCACTATGGGATGAGCTTCATTATGAACTTTACACAGTTGTTGAGCAGAATTGAATCAGCACTGAACTGACTGAATAATCTTTTTAGAGCTACTTTACAGCAAAACGTCTCATATTTGAAGAAATTTGCATCATTTCATTCAGTTATTTTCCTGTTTATTACTGTGAAGCTTAGGGCTGAGATAAAAATAATGATTTCTCGATTTTAATTGATTCTGATTTTGATTAAAACTGAATTATGTTTTTGTTTTTTTTAATCAAATTGAGTCTAAATCAGAATTAAGATCGAATCAAATCATGAAATTTGTGTCAATGTGCCTAGTGAAGTTGTTTGAAACAATCTGCATTGTATAAAGCGGTATATAAATACAGTTGAACTGACATGATTGGATCATGAAAAGGGGGCTGAGAGATGTGACTGGTTACATCAGGAAAAAAATAAAATTATTTCAATGTTGGAGGTTATTTGATAATGGTTTTGAGAAGGAATGGACCACAGAAGCACTACTGAATCAGAGCTCTAAAGTATAGTGGTTTATTAAGAAAGTAAATAAGCTCAATTTCGATTTCATCTTGTATTCAAGTACAGATGAGTTGGACGCAAAGACATCTGATCTAACTGCGTCTAGACTCAATCTGTGCAGCTTCATCCTTCGTGTCTCCAGGTAGAGGAAGTTCATTATACACGACTGGCTACATTACGGGACAACGGCACTAATCTTCAAAACTATTTATCACTTAGCTTGAAAAGAAGCTCTCAGCTCGTCGGGTGTTATCGCTAGAATCTAGAGCTTTCTCTGGTTTAAAGGAGGAGGGGGCGAGGAAGGAATTCGACAGGCGCCCGTTCATCTGAACGCCGGCCAGCAGCTTCTGGTTTCGATACCATCCACTGCCTTCCATAACGTAAACAGGCTTATCTCAGCATACGTCCTCATCAATGACTCGGAAAATGAGAACCTGGAGAGCATGTGAAGTCTAAGGGTCTTCCCAACCTGAACCCAACTTCACCGATTGCTCCCCTGTGCCTTTAAAGCCGTCTAGAACAACAACGCTCTTCACCTTGAGTATTTTGACGACTACTTTCTCGTTGTTTGTGATGTTGATGGCTTCAAACACTTCGCTGTACTTCCCTCGGCCGAGTTTCCGCACCAGCTGGTAGTCATCTTGATTCCTGTCGACAAGAGCGACAGCCGTTATTACAAGTGCAAATGAAATGCCGATCCAGACCAATAAAGACATCAGCGCTGCATCCCTACAGAGAAATACTTCACACAATCCTCTGAATCTCTGACAAATGAATGAAAACTAATACTAATATTTGATCATTAAACATGAAAAGTGTTCAAACGAATGAATCAAACACCAGTTTGCAATTACCACAGTGTAATAAAGCCCTCAAGACTGTTCTGTTCGATTAGGTCGCATTTAATTGAGATTAAATCTGCCCATAAACACACAATGGAGAATCAGCATCTCTGCGAGAGAAAGAGTAAATCTCGTGATATATCTCAATATTTGACTGTACTGGCACAATCCTACCAGCAATATTGAACAAATATTAATACAATTTCAAATAACAGTTTTCTATATGAATACATTATAAAATGCAATTCCTGTGATCAAAGCTGAATTTTCAGCATCATTACTTCAGTCTTCAGAGTCACATGATCCTTCAGAAATCATTTCTAACATCCTGATTTGCTGCCCAATTATCATCAGCGTTGATCAGCAGCTTCATAATTTTGTGGGAACTTAATTTTTTTTTTTTTCCGGATTCTTTGATGAATAGAAAGTTCAAAAGAACACTATTGTATATTCATTATAAAAATGTTTCTGGCTTTTCCAGGCTTGGAAAAAACTATTAAAGTTTTCCATGATCGTGAAAACCCTGTAATTTCCTTCATTTTTGGGGATCTTCAACAATCCAGAAGTCTTGTAATGTAATCCAAACTGAATAAATAATACAGACCTTGCATTATTTCAGAAAACCAGCTAACATCAGTCCACATTCATTCTCACATCAATATCACACACGGTCATCACAAACTGAGCAAAATCCGTCTCGGCACTCACCCCCACTCTACGACGTGAGATTCATAGTCCCAGTATTCCCGCGGTCTCTGTGTGTTGACGTCTGGATAAACGCGGGATCGACTCGTGACCGGGCCGGACATGATTTGTGTGTGTGGCTGCGCCTGTCAGGGCTGAACACACACACACACACACACAAACACAACAATCAATACAGGGACAGAACCATCAGGCCAACGCACGTCGATAACATCGACTGCAATGTAATGATTGGGGCCTGAAATATGTGGCCCCATTTGAACGTGGACAAACAAAAGGAAAAAAAAATCTACAACTGGGATGTTTGGCTGTGCAGGCCCCCGCCCACGACACGGACCCCTGACTGTCTTGATAAATTGGATTAAGGCTCTGAAACTCTGCCCAAGAGAAACGTTTTAATCTAGATGCAAGCAGACCGAAGAAGACTCGACCACCACAGTCCAAAAGATGTCAGCACATTCTTTCAGGGTTGAAAACACATGCACATTAAAAAAAAACCTACGCAAGAAGGCTTAAGGAGAATTCCTTGTCTTGCTGACCTTCTGCTCATATTAATTTGATAAATTAGAGTTGCAGGTAACACTTTACAATAACCTCTCATTAACTAAAGCAATATATTTTCACAGAATTCACCTTTGTTAATGTTAAAGGTACACTATGTAACTTTTTTATGATCAAAATAATCCAAATTTAAGTAAAAAAAAAAAAAAAAACAATCCTTCCAAAAACTTCTTACCCTGATTCACTATGGTAAGCCTATTATAAGCGTTTACATTTAGACCAGCCAGGATTGTTTTCGTGGTAAATTGCGCGCATGTGTCTACAGTATTACCGGTATAGCTACATGAACGTCTTCGGCTCCTTTCCGAGACGAAGCACAACCAAAACGTTCTTCAATAAGTATCCTTAGAAACGCTTTAAACACCTTAACGTCACCGGAGAAGGGCATATAATTCATCATAACACCATTACATATGTCACACACCCGCTACATTGCCCGATTTTTTATATCAACAGAAAAATATACCAGGATTTATTCTTTTGAGACTCTCCAGCTTCTGAGCAGTTATGGTTAACGATATGCTAAAGCCCGCCGGCACATGGATGTGATTGGTTGCAAGATAGTTTGTGACATCAGAAACACCAGCGATTTCAAAACGTCTTTTTTTCCACTGCATTTTTAATAGAAAATCCTCAGTAATGGTGTCGACTTATGAATTTGCACATGGTTGGTCTTAAAGCATATAAAAAACACCACATAAGACTTATAAACAACATTAAATCTTGATTTTCAACACAGGAGGACTTATAATAAACCATTTTGATACCGTACTGGAATCAGTGCCGTCATGAAAACTGGCCTGCAGGACCCTAATGTGATTAGATTTCACTCATGTCTATTCTACTGTAATTTCATTTAACTAGTTGAAAGGGAAACCAAATCATCCTTATTCGGCCGCTAACTCCATTGTGAAGTCATACTGGACACAATTTAGGCCAGAATCTGTTTAAAAACCAGTGGGAATGAAAAATGAAACATCTTCGACCTGCTCATATTATCATTAATAGGATATCTTCACTGATTTTCAACCCGCTTTGTATTTCGGAAACATATGTAAATGAACAATGTATTCTCTTTCTCTATGTTAACCTGCATCCACATGTCCTCATGTACAGTGTTGGGGAAAATTACTTGAGTTATGTGTTACAATATTGCGTTACTCCCTAAAAAAGTAACTGATTGTGTTTCTGTGTTTTTATTTATGGAAAGTAATGCGTTACATTACTTTTTCCTCACTTGGGCTGGACTTGCTTGGTTTTAATAATAAAAAAAAAGAACTTTTTGGCAAATGTAAAGGCCTTTCACACCAATACGCAGTCCCTCCAGAAAAACGTGATTATGCGATCGCTTGATTTCATGCATAATCAGCCAAAGTCCGCATATTTATGTGGGGGTCGTAGTTTTTCAAATACGCTGCACAAATTGCCGATTTCAGCAAGTAAAATATGTAATATATGAATATATACTTGAATATATTCTGAGTTTTTATTTTGAGGAACACACCGAATGTGTTTTTGTGCAAGCGAGATGAGAAAATCCAAAACTCATTTTCTCCTCCAAATTCAAAATCGTCAAACACGTTGTTCCACCTTTTTTGTCGTAAAGGTTGTTTGACGTTCGCTTTGTTGACACTGAATTGGTACTTTCGCCCCCACAAAATTTTATTTTCTCGTTTCACCAGATAAGACCCTTATTCCTCAGCTGGGATCGTGTAGAGCTCTTTGAAGCTGCATTTCAACTGCAATTCGGACCTTCAACCCGTCGGTTGGCGAGCATGTCTTATGTAAATGCTGCTGAAATGCATCAAATAGGGGTCAAACAAACCTGAAACCAGCCTAATTATACAGGGTTTCCCAAAGACCAATTAAATCGATTAGTCATTCAGGCAACTCGCCAGCTAGTCAGTTTTAAAAGAATGTCATTTGGCACGTTCCCATTTATGAATGCTCCAGAAGTCAAGCTGGAACAAAAATACAATGATGCTAAATGACACTCATGGGAGTGTCCCATCAGCAACAATGGATAATTATGTTTTGCCAGATGGGATTTGGGTTTGATCACCATTCCGAAGATTCCTGCCTCCTCAGAGAAGCGCTGAACCTGATCTCACATGATTCACAAAGCCGGTATTCACGAGCAGCTGCTACAGTACCTCAGAGCAGAAATTACATGATCTAATCTACAGACGTATTTTAGCTCCTCGACGTGTCAAATGAGGTTTCAAAAAACACAATGGACATTTAACTCACACTCACCATAAACTATACTTGCGGGCAGCCTTGGGGAATCTTGTGCCGAGTTTACAAGAGGGTGACAGTCCGAACACCTGTGAGGAAACAAACAACAGTGAGCGTCACTATCTGATTTGCACAAATGTGCGTTCGTTTGTTTGTATGAACAAAACCTGCCATGTGCGGCCAAACCGCCTCAAAACAACGTTTGTGCTGAACACCGAGAGATGATCATAAACATTCTCCACCTGTCCGTCAAAACGGTGTTGATCGCTAGAGCACAGACAGAGATCAAAATCTATTACGACCTCACCAGGATGAATTTAGGACTTTAAGACCTGCACTAAAAAAAAATGAACACCACATGCTCTTGTTTTCATCATTGATCTTATTGGTAATAATAAAGATTAAGTACTGAAACTCAGAGTGAAATAAAAATTGTCAAATTGTCATCCCTACAGGGTCTGTCATCTTATGCTTTATTATCCGGTAGGAATTTAGTTTTTAAAATATGTTTCGCTCGGAAAAATAGCCGAACATAAAGAAGAATCGTGAGAAGACCTTCCTGAAAAATATTCAGGATTAAATGTTTTTGCCATTTCATACAATCTAGTTGCTTTTTCCGCTAGAAATTGACCCTTCGCAAACAGTTTGATTGACAGACGATCTGAAAAATCATAATCCCGAATCCGCCGATTTTGTCCGACAAAGCAATCAAGGGAGTTAGTAGATTAACGTTGGCGAACTTGATAAATTGTGTGTCCTCACGTGTTTCCGCGCTTGAAACAACATTCCTTCTGATGTTCATTCATGTTTATTTGATGCTATAAATGAACTAGAGATGATCGCTTCACGAGGAGCTACACCACACATTAAAGACACACTAGACGCTATTTATTGTGTAAACTTCTTTAAAAAAATTACAATATTTTAAATATGAAACCGTTTCATTCTCCGCGGTGTATTTTTCACTGCGTGAGAACATGATGTGTGGCGCGAGAGCACATGGGTTGTCGGGCATAGCAACAGTAACTAAAGGGGGCAGGACTTTGCCAAGAGTCAATTACGTCTGATCTAAAATGATGTTTGGTCATATTAAATATAAATTTCATTTCATTTAATTACCAATAACTTCCTGAAGATCATCCCATATAAAAAAAAAAACAAAACAAATGTCAGTGGATAGGAACTGAATGCAAGATGTCTCTAAAAAAAAATAAATAAATAAAAAACTATCTGGATAACAGATTGAGTCCACACCTTTTGACCACTGGATTTCCATAAATACGATTTTAAACATGATTTTATGCCGGGTGCACTCACAAAGACCAATTTATAGCACGTTAAATAATTATAAAATACATATTAAACATTGTAACTTCCATGACATTTTTCAGACCTGTAAAATCGGCACGAAATGGAAGTTATCATAGGCTTTTCTTCTCCACTGTGACGTATATGCGTGTGAAACGGCTTCTCGAAGAAGAAAAAATGAATGGTGGGATGATCTCAAGTGAGTGACAGATTATCCCATCCATTTTGATACTCCAAAGTATTCCATCACTTACTCTGGGAGGGAAAAAGTGTCCCATTGTCCATAGCCTGCATTTTTAGGCATGTTTCAAACGTGTGTACTAAGA